>CAJQZP010001030.1:9040000-9640000 GCA_907164705.1 Parnassius apollo | reverse complement strand
TTCAATATTTTTTACTGTTTTTGTCGCCACAAATCATGGATTTCACCAACATTTTCTATCGATTTTCTTACAATTGTGACACATCACTCAAAGTTAACCAATATTTATTTTTCTAACGCTATTGTAGCAATATGACCCGTGAGTCCAACTAATATTTTTATGTGAAAAAACTATTCTCGTCACTTATTGCTCGTTGCGCAAGTAATAGTTAGGCGCTAAATATTTGAATTGATTGGCATGTTAGTTTAAAATGATAACGTCTTTGCCGTTAATATGTTTATGAACTACGTGACATTGTTTGCATTGATATATGAGCTATACCGCCTATGAGTAATAAACAACCAGCTACTGGAAAGAAAAACACAGCCCGCCTTTTTGCCTTACATTAAAACGCTGCCCCCCCCCTCCCTTCTATTGAATACAAAAACCGACTGTAATTTACGTGACCAGGTAATGAATAATTGATCTTTCCCAAGGATCTTTAAAAGGGTTTAGTTATAGGCCGTTTGTTATATTTATGGCGTGACCGCTTTATTTGCGTTGTGTTTGTATAGAAACTTAATTCTTTTAGGTGTCTCTTGGAAGGACGTATATTTACAAAAATAATCTAATGCCGTTGGTAGTACCTTATAATTAATTTAAGCTAAATAAACCCGTTCACGAAGAAAGGGAACAAAAAGTTAAGAACTTTAAATCGTCTCTATTCCACTTGTATCGTGTTAATATCAATCAATGTCTTAAAATTAATCCCTTCCCGTTTGGAAAAGGTTTAAAATATTTATATAAAAATACCCGATACTATAGCTTGATTCTCCCACATTAAAAAAAAATTGGTGGAAGTACGTGGCTCCACACACGTCGTGTGCAGTGAATGCCAACCATCGCGCCAACCATCACCCTCCCCCCAGAGATGGACGAGACGTTGGGAACTGGATCGTAGCCCACAGCAAAATGACTGGGCCTTTTATAGTGCGTAAGCACAACTTTAACTTTTTTAACCATAGATAGTAAGATAAAATAAAGCCACAGTGAATCTACGTCACACGGTTTAGACACACGCCGAAATAATAGGCACACTGGCCATAAAACCATCCGTAAGTGCCACTACCTGCCAGACCGCTGCTCCTGCAGAGATGATGTAAGTGTATGGCATGGCCACCAACTTCGTGATTAGCACGGCTGGTAGCCGCAGTCATGAGCCTATCGCCCACCTCTGGGGAATGGGGCTCAAAGTTGAGCGACTTTTGGCCGCAGCTTTGAGAGTCTTCTCAAATGAGGGTGACACATATGCTTCCCTAAACAATACAACGACAGATATAGCCAAAAGGCTTGTGCAAAATGGAAAGGGTTTGTGTCACTGACGTTGAGTATGTGCATTTTTCGATCATGTTTGTCTCACCCACCACCAAGTTGCCTTCACTCATTCAAAGGTAGATAATTTACAGCGATACTTTATTGTTATTATATAAAACATCATGGAGGTCAAACTGTCTGCAGCGCCGTTATAACTATACTTGGTCACTTAGTTACTTAGGTGTGAGTCAAACCAACACGCAGAGAGCGCCATTGAGAATTGCGACCCGCTAAAGAACCATTGCAGAGACGCAATCCTGCAAAACGCAACAAGTATCGATGCGACTAACGTTAGACTAATTTAATTCCAAGGTCCCTCGTACAATCCCAGTAGACATCCCCACCCATATACCTCCATCGACCAAAACCATAAGACGCGTCGAATCCGGCGTAGCACACCTGCAGATCTACCACAAGATGCAATACCGCAAGTAGCAGTAAGCATTAATGCAACTATCATTCAGATGTCAACCCCTCACAACACTCCCTCATGATCCCTCTCGACGTTGTCAACAAAATTAGTAACGTTGTTAATTAAAAATAGCACCAACGTATCATAGTAGCATGCTACTAAAACGTCGGTAACCAAACACCCATGTATCATAGAGCTAATGCACTAATACAAGGGGGTTGAGTATGCTTGTTGCGATTAAGTACTACCAAACACACTGCCTAATCCAAAAGTTCGGTAGAGGTGTGCGATGTCCACTCCACAGGCAAGTTGTATTACTACAACAAATCCGCTCATAACGAGCACTAAGATGATGATATGCTTAAGACGTTTCGGTTAGCGAGTCCACATTTAACGCAGTCTAGATTACGGTGAAGTAGTCTACACACCCGTTATGAGTCAAATTTCAATCAATATAATGCTTTTACATATTTGAATCCTTTCACATATTTGCTTTATTTCATAGACCTTACTACGAGTATCATATTATATATTTTATGAGATTTGAAGTCACAATTCTGCTATTATAATGCTTATGGATGTTAGAGACCTTCTAAATTATTGCTTTTGTTTAATTGACTTTACTTAAATATATTAATTTAATAAAAAAAATTAATTATATTGTTTACTGTGTTGAAAATATATCATTATCAACCATTTATTTTATATTATTTAATTTTGATTTTTAAGATTGGATAAAGTTCACTTCATAACTCAACGCTGTCATTGAAAAAAATAGTACATACCTGTTTGATATAATGAACCAATTTTAATGAAATAAACATTAAACTCGAAAATATACTTTATCAATTTCTTAACGTTTTTTCTGGAAAATATTAGTACTTTACACGTGATGCGTCCATAAACACCTAGACAGACAGACAATTCAGAAAATGATTAAATTTTATTCAATTGCTTATTTTTGTTCCCTTTAATAATTTTTGTCACAAAAATATACAATCTACAGACACATCAATCTACATTTTTATTATATGAATAAATTGATCTTAAGTCGTTAACTTATAAGTAAGGAAAACAGAGATGCGAGAACGATTTTCAGACATTTTACTGTCAAAAATTATCTTCTGTAACAGCTGCACCAATTTCAATAAAATGCAAACAGTCTTTCAACTTGAATTGCATAAGAGGAAGCAAAGTATTCAAAGGATGTTTAAGTTGTCATTCCAGAACCTTACTTTGGAATGAATAGATTTCCTTTCATTATATAGTTCTGTATCTATACAAATCGAATATTTATATGGTGATATATTATGTACTATACGAGGTAAAAGTAAAAGAAGCGATAAACAGCCGAAGATATTTAAAAGTTGTCAATGCATAGGACCGATGTGTATATCTTTATGTGTTCATATACATGCAAATACGTGCATGCAAGCGAACTAGCAGGTGTTAAATCAGCACTTATGATTGCGATTAACTATTTCATTTGTGCTTGTGGGCAACGTTTTTATTTGTACACATACTAAAACAGATGTACTTATGAGTTAAACTGACATACAATATCGACAAAATCGATAAGTGTATTACAAACCCAAAGCAAACAATTCGCATATTTTGATGCTCCCGTCCAGGATTTGAACACAATATCCGAGATATAGTTGACAAAATTACATCACCACAAACTACAAGGTCAACGAATGTTGCGCGCCCTTCAAACCGGAGTCTTCCCCTACGATATACTGGACGAATTGATGACAGTTATTGCCTTAAGTAAAAGAAATTGTTACTAAACAATTTGGAATTAATGGCCATTTTTGGTAGGATTCCAGTCCGAATCCAATCTAGCCACTTATAGTAACTAAATCTTGGCACATAGTTCATAGCAAAAATACAGTAATTTTGGAGTTATTCTACGATATAAGTTCTTCAGATCTGGTAGTTTAGAGGCTAAAGCGCTCGCTGTAAATTTCTCAGTGCGCGAAGAACCCGGGTTCGTTACCTGCTGGCACAATTTAAATTGTTAATTGCAATTTTGTCAATCGTCAGGGAGATTGTAGTTTGTAGGACGCAAATTTGCAAGAGGCGTTCTCCTAATTAAAAGTCGTTCAATTACGAATCATCACTATTTAACTTGACGAATTAAATGTAACTCAGAAAAAAACAACATAAAGTTATTAGGCCAGTTGTACGTGTTAAGAGTGAGGGTAGGTTTCTAATAAGCGGTTAAACTCCCCACTCAGAACTACTCTGCGATGCCTATGTACTGTAAAATGTAATACAATGTAAAAATGTGCATAATAAATAGCTATAAAATATTGCAAAATTGTATCTTTAGCATTTATTAATTGATTTATTGTTTCACTAAAATATTTGTTATCCAAAGTGCAACAACTTTCTTCATCAACTTTTTTGCAGATCGAAGCATCAAGGTCTTTGTAGATAGTGAATGCTCCGATTACAAGCCTATCGATGCTGGCGTTCCACAAGGCTGCTTGCCACCAACGCTGTTTCTTCTGCGTATAAATGATATTCATTGTTATGCGGATAACAGCACTGGTGATGCTCTATACACCGGCCGTAACAATATTTCTCTGAAAAACATCGCCGAGTATCGGGACAAACTTATATCTGAAGTCGAGTCTTTGCTGAGAAAAGTCTTGGATTGGGGCGACTAAATCTCGTCTAGTTTAATCCTCAGAAGACCCAAATTTGTGCGTTTACCGCTAAAACGAAACCCCTTTGTCACATCTTCTTAGTTTCAAGGCACTCCCCCTGTTATCCTAGCCAGTATAGGAATACTCGGCGTCGAGATATTGAGTGTGTGGCGGCGCTGTCATCGCACCGCAAGCGAAAACATACCGAAGCCTAAATCACGCTATCAACATTCGGAATCATAAACAGCATATATAGAACATCTTCGAACTATCACACGGAGTGTTGGTCACTCCCCGGGCAGAACACCTTGCCCGGCGGGAGATCTCCCCTTTTCCTTCTACGGCCACAAGTGACATGCAGTTTCCTGGTTACTTAGAAGAGAAGGCCCAATTGGCATCTAAAAAGTTTGGCGTGCTTAGCAGAGCGGGACAGTATTTCTTGCCGGCACACCGCCTGCAACTTTACAAGACACAGGTTCAGCCGCACATGTAATACTGTTCCCATTTCTGAGCTGGGACTCCTCCTTCCACTTAATCGAATCCAGCGCAGAGTGGCTCGAATTGTCGATGACCGATTGCTTTCCGATCCACTCGATTCACTGGCACTGCAAGGAAATATTGCATCCGTTTGTATTTTCTTTCGCATCTACCACGGGGAGTGCTCTGAGGAATTGTTCCGGTTAATTCCAGCCGCCAAATTTTATGAACGCTCATCGCGGCAAAACTCTCGTTATCATCCACACCGTCTGGATGCCTGGCGGTCCACCACTGTAAGTTTCACTAGGAGTTTTCTTCTACGTACGACCTCAGTTTACCACCGGAGATTTTTCTAGACTTAGGGACCTTCAAGAAAAGAGTTTACTCCTTTCTAAAAGGCCGGCAACGCACCTGCAACTCCCCTGGTAGTCACTTTAACACCAGATGAGCCGTTTCTTCATTTGCCCACTCTTCTATAAGAATAATAATTACTGGGTAGGAACCACCCGCTTACATATTTTTGCCAAGAACGATGTCTGCACTGGTGTTTTCCGGTCTAAAGAGTATGCCCTCACACTTCTTAGAGGTACCACACCAACTGCTGCTCATCTGTAAACTTCTTTATTTGAAGTTTGTTGTCCATGGGCTGTAAGTAGCCATGTATCATAATGTGCATGTAAGGTCGTAATTCATTTTAATTTTATTCAAAAAAGTAGTTATAAGCCTAGTATTACGGGTGACTTGATCCAGTAGTTAGTCAGTTTCTTTTACAGGATAAGGGTAACATACGAGCACGCAGTCCAGTTGCTGTGGCCCATAGACATCTACATCTATCCTCGATTACGAATCAAAATGCAGATGCGTTGCCATCCGTGAAGAGTAACACGTGTAAGATGGAATGCCTCCTTACCTGTAAGGCTGATCACCGGTACTCTACACTCACCATACAAAACACAGCAGAGCAGCATTAAGCTGGTATTTTACGCTAGTATTCCGTGAGAGCGTGGTCCTTCCCAGTCTAGTCTACGTGCTATAACTACACTACTTATATAGCAGCAGAATTTCTCTACCACGTAAATCAATTAAAAATAATAAGAAAAATAGATATTAAGGTTTTTATTTGTAAAAAAATATTAAAGTTATATGGTAAGTTCTATTTTCGTTACTCTCAAGAAAAACAACAACTTATATTTTGTGAGCTTTCATCAAAAGACTTTTATTATTTACACAAGATGGTATCTTTAGAATATTAGCGAAATTTTAGGGGCGAAAATACAAAACTTGAATACAAATGTGTTATTTTGTTGAACAGGTGCTGCTGGTACTACAAAAAGAAATATATCGGCTCAACACAAGTATTTTTCTTATCTTATCCTACTTTAAGGGAGAAAATATTGTATAAATGTTCTTAACAAAAAATATATAATCTATTTTATTTATTAATCTGACTGGCTCCTTGATTAAATAAATAAATAATAATAAATAAAAAGTATTTATTTGCCATAAAAAATACAATGTTAAAATTTAAATAGACAGCTTAATAATTAGTTGTCTCAGTTGTAACAGGAAACCCATTACTCCTGCTATTCTGCCACAGCCTTTGCACATAATTCATAAAGGAAGACCTTTTAAGAAGGCAATTGATGAAAAACACGTATCAACAATAAATAATATATAAAAAGATATAAATAAAACAATTAATAAATTGTAGTTGCTAAAATACAAAAAAAAAGTTGTCTAATTTGAGGGGGTATCAAAGCCACATAGAGCCAGGGACTGTTTTTGAATAAGCCACTTGCGGCATCTTTGTCGGAAGGTAGACGGAAATACTGTAGACCGGACTGGTGATGGCAAATCGTTCCAAATTTTAGCAGCGGCATATTTAAAACACTCCCTGGCTCCAGCGAGACAAATCCTGGTTAGTGGAAGCCGATGACTTTTCTCTGACTGAAAGCAAACTTTTTTTTTCAACGGCTATTTTAACATACAAACATTTTGAAGAATCTGCGTGATGCAGATTGTGCAGAAAGCAGGCATATTTTAACTTTTTTTAAAAAAAAAATAATACTACAATTATAGAGTTACGGAAAAGCATGAGAGTACTTATAATCAAAGCTGCATAAATGCGATTATGAAGTAAGGGGTAACATTGAAAGAATGGGTGAGAAATTGTGTGCTAGGAGAAAGAGTGGTTTAAAAGAAAACTTTGTAAAAGATTAACAAAGCAAATATATGCTACCGATGTGAGTGGCATAGTCGGCAGACAGAAGTTTATCGACCAAATTGACTAGATATTGAAGATGCGTCAAATTAAGGGTGGCAAGCATGAGTAAATACGAGATTAATATAATCAATATTAAACCAATTAACGGGTCCGAGAAATGGAGTTTATCGACATTAGTGAAATTTTTAAACGATATTTAAACTCATTCTCATTTTTAAAACAAAATTATATATATATATATATATATATATATATATATATATATATATATATATATATATATATATATATATATATAAACATACCCTCGTAGAAAATCCATGCAATCACTTTATACTCCTAATATATAAGCCTTGTTAACCTTTCATTCAAAAATCTACTTATGATATACAGAAAAACAGTGTACTTTTTAAGATTACATTTTGATTAAAACTACTTTTACGGATTTTATCGCGTTTTATTTATATTAATTTTAATACCCGACGTTTCGGGTGCTTTCCAGCACCCATGGTCACGGGGGACTGAGGTGACTGACGTCCCGATGTCAAAGTTAACCCGGAGTACCTTCAGCTTTTTAATTATTGTCTTTGGTCCGATCTACGCAGAATGAACTAACTGTATTTTGAAGTCTTGCAGTGGTATGCTTGGGTTTAGTTTTAATTTTATTAATTATAGGATCCCAAGCAGGTGGTAGTACCCAGCCTCCTTCTCTATTGAAATTAGGATGTTTTTTAATTTCAATAGCCTCACGTATCATCCTTGGTAGGAATCGATGTTCTTTCGCGAGGATTTGTGGTCTATCAAATCTGATGTAATGGTTGGGGCCATATATAATATGATCGCAAACTGCAGACTTCCCGGAACATTGATGCTTCACGTCAGCTATGTGTTCTTTTACGCGGGTTCTAATTGATCTCTTTGTTTGCCCTATATATGAGAGACCACAATCACAATCAAGCTTGTACACTCCTGCATCTTGTAGAGGAATATGACACTTGACGGATGGTAAGAACTGACTAATCTTCTTCGGCGGCTTGTAGAATGTTCTAATAGAAGCTCGATTCATGATGTAGCCAATCTTGTCTGTGACACCTCTGACATATGGTAGTATAGCAGGCACACGCTCGACTGTGGCCGGCTTCACTCGGTCACTGTGACGGAGGCGCGGGACCCGAAGCTTGTTGTCGTGCAGAACCTGCTTGACGTGCTGCAGCTCGGCGGCCAGGTGTTTGCTGTCACAGAAGGTTCTACAAGCGGTACGTAGACGATACTTTCACAATTTTACCGTCAGACAAAGTAACTGCATTTTTAGAACATCTTAATTCCATAAACCCTAAAATTCAATTTACTATGGAGTTTTCGGCGAGTTAATTGCGAAGTGCTGCCCTCCCGCGCTTCTCCCGCCACCCGCAACTAAACTCGCCGTTCGTGTAAACGAGCGAGTTTAGTTCAGTGCATAAGTTGACAGGACGCAACGTTTGCGCGCCAAAACGAACAATTGTACTTTTATAATGAAACTCGCCACAAAGTTTGTACCATACTGTTTATTGAATATTTATACGTTTTATATTGAGTTTAAATAATAAAATAGACGGAAGATATCACGTATAAATATGTACAGGAGTATTTAGAACACGAATGTTTATATAGTAGTAGAAGTTCAAATTGTAAAATTAAACCTGCTCGCGATGCTGCACTCATGAAAATTCTTTAACAACAAACATACTTCTCTGACTGGATCATATAATTCTTGACGTAATACTAGAACCATCTTAAACGAAAACCGATAAAATTCTGTAGTCTTGAAACGTCATACCCCAACGAAATCTATGAACTAATGTCCTTAACTAAACTCGCCACAAAGACATTGTTTGAACGCTACTGCCCACTTAACCATTTACTGTCAACTGCCCTGTAACTAAACTCGCTACTGTACTTGTCGAAGTGTAAATCGGTCTTTAGTCCTCAGGGGTGTTAACACATTCTGAAATTTGTTGCTTAATCGAGGATATGTATAATATGACTATGAGTCACATATACCACCACGTGGTATCTGTGGTGTCTATGATCTATAAAACATATCATCAGATGAAATGTGTGCTTGCACAGGAAAATATTATGTTCTCCCATACATCGATCTACATCACTACTTCTGCAAATGTCAGTTTGTTATGGCAAATAAGTTTTTGTGTAAAAAGGGTCTCCAGTTCTCTACACTCACCATAGGAAACACACCAACCAGCATTAAGCTACTATTTTACGCTGGTATTCTGTGAGAGCGTCGTTTTTCCCCGGTCGAGCCGACCCATTCATGCTTCAACTATACTATTAATATACCTGCAGCATGGCTCCACCACGTAAAAAATTTGCGTTAAGGTTGACAAAGGAACACACAGCTCACCTGACGGTAGTGGATGCTGGGTCCCATAGACATCCATGTTTATCGTCTATTAGGAATCAAAATTCAGATTCGTAATCACCTCTGAAGGCTAAGATGGAATGCCTTGCTACTAGTTGAATACTACATCTGAGTGCTTATTAATTGCTTATTCTCATTTCTGAGAATTCATCGCCCTATTTCAAATCTAATTTTTAATTTTACAGAAAAACAAGACTTGTTCTTCTTCATTGCCAGGAGGTAGTATTCCCACGTATTTGGTAGCGATAAAAATGTAAATTGTTTTCCATTTTAAAGTTAGATAAATACGAAATAACTATTTTATTAGTGCAGACCTAGATCGAACTCTGTTGGCTCGTATACAGTAAAATGATGATCGATCAGTAGCACGCGCTCACGACTCAAAAATCCTATAATGAAATATACAAGTATATTGTAAGCGTTAACATTTTTTACAATATTATGGTTGATGCTGTGTTGCTGATGTCGTCTTTAAGAGGCGACAGATGGAAACTGTAACAGGAGATGGGAAACTGCATCTTAGTGATAATATCGCGAAATAATAAAACACTAAAGTTGCCAACCTGCATGCCAAGCCTGGTGGTATGACCGCTATGTCTAAGGAGGCTTTCTATTAGGAAGAGCTAGGATCAGTACCAGAATAACCAATATAACCCAACGGATTATATTGGTGTATATGGCCTAAAGTGGTTTTGGGCCGGCCATAGAGCTTGAAAAACCACCTACCAATTGAGAAAATATCCTTATTATAGTAGCATTGTACCGCTAAGTGGAATATAGGACGACTTCCCTCTAGGGAATGACGACATGTGGACGCGTTTTGTGATATTCCTTGCGGGAGGCGTATATGAAACAGGAAACTAGTGAACGTGTTGTAATGATGATGACAATAAATTAATAAGTTTTTTTTATAATCAAATTGAAAAGCAATTGAAGACAAGTTCTATGAGCGAAATGACGTTAAAAAGCACCGACTTACATCGCTCTAATATAATTCAAATAGCAAGAACATTTGCATTTCACTGAGATTAGTGCAGCTGTTACTAAAGATGAATTTTAAGCCCGCAATATTTTCAGAATAAATTTTCTGTTATATTTTACCATTGTGATTTTGTAAATTTTAAGCAATTTAGAATCTACATGAATAACAGTTATTCCTCACTATCACTGTTACAATCACTACAGGCCATGACAAGTCCACTAGGGGACATAGGCCAAACCTACAGATTTACACAAAGTACAGCCCTGAGCCCCTTGCATCCATCGACAACCTGCGTGTTTCATCAGTTCTTGCTTAGTTTTATTGGCCACTGAATTGAGATGATGAAATTTAAATTACTTTGCTTCATCTTTAATACCCGTAGTATTTTCTTTTCGTAACCATTGCAGCTCATATAACTCATTAATTTTAAAACTCAAGTGTAATTTTTAAATTATGACGAAGTCAATGTGCTCTATTCAAATAAGTATAATGTCAAAAATTGTTTTAAACGGTACCAAAATAAATTGTATAAAATTTGTAAATCCTTATCTTACTTTCTACTAATACCAAAAATGTGAAAGTTTAATTTGCTGTCTGGATACTTGTAAGTTCATGGCTGGTACACCACCATTTGTTTGCCCAGTTGTCTTTAAAGAATTTAAGGGGAAACGAGTCGCATTCTATTGCATCATGACAATGCTTCGGAAAAAAGTAATTTGTGGCTTCTGAAAAGGTGGATATCGTGTCCAGAACTTCTGCGATTTTCACAACTGCTGAATTTAGGCCTCTCCTATTGATTGCTATCTAGGGGGAATGTTTTCGATGATTGCCGCGCTTGGTAAGCGGATTCGCAAACGCAGTTGTTTTATTTTTCGTCATTCTTATAAAGACGCTGCTACCCATCTCCCATTTGTTTCCCTCTGTCGCCTCTTACGACAGCCACGAGATGATATGCAACACATCACAACTTCTACTCTGCTGACACCTACATCGACCTTATGGCCGTCTCCTCCTTTGAACACTTAATTAATTATAGACAATTCCCTGCTATTGGATTTTCACGGCATGACCTGCTTTTCCTGTCAAATAATTTAAAGTTTCCCAAGCCTTTATTCGTGTCTATCTCTATTCGAAGTTTTGCTAGACTAGATATAGACAAAATTAAATGTGATGTGGATGTTAAGTATTGGTATATACTGCTTCAAAGTTGAAAAAAGACGACTTATTAACCACAACACAACGTAAGGACTTGTATAATGAACATGCTCCTAAGCGTGCCAATCGACTTATGCGTCCTCATATTCCATGGATTACGACTGCGGTAACAATGGCTATGGCAAAGTGCGAATGAACATTTCGTTCTTTTTAGGAAGAATCACATTGATATAAATTTGCAAGCACATAAAGCTGCGAGAAATCGATTCAATCAGATGGTGAGAGCTACTAAACGCCAAAATATTCAAGAACAAGTACTTAATTCATCTTCGGTTGATATATAGAATTTTCTCAATATGCTCGGATATGGAAAATTGAAATTTAACCTTCAAATCAATCATCGCCAAAGCATCACCTTTTCTCCTGAGCGCTGCTATAGCTACAGTTCACTACCCTTGTCTTCAATGAATAGAAAGAATTGCTTAGCCGTGCGCAATTTCACTTCTTCTGGGCAGAGTACATAGCTTCCCAGATGAGTGTTACGTTTGCGCATTGAGGGTCCGCAATCATTTAGGATGTTCCGTTATGGAACAGAACCGACACGTCCTTGAGTTGTTTAGTCCCAGGATGGGCACGTGCTTTTTAAGACAACAATGTCCAGTTATGGCTCTTGCCAGAATGCGAAATTTATTTTCACTTTATACCAAGGCTTCTGAAGCGAATTTACGATCAAAATCCCGGGTTAAGGTTTTAGAATGTTTAAAGCCTGGTGTGTTAGACGAGATCTTAAGTGATTTATTGTGATAAAGAGTTTCAAGGATCAATCGGGCTAGAATTCTTGAGATTCCACAAAATGGCTCAGGTTCAAATTGTCTACTCTTTACCCTCCCGTGCAAGTCTGTCGGCAAATTCGTTACCTACAATACCCGCGCGACTTGGAACCCATCTTCTGACAACCCATTATTTATACAGAAACTCCCTAGTAGAATAGAAAATCATTTTCAAAGTATAAAATGATAAATACAACATTATATGTATGTAAGCATCGGTGGCATTTATTAATTAACTGGTGTTATAATTCTTCCGCTTAACCCTAGCCCAGTACATACATAATAAATAATACACATTTAATCTAAAAATGTAATTACACAACTTAATTAACTTTACGTTTTACAGACAGAATAAAAAATTTAAGAATGGTTATTCATGCCTACATGACATGCAAATAACCCTCTGAGCTCAAAGGCAGTTTGTCGTATTACACACACTTCTATTTTATTTATATATATAGAGTAGCTTTTTGCCCCGCGATATTAACCACGTCGATGTTATAGCGTTCAGACATTCATGCCCACAATTATTATGAGATTACGTAATACGGTAATATCGAAATACCGCGTGGAAATTTTTTTCATATTTCGGAATGATAATGATTGCAGATTTTAAACGATTCTGATTCTGTCTGTAAAACGTAAAGATAGTTAAATTGTGTAATTACATTTTTAGATTAAATGTGTATTATTTATTGTGTAGGTACTGTAAAGTATTATATTTAAATATAATAGGGTTAAGCGGAAGGATTATAACGCCAGTTAATTAATTATTGCCACCAATGTGTACATACATATAATGTTGTATTTATCATTTTATACTTTGAAAATGATTTTTAATTCTACCAGGGAGTTTCTGTATAAATAATGGGTTGTTTTAAGATGGGTTCCGGGCCACACGGGTATTGTAGGTAATGAATTTGCCAACAAACTTGCACGGGAGGGCTCAAAGAATACAATTTGGACCTGAGCCATTTTGTGGAATCTCAAGAATCCTAGCTCGATTGACCCTTGAAAGCTTGAAACTCTTTATCACAATAAATCACTTAAGATCTGGTCTGACACACCAGGCTTTAAACATTCTAAAAACTTAATCCGGGCTTTCGATCGTAAATTCGCTGCAGAAGCCTTCGGATTACGTAAAAATATATTACGCAAGAGGCCTAACTGGACACTGTTGTCTTAAAAAATTACGTGTCCATACTGGAACTAAGCAACTCAAGGATGTGTCGGTTCTGTTCCATAACGGAAGAAACGCCTCTGCTCATCCTAACTGATTGCGGACCCTTAATGCGCAAACGTAACACTCCTCTGGGAAACTATGTACTCCGCCCAGAATAAGTGAAATTGCTCACGGCTGAGCTACTCCTTCTATTTATTGAAGACTGTTGGCGACGCGCCTATAAGAATATTTCAATTTATTAAGTTAACCGATTACGAATAGCTTCTAAAAAGCAAATTATCAAGTAACAATATTCCGATAAGAAAATGCTTAGTTGAATCTTAAAGAAATATCGAATTAATGATATGAAGGTCTTGGGTTCGACTCCCAGGCCGGAATAGCTTATCGTTTTCTTAGTAATATCTCTTAATAAATTCATATAAGGAACTTTTAAGATATAAATTATGTTACCGGATTTGTTCCCCGGTTGAAATCATCTTTCCAATAATGTTAATTTAAAGAAATATTAAAATAAAGTTAGAGACCAGGATTTGTTTCCCGGTCGAGATGATCGCTGTGCATAAGTAGAATTACTGGAAATTAATTGTATAAGTATTGTCTTATATGAGTTTGATATGTTTTGTATGAAAACAAATGCCTATTTGCTATGATTGATTTATGAAAACATTCACTTATATTGTTATCTGATAAGAGATATGATAACTGATAAGAATCTGATTAGAAATAGTTTCCTACAGTTTGAGAATTGTGTAAAAGCATTGATTCTCCTTAGTATTGTTGATATTAGACTTTCCATTTTTACTGATAGTCGATAGCCGTGCAAAAGTTAGTTGTTCAAATAGTGTGAGTTCATAGACGCACGCTGGCCACGTACTTAGGAGGCCAAATATGTCGAAATTTAAATATTTGCAATTTCAGCAATTTATGTAAAAATGACTTGTAAAACATTTCAGATTGATTGTACGTGTAAAAAAGGTGAATTCTGTGTATATATAAAGGTGAATTATTATTTTTATGTGAAAATTCCTGTGAATAAGTGAAATAATGATAGTTTTATATAAGAAATTTAAAAGTGTTTTAATAGTGAAATGTATAGATAAAATGTAAATTAAACTATTGTATTAGTTAAGATATGTATAATTTCAAGTGGAAAACATTGTTTTAACTTTCTATGTTAAATATTTAAGAAATTTCAACTTCGAACGTGTGAGTAAAATAGGCATATTTTGTTAAATAAATAAAAGGTTTTTGTGTGATATGAATATGTAATGTATATCGTAGTATAGATATTTTTTTGCGCTATCTATACAAGTAAATTGTGTTAATGTATTACTTATGCAAATAAAGTTATTAAGTAAACCGTGAGAGAGTTATAGAACAAATTCATGTAATTGAGTTGCGCAAGCGCGCGAATGGCGCGGCTCACTTTCGCGTATAGCTCTGGGGTAGTAAACGGGTTTTCTTGCAATTCGTTCGGGAATCCTTCGGGAATCGTTCGGGAATCCTTCGGGAAAGTTCGAGAATCCTTCGGGAATCTTTCGGGAATCCTTCGGGAAAGTTCGGGAATCCTTCGGGAAAGTTCGGGAATCGTTCGGGGAAAGTTCGGAGAAACTTCGGGAATCAGACCAGCAGTCAGTAAGAAGAAAGAAAAAGTGTAGGGAAGTGATAGGGAAAAGTAATTACTCTTTCACGGAACGGTTTGAAGATAATTGCTGTTTTATTCCCAAGAAATTCATCCCTCAAAATTATACAGTCCACATCGAAGAATTAAGGCGTTGGGACCGGGACGACTTCGGAAGACCCGTAATCCCCGTCTGAACCTATTGGCTGAAAAGGAAGAGGTTATCGCCCTTGTGTGTTACTCCGTTGCGGAGATCACATACGTTGTTCCCGAACCCAACGTAGGCGTTATAGGAGGCCGGATCGAGAGAAGCCTCGATTCCCCCTTCTGTTTCTTAGTTGGACGTTTACACAGCCGTTGGTTCCTTTTCAAAGACAAAGGGCTTAGCAGTGAACTATAGCCATAGAAGCGATCACAATAAATCTTTTAGGTCGCAGTGATACTGCTCTCCTTCCCTAGACCTGCATAGCTGCTCGCACATAATAAACAAATATAATTAAAAAAAACGCAAGCTGTAAAATACCCAGGTCGGCGATGAGTAGCATCGTCAATGGTTTGAGACATCTGATACTATGATCTACCTCCTAAGTTTGATGAATAAAGCAAATACTTTCTGCAAGGGGATTATAGTGAGATTGAAGTTTTTTTTTTGTTTTTATACTCTTATTTGATACCCGCTCGCTCCTGGGCGCTGGGCGCATGATAATATTTGATTGCGGAATCTAGATGTAAAATATCAACGGCAAGTCTTAAAATCCGTTTTCAGTGAACATCTACATTGCTAAATGAGTAACTATACTAAATTTCATAATCAGGTGTATAGTGGTGTCAGTCAGTAGTATGTCGCTTATATATATTTAATGACACATATGCTTTAATAGAGACGTAATAAAGCGTATGACTTTGTGCTTACAATACCAACATTCAAATATAATTTATGGTAACGTGAAGCCAATTAAAATACCTGGAACCAGCAAGACTTTTTTTAAGAACTCGTTTCAGTTTTGTTACATTATTTAAACTTAAAAACTCAATTATATTTCCACTTTCATTTAAATACGATCAATGTCATCGGCGGTAATACGGTTATAAGGATAACTAAATGATAAGCCGTAATAACGATTATGGATATGATGTTAACATAGGTATAGTAACGATAACACACCAACAAAGATTGTTTTTTATAGAATAAGCGTAACAAACTAGCACACAGTCTACCGGATGGTAAGTGGATGCTATTGTCCATAAACAATAAACATCTAAATCTATTCTCCATTAAGAATCTATATGTTATGGGCGTATGGATGGTTTAGTAATGGAATGCAGATGTGCTATCAACCCTGAGAACCTCGATTCTATTAAAAAGGGTCTCCGGTTCTACACACACACACATACAAAACAGAGCAGCATAAAGTTTGCTATTGCTGGTATTCTATGAGCGCGTGGTTCTTTCTTAGATCTATACCTTACTTTATTACCTTTTTTTATAACTCTTTCTTTTGTCTATCTAGGTATGTACTACTCACCCTTAACTATGTCTGCCGCCAAATTGCAGTGTTTACACTGTAATGTGTTCCGATCTGAAGGATACGACGAGCCAGTATACTTACACGCTGCGAGGTATATGACCTTAATCCTCAGAGGTGACACCGTATCTGCAGCCTTCTTTCTTTGTAGTTCGTTGCTGGTATTCATGGACTGTAGTACTCATATACCTTAATATAGAATGTCAATTTAGATGTAAAAATAAGAGTATACCATGAACTATTATATATGGGATCAGTTCTAAAACTGAATGTATTCATTTAGAATTAAGTAGTCTTTGGACAAACCGCCTCTCATAATAAAGTCTACTTTCATATCTATATATGAAAGTAGCAAACTTTCTGCCTTCCGTATAACTTTGTTGTCATGCTAATAATTTTTAAAGTTGTGGAATATGATAGAAAAACCTTTAATCAAATATATGTTATGAATGATACATATTATCAATATTACTCAGAGTTAAGGTATACCACTGCTTCATACATTTGCAAGATAAAGAACGTTCTATTCGTTCATTAATGGGGATTCAGTTAAATCATTTGAATGAAAAAAAAATTGGGAATTATGTAGTTAATCTGAAATCGAGGTGAGTGAACATAGATAAGGAAGTCTTACAAGTGTATTCAATAGGATCATAAATCAGTTTCTAAACTAAAAATTCATAAATTCGCATCTAGAACCAATAATATTATTATTTGAAACATTGGTCTTCCGTGGGCAAGACCAAATAACCATGGCAGTTTTTATTAGAAGACGGATAATTCTAGTTCTATGCATTTGCACTAATTGCATGATAGATAAAAATGTGATTTTTGTGTAAAAAAAATATTTACACCCTTTACAGAGAGTTACTCACCGTCCAATAGTTTACGTAACTTGCTTACCAGGGTTACTATTATTGAAGCAATTATGTAAAAGTGTGGCACTCCCAGATTCATACTTAAATATTATAATAAACTCCCCTTTGTCAAATACTATCAAATAATAAATTTAATCGCTTATCTATGGTAGTTTCTTATGGTAGCAGTATATTATATTAAAAAAAATCGTTACTTTTATAATATGCAACCCTATTTTCAAACATCTGCAACATGTATTCAACTATTTAATCTCTACATGGGACACCATACAAGTTTGAGATATACAAAAAGTATTCTATATACTATTAATATTTATTTTATATCTTTCAAAATATACAAAGTTCCATTCGCCTAAACCAACTCCGAAAATACTTTTGCCAGTCTTGATCTGACAGGTCGGAAATCGCTTCTTCGTAGGCGGCCACGGCTTCTTCGGCGCTTGAAAAAAACTTGCTACCTGCAACTTTACAAGGCGCAGGTTCGGCCGCACATGGAATACTGTTCCTATCTCTGGGTTGAAGCTCCCCAGTACCAGCTCCTTCCACTTGACCGTATCCAGCGCAGAGCGGCTCGAATCGTCAGGCTCTGACGCTGCGAAGAGATGTTGCATCTCTTTGCATTTTCTTTCGCATATACCATGGGGAGTGCTCTGAGGAATTGTTCGGATTAATCCCAGCTGCCAAATTTTGCGAACGCACTACGCGGCAAACATCCCGATACCGTGCACACCATCTGGAGGCTTGGCGGTCCACCACTGTACGTTTCAAAAGGAGTTTTCTTCCGCGTACAATCTCTGTGTGGAATAGTTTACCACCGGCGATTTTTCCGGACCGATATGACCTGGGGACCTTCAAGAAAAGAGCTTACTCCTTTCTAAAAGGCCGGCAACGCACCTGCAATTCCTCTGGTATTGTGGTTGATCATGGGCGGCGGTAGTCACACATCAGGTGAGCCACATGCTCGTTTGCCCCCTCTTCTATAAAATAAAATAAAATAAATAAATAACTTGCCTTTTATTTTTTCTTTGACTCTTGGGAACAAAAAGAAGAGCTAAGACAGGGCTGTAGGGTAGGTGACTTAGAGTTTCAACACCAGATTCCTCAATAAATGCTTTTGTTCTAAGGGAGGTATGTGAAGAGGCGTTATCGTGATGTAGCATGATTCCCTGAAGCCCAGTCTTTGGTCTTCTCTCCCGCACAGCTTGAAAAGCTTTGTGTAATGCAACTGTAGTGTACCATTCAATGTTGACTGACCTAAAATTTTCTAGCAGTGACGTCGACAAATGTCCGCTCCGCGATAAAAAAAAAAAAACTAGCCACCAGTTTTTTGCCGACGTTGCGAGGCCTTTGCAGTTTTGTCGGTAATTGTCCTTTTGAGTAGGTAATTTCCCGAACACTGCCCAGCCGAGTTGAATCACTCGATTGACCTCTCGGTTGAAGTGGGATTTCTGTACCGCAGTTCTGTATCGTAGCTCTACTGTACAAACACTTTAGCACTTCGATATACCGACAGTCAACTTGGCACCGCTGAAGGGGCTGTAGCACCGCCAAATTTCGACGGAATCAAAGACTTTGTCATAGTCCACATACGCCAGGCAAAGTGGCAGATTGTACTCTTCGGTCTTCTGTATCTGCCGTAGGGTATGTATGGGGTCTATAGTACTGAAGTCTTTTCGGATGATATCGAGTCTGCATGCGAGACTATTCGTAATGACTCTCTACAACAGCGCGTAGACTCGGTTCGGAAGGGGAGTCGGTCTGTAGTTTTTCAACGCCTTTCTAGAAGAATAAGTCCACCGCACTTCTGCTTTCGGAGTAGTGCCACCATGGAGGACGAAATTGAAGAGCTTATGAAGGACTTTAAGTATCGGTGATCCATCCGCATATCATATCATAATCTCCGCTGTATCCACCGTTTTTAAAATTTGATTTAGATCTTTATTAAAAAAAGCTTTACGAGCGCCCCAAAATCATAGTAAACATTCGTTAGCGTTTCTATCTAGAAATACTATCCAAAAACAGGTTTAAAAAATTCTTTCATTTGGAGTCTTGCCACCAAAAAGAGTGACAAGGGGTTTAATTTTTTTAATTTTAAAAAATGTTTAACTAGCTAAAAAACCGAGGGTATTTTCTATTCATTATGCCACACTGTATAATAGTTTTACATAAATGCAAATGTTACAACAATTACATGTACATATAATCGATTTCGTATAAACAAACATCCTTCGTATTATTGTAAGTTGATCACGGCAGACGCTGTCCTGCTAGTTAATATCATAGGTTGTGTGCAGCAACGTTTATTTTTATTTTAGCGCATGAAATTAAATTAATAGTTGCCGCGTTTCATTGAAAACAAAAAGCAAATAAAATCAAAACTTATAAATTTTCAAACACTACACTGATTGGATTGGCGAGCAGATCTGATACTCTTACACATGTAAGGAGAATAATTATACAATACTCAATACAGTACAGTAATATACAGGACTACAGTACAGGACAATACAATAGTCTTATCTCTGTGGCATTTGAGATTTACATTTTCGAATGTATACCATTTTTTATCGTCACCAAAACTTCTTTTTAAGTGGAGTGCAGTTGGAAATATAATTTAGTTTAATTTAATTATAAAATATATTAATTTATTATTTTATTTCCCGTTGTGATTAAGACCATAGAATAAAATATCCAACAACAGGAAAATGTGCATTATGTGTTAACAATGCAATAATTTTGCCAGTTGTTATTTTTTCAGTAATAACATACACATAAGAGTGAATACCATTAGCAATCAAAAACACTTTGAAAGCAATTAGTTTATAATTAGCGCAAACAATTAATTTAATCCGTTTCCTATGGACAAAATTTTTGCATATAAAATGATTATTCGTGAGATTAATTAAGCAGTAACTCTGTAGAAGTTTAGTTTATATGTTGAATAATAAATTATTTAAAAACACTATATCTGTGTATGTCTAATTGCTAGTTTACTAGTTGCTTGTAGTTGTACACTTAACATCATAAAAAAGAAAAATAAGAAAGGTCTTTCTCGTCGCTTACATATAAAAGCACTGCATAGCCATGTACCGATAAAAATAAGTAGCTACTTAAAGTTTACTAAAATTTTAACTTTAAGTAAGCTAAAGGTTTCATATGTGCATCTTATCGCTAAGTAGAGTACAGACTACAGAGCAGCCTCCTTCTAGATGTACTGCAACGTGGTAAGTGATACAGAAAATTGGTGGATGCATGTGGACGCATTTTGTGATATTCTTTGTGCTACTACCCTTATACGAGTATTATGCAGTAAACTAGTGAAAGGCTGTAATGATGTTGATGATAAATGAATTAGTTTTTTATAATCGAATTGGAAAGCAATTCGCCACAAGTTCTTTAAATAAAATGACCTAAAAATATTTACATCGCTCTCAAACCATTGAAATAGCAAGAACATATTTCACTGAGATTAGTGTAGTTGTTACCATAGAATAATTTTAAGCCCGCAATGTTTTCAGAATAAATCTTTTCTGTTTTATTTTACCATTGTGATTTGGTGAATTTAAATGTAAGCAATTTATAACCTACATTAATAACATTAATTCCTCACTATCACTGTTACAATAACTACGGGCAATAACAAGTCCACTGCGGGACATAGGCAAAACCCACAGATTTACACAAAATAAGACCCTGAGCCCACTGCATTCATCGACCACCTGCGTATTTCATCAGTTGGTCACGTAACATTTAGTTGCCTTTTGTATTATTAACACTAATTTCTAAGAATCGCTTAGTTTATTTTTTTAAATATTCTATTTTGATTACATTTGGCAGACATTAATTTTTGCTTAATATTATGATTGATTTGATTAATACCGGTAGTATTTTCTTTTCATAGTCGTTGCAGCTCACCTAACTCATTAATTTTCAAATACAAGCGCAATTTTAAAATTATGACTCAAGTGTTTAGAAAGCACTTAATCAAAATTTCACACATTGGTTGATAAGGCACAGCATTACAAGTACGCGGGTATCCGTTTACGCCCGAGCGCGGCACTTGGTATGAGCAACTCTTGAAAGTGATCTTTGCCAGCTGGCACCTACGTCCTGCTAAAGACTTAAAAGTGTTGTACGTGTAATGTGATTACCCATTATTTATACTGATACTCCCTGCAGAATAACAAATCATTTTCAGTATATACCTATCATCATCATTATAGCACTTCACAAGTCTACTGCTGAATATCGGCCTCCCCCAAGGAATGCCTCAAAGCACGGTTCTGAGCCACCTGTAACCATAGACTTCCTGCATGTCTTACCAGGTAGTCATTCCGTCAAGTGGGGGGTCGCCCTACACTACGCCTACCGGTACGAGGCCGCCACTTGAGAACCTTTATTCCGCAACGGTCGTCTGTTATTCGAGCTATATTGGCAGCTAATTGCCACTTCAGCTTATTAATCCGTTGGGCTATATCGGTCACTCTGGTTTCTACTGCGGATATTTTCATTTCTAAGTTTATCACGCGGAGAAATCCCGAGCATAGCCCTCTCCATAGCTCGCTGAGCGACCTTGAGCGTCCTCATACGACCAGCAGTGCAGGACCACGTCTCAGATCCATAAGTCACTGGCAACACGCACTGGTTGTACAATTTAGTTTTCAGGTTTTGTGGTATACCTGACGAGAAGATGTGTCGTAATTTCCCGAACGCTGCCCGATCGAAGTTGGACTTACCTAGTCGGACTGAATATACCTCACCGGCACGGAAACTTGGCCACTCGTGAATTTGCTGATTATTTGCACTGAAACGTTTTTTTAACAGTAAATTAAGGGTAGATGCATTCAATAAGTGTCTCTAATGGTTTTAGAACATAGAAATTTAATGTTTACTTCACCGAAATTTTTCTTTTCAGGATAACATGTTTTCACTAAAATTAACATCTTTCCATTGTCACTTTTAAAACACTACAAAGTTAAAAATTAAGTCTGTTTCTTTATTGTCTATCAGTTTTAATATCGGGTGTTTCCTCCTCTAGCCCTGATAACCGCTTGCATTCGATCTGGCATGCTTTGAATGATGTTTCTGACATCAACTTGCGGTATGCTGTCCCAAGCGGCCAGCGCTGCATTTCGGAGCTCATTTAGAGTTTGTGGCGGTTTGGAGCTGGACTTTATCATTCTTTTGAGCATACCCCATACTGCTCAATTGGATTTAAGTCCGGGCTACGAGCTGGCCACTGTAATTTTTGTATTCCAACCTCTTCCAGATATTCCTCTACACAATGTGCGACGTGCGGGCGTGCATTATCGTACATGAGGAGGAATTGGTCGTGTCCAATGAATCTCGAATAAGGCATTACGTGTTCCTGAAGAACTTCCTCGATGTATCGAGTAGCTGTAAGCTGATTATCGACGATGACCAACTCTGTACGTGCGTCGGAACTTACACCTCCCCATACCATTATTGAGCCTCCATGGAAACTCACAGTTTGGGTGGTGGTAATGGGTAGAAACCTCTCTCCTCTTTTTTCTCCACACTCGTTCTCTACCGTCTGGAGCACGTAAAGCTATTCGACACTCATCTGTGAACAACACTCTAGCCCATTGCTCGTGGGTCCAATTGACATGTTCTCTTGCGAATTGAAGTCGGGCTACTCGGTGCTGTCTGAGAAGTTCTGGACCTCGTGCTGGTCTACGAGCTTTTAAATTCACTTCCTCCATTCGTCTTCTCACCGTACGCTCACTAACATTAACGCCTCTTGCGATTTGGAGCCGCTGGCGTATCTCAACAGCGGTCAGGTAGCGGTTTCTCAAAATCTCCATAACAATAAAACGATCGTCCCGGGCCGATGTGCACCTTACGCCCCCACTGCCTGGCCTGCGGGTGTAGCGGCCTGTCTCCTGGTATCGTTTCAGTGAATACTGCATTGAGGACCGTGGTACGTTAAGCACAATAGCAACTTCACGCTGTGTCAGCCCTTGGTCAATTAATGCTACTGCTTGTGCAACTTGTGCTGGTGTTAATGGCATTTTTATTGGCTTTAAAGCACCTTTAGTTATTTAATTAAGACACAAGATCACAATAATTGAATAACCTTACAGTAAACTTTTCACAACACACAAATTTAAAATGTGAACTTAGTCGCACAAGTGACCCGATTCAACTAAAAATTAAAGAATTCGTGTATATACATATACACATATATATATATCTTAATTTACAACACTCTAACTGCGATGAAATACAAACAAATTTTCAATTTTAATATTGTGAGTGTAAATAAAAGTTAAGGACGTGAGTTTCTGTTGTCATTTTAACAACATTTTGAAAACTTATTTCTGCTCATGTTCTCAAAGATAAGTGCTTTAATTCTGAGATCTACTATAGCCTGACAGTGAAAAGTAGTTTGTATATTAGTATATATTTGATATTTGTTTTAACGGACCTTATTCATTATCAGGCGTGAACTTCAGATTTACTGTATTGATATACAGCCCATCTCAGAGTTTACGCCTGGACATAGGCTTCCTCCATAGATTGCCGCAATGTTTGGTCTTGAGCCACATGCAATCAACGACCACCTGTGTATTAAATCAGGTCTTCACTCCATTTAGTATGTAGTCTCCAAACACTGTATTTGCTTGTACGAGACTGCCACTAGATAACCTGTCATCGCCATCTTTTGTTTTTCGAGCTATATGACCGGCTTTGATATTCATTCTGTAAATATTAGGAATAGATACAAGATAGTAGTACTGGTAACTAGACTCCACCGAGTCAATAATTAACTCTTGAGCGATGTTTACGCTTTTACGACAAAATCCCCGAAATTATACAAAATTTGACGTGCTATGTAGCCGACCCATTGACACTTCAGTTTACCAATCGGTTGAGCTATGTAAGTTACTTGAGTTCTACTGCGAATATCTTCACAACACACAAATCTCTTCTTCTTCCTAAGTTTATCACGCAGAGAATCCCCGAGCATAGCCCTCTCCATAGCTCGCTGAGCGACTTTGAGCTTCCTCATATGACCGGTAGGGAAGGAACACATCTCAAATCCATAGGTCATCACTAGCAAGACGCACTGGTTGTAAAATCTAGTTTTGAGGTATGCCTGACGAAAAGATGTGTCGGCAATCTTCGGTCCTCTGCACAATCTGTCGCAGGGTATGTATGTGGTCTATCGTACTGAAGCCTTTTCGGAAAGCGGCTTATTCAGGAGGCTGGAATTCGTCGAGTCTGCGTGAGAGACGATTTGTAATGATTCTCGAAAACAACACGTAGACGCGGTTCAGAAGGGAAATCGGTCTGTAGTTCTTCATGTCACCTTTCTTGAAGAACAAGACCACTGCACTTCTGCTCCACTCCTCCGGAGTAGTGCCACCATAGAGGATGGAATTGAGGAGCTTCAGAAGGACTTTAAGTATCGGTGTTCCACCCACTTTCAAAAACTCTGCTGTAATTACATCCTCCACTGGAACCTTGCCGTATTTAAGGCGCTGGAGAGCCATTCTAATCTCGCTCAGACTGACGTCCGGGATATCATCAGAATAATGTATGTACCTATCGATGGTATTATTTAACTAACTGGTGTTATAATTCTTACGTTTAACCCTCTTATATTTACACAATATATTGTATTATGTTTTTATTTAGTCTATCTTACGAAAATTTAGACGTGTAGTTTGTTGTTTGAAGAACTATTCAAAAAAGTGCATACAAACTTGACTTTTATAAACAGCAACTTCTCGGTGCATATTTGTGTATTCAATTAACTGTGAAAACCTGCAAAGTTTGTAACGATCGATTGAAAGTTGATAATTGTTTCTTTGTCTAGCATTGCATCTGATGAATCTGAAGGGCGCCCGCACCTCACCTCCGCTAGCAAAAGACAGGTGCATATTTTTGTTCTCACTTGTGTATTTGCGATGCAACGTACACCTCCGCAAAAGATAAAGTGTATGTCAAGCCCAGATCTGCACCGTGAAATCGATTCTACCAATAACTTCGTTACTTGTAGAAAGCGCAAAGAAATGGACGACATACCCGAACATAGTACGATATTTTTCAACAATATCTTAAACGAAAAATATATTGAAAAATTAGTGACAAACTCGGTGCGCTCTGTTTTGTCAGCTGAGCTCACCAAAATAACGGATGCCTTAACTAACCTCCAATTGGCCGTAGCCGGGATAATTTCAGATAGTACGGCTTTAAAAAATTCGTTACTGGAAGTTAACAATAAGCTTATAGATATCGATAACACACTATGTTCCTCTGAGTTACGTCAAGATTCATTTGACGCTCGTATTAAAGGGCTTGAAGAAAAAATCCAACAGGTTTCGGAGCGGAATACTGGTCTGGAAAATAATTTATCATCAATGGAACAACAGGCAAGGGGCAATAATCATGAAATTTCAAATTTACCTGAAAAAAAGGCGAAAATCTTTTTACTATAATAACTAATTTGGGGGTTATAGTTGACCAAAAGATTCTTTCGACTGACATCACTGCAATTCATCGAGTTCCTCATGCTGACCACAAGGATTCTCGCCCAAAAAATATTATTGTACAATTTTCATCAAGAATTCTTCTTGACAACTTCCTCGCTGCCTGAAGTGTACGTAAGAATTTAAATTCAGAGAAGTTATCAATCTCTGGACCATCGCATACTATATATGTAAATGAGCATTTGACGTTAAAAAATAAGATTTTATTTCGTGAATGTCGAAATGCAGCTAAAGCTAATGAATACAAGTATGTGTGAGTTAACCCGTAAGGTCAGACAGCTCGCGACATGTTATACTCCCGTTCCCTCGGAACCGTAATGGCGGGAAAATTTGCAAATTAGCAAATTTTTTGCTATATTGCAAATTTTGCTATATTTTCACTTTGAGAAAATATTTATGGATAAAACTTACAGGAATTCTTGTTGAATGTATAAACTATCGAATAAAATTATTTTTGGTTGCTAGAAATTATAATAAAATTCATAAATTACCCTTTATAGCATAGTAGTAGTACATACTTCACTTTTAGTGCCAAAATTACTACTAATTTGAAATCTAAACACTTTTGTTTTTGGAGAAATTTATATGAAAATGTTTGGAAATATGTATATTTTTATGTTTTATGTGTTTCTATTCGTTACTCATACCAAAATATTAAAATATTAAAAAATAAAAAAAAATAATAATATTTATCTGTATGACATTTCGAACAATATTTCAAAAATATTTTTGTGTGAATTTGAAATAAATACAACGTCAAGTTATTTGAAATATGTAAGAAAACTATTTTTACTTACATTTTACACTAAAAATAAATGAGAATTGGAAAACACATTTATGACCCAACCGCCAAAATGGGCCTTCCGTATTTCGAAGTACTTTTGGCAATTTACTTTTCACTTTTTATACCACAAATTATATATCTACGTGTTTACTATATTACAAGGAATATAAAAAAGTATAATACTTTCGTTTTTAGTCCAGACACAAATATAAAATTCTATAAAAAAGACGGAGCACCTTCATCAAAGCGACACGTGGAACGCCGAAAGTTCAGAGTGATTTCTATTTTTTTCTAAGAAACATTGCCAGGTTATGGTTTAAAATAAAAGAGCATATCTTTGTTTTTGATACTATTATCTATTGCATAGTGTCTTTGGTTTTGTTTTAATTAAAAAAATTCTTTTTCAAAGGGTAGTACTTGTGGTACAAACTTGATCGAGCGAGCGTAAGATGTTTATGTCTGGTACACATGTGTAGGCTGATCGACTCTACAGGGCATGGAACTATATTGGTGCGTAAGAATGATAGCTCACCAGCTATGGCAATTCGATCGTGTCGTGTAATTTTAAACAATTACAGGTTGGACTTAAAACTAATAATATTTAACATTGTCCTAGTATGTACTCATTCTCCTTTTTCTTATTATATTTTATTTTGTGAGGTAAATTTAATTAAATATCAATTTGTTAATATTATACCCTTGCGGGTAAGCAAAAGTACGTTGAGCCTTATGAAAGTTGTTTACATGTTATTTAATATACTAAGTTGGCTGTTGATCAAAGCGGGCAAAATAGTCTTTGTTTATGTTTTTACTCGTAATCTTAAGGAAATACTTATTATAACTGTTGATGTCTATTTATTTGTAGGGTTGCATATAATTCAATACATATTAATCATACATAAATTTAACATTATTATTTCAGTAACAGAACAATTTCTTACATTTAAAAATGGATAGCTTGTCTATATAATACCAAAACCGCCGTGGGCTTCGGACCATATTACATACTATATATACGGAACATTCTTTCTCATGCATATGATGTAATTATTTTAACGGAAACATGGTTACATAGTCATATTTCTGATAACGAATTTATTGATACCAGATATACTGTGTATAGATGCGACAGAAATCGTGATGCGTGTGATCGGAGGGACGATGGGGGAGTGCTCATAGCGGTACGCGGTACGCTTAGCACTGTCGAGGTCCGGACTTCTTTCTCTGCGTCCGCACTTTCCCCACTTATAGATTACGTTACACTTGAGATTAAGGGTGGCAAAAAACTTTATCTATTAAATGCTGTCTATATTGCGCCTAACCAAAAGAGTGATGTATACTTGAGCTATATAGAATATTTGTCAGGTATAGTTAATCAATACAATTATGTGATAATTTTTATCTAGTAGGAGACTACAATATGCCATCTATAGATTGGAATGATATGGATCTTAATTTTGAAGGTAATTATTTTTCCGATATATCAATTTCACGCAATAGTTTAATAAATTTTATATCACTTATATTTACACAAATTAATACATGTAAAAATTCAAATAATGTTATTCTAGATCTATTTATTACTAACATAAATGACTATATATTATGTCCAGCCCATATTCCTTTAGTAAGTACTGATAAACATCATCTCCATTTTATGTAATAGTACCGTTTGCCGAGAAGATACGAGGCATGCACAGCAAGCACACACGTCACTGTTTTGAAAGTGCGGACTACGTATTGATTAATAAAGTAATATTAGATACTGAATGGAAGGCTTTGATGAAAGACGACGTTTCTGCTGAAGCTGCTGTGGACTTATTTTGTGATGGAATATATGGTATTATATGCAAATATATAGAAAGGAAAACCGTAAAAAAAAGCAATTTTCCTAAGTGGTTTGATTCATCACTGATACATATCTTCAAAAATAAAAATAATGCTTGGGTTAAATGGAAAAAGTACGGAAATTTGTCAGATTATAGAATATTCGCATTGTACAGAAAACGTTTTAAAACTGAATCTAAATTACGTTGTGCTCATTATATATATACTGTCGAGAATTGTGTAAAGCAAAATATTAAATATTTCTGGAAATATGTAACAAATTGCAAAAGTAGCCTAGAAACTCCGTCAGAAATTTTTTATACAGACAAATTTGCTAGTAACCCCAAGGAAGTATGTAATTTATTCTCTGATTTTTTTCTTTTCGGTATTTGAACCCACTTCAGTTACTGATGATTTGAATTATGATAACATTAATATATCAAATAATAACAATTGTGATTTCATTATTACTGACATTTCTATTTTTGAAAAAGATGTAACAAAGTCCCTTTTAGATTTAGACGCGAATAAAGGAGCTAGTATTGACAACATTCCTCCTTATTTTTTGAAAGCTACAGCACATACTATTGCAAAACCAATTCATTACCTTTTTAATAAATGCTTAAAAGATGGCATATGTCCATCTATTTGGAAAACAGCTCGTGTTGTACCAATTTACAAGGCAGGCTCAAAAAAATGTTGAGAATTACAGACCGGTATCGATATTATCAACACTCGCTAAAACTTTTGAAAGGTTAATACATAATGCGTTATATCCTAGTCTTCACAATATAATAATTCCACAGCAGCACGGTTTTATTAAGAAGCGTTCGACTATATCTAACTCATTAATTTATACAAACTAGTTTTTTGAGAATCTGGATAGTAACGTCCAGACCGATTGCATATACACAGATTTCCGCAAAGCTTTCGATCGCGTAGACCATAAACTACTTCTGGAAAAGCTGGCCTTTAATGGTATCCGTGGTAACTTGTGGAGATGGTTTAAGTCGTATGTGACAAATCGTACACAAAAAGTAAGTAAAAGTTAATAAATAAGAGGTTTTGAGTCAGATATTGTGCATATAAGTACTGGTGTGCCACAAGGATCAATCTTAGGGCCTATTCTTTTCGTTCTGTACATTAATGATGTTAATAGTTGTTTCAAGTTTTGTAATTTTATTCTGTACGCAGATGATATTAAAATTTATCGCAAAATTCAATATTATCATGACCATCTTTACTTTCAAAAAGATTTAGATAATTTTACAACTTACTGTAAAAACAATAAGTTAGATTTGAGTGTTAATAAATGTAAAGCCATAACGTTTAACCCGTAAGCGACAGGTAAGTAATTTCAATTATTCTTTATGTGGAGTTCCATTAGAAAAAGTTTATAAAATTAAAGATTTAGGAATAATATTAGATAGTAAACTTATCTTTGATACACATGTTGAAAATGTCATTAATAAGGCTCTTAAAATGTATGGATTCGTGATGCGTATTGGAAGTGAATTTAAAAAACCTCTGACTTATTTGCACCTCTATAAATCTTTAATAAGATCGCAACTGGAATATGCGGTAGCTATTTGGTGTCCGTATTATAATAAATATATAGATAAAATAGAATCCATTCAAAAAAAAGTTTTTGCGTAGTGTAAATTACAAGTGCAGATGAGTTAAATTACCCTACTATCAACTGCTGGTTGAATATAACTTACTAAAATTAGAATCCAGACGTCAACAGATTCAAGCTATGTTACTGTATGATATTTGTCATAACAGGTACGATAGTATAGAACTAGTTAAAATGATACAATACAGAGTACCAAATAGGCCATTGTGTCGCAGAGTTCGTGCCAAATACACATTTTTTACTAATAAATGTCGAACCAACGTAGGAAAAAGATCCCCTATATATATGTTGTTAAATCGTTATATTGATACTTTCAATAATATTGACATTTTTGCTCACAAGGTGGGTATTTATAAAAAAGAATTACTTTCAGTACTTAGAGGAGAATGAGTTTGTATAATTTTTATTTTTATTTTTATTATTGTGTTATTTGAAAACACAATCACTATATTATATGAAAAAGTTGTACGCTATTCTCAATCTAAACATTTGGTAATAGTAATTGGTGGTCAACGGTGTTGGTTGCACTATTATAATATATTTTTGTAGTGAATGTATTTTAGATTAATAAATATTGTGTAAACTGTTTGTTGATACTAATAAATTAAAAAAAAAAACAAGTTGAAATGTAGTCCTGAAACCGAATAAATTCAAATATCTTTCCTTTTTTCAAAATTAAGAGTTGTATTACAAGCCGAAAAATGAAAAGCAGCATTTTAACGATTCACACCGTTATTGATATTAGTAAGTCGTAAATTAAGTATAAGTTCAAGTTTACATATTAAAATATAATTGAATAAAATAATCATTTCGATTTTTTTTTAATTCGGTTTACGTTCCTCTTACATGATAGTTTTAGACATATAGTCTTTATTAAATTTGAAAAGCAAATACAAAGCAATATACAAACAAATCAGAAAAAACGAATAAAACAACTAGTACCTCGAATGAGCGAGAACTTATGTTAATGTGAACAGTTTATGTCTGCATTGAACAGTTTGAGACAAGTGCTTAAGTAGCTTTGACAAAAGTTGCCCAAGACTGAAATATTCTAAACTTTGTTATGTGGTGCATTGTTCAGGAGTCAGCGACTCGTGAGTTTGTAAAGTTTGCAATATCTGCGAGTAATAATATAATTGCGTGATTTTCGTTTTAGCACGGCTAATAATGCACTGTATCATATTCCTTTATTACCCGATAGAGTAATAAAGGAATATGATACCCGTGGAAAAGGAGAATACTTTTATGACTGGCATTTCAGCAAAACTAGCGACCCGTCCCCGGCTTCATTGGTGTATTAATGTGGTATAATTTAAGTTCGAAGACCTTTTATTTTATTATTTTTTTACAAAAGATTTTGCAATGTTTTAAAAAATATGAACAAACTCACTCCTGTCATTGCTCTTTATATGTTTGTATAGCTTCCATTCCAAAGACTAGCATGGACAGACAGACAAAAAATTTTAAAAATGGTTATTCAGGCCTATCCGACGTTCAAATAACCCTCTGAGCTCAAAGGCAGTTTTTCGTATTACACACAGACACTTAAATTTTTTTTAATATAAATAGACTAAGTGCTTTTTACCCCGAGGTGACCTGCGTATAGCGTTATAGCGTTCAGACAGTCATACCCACACTTATTATGAGATTGCATAATACGATGATCTCGAACTATCGCATAAAACTTTTTTATAATTCGGAATATTTCCCGTAGATTTATTGTTATTCTTCAATAAATTGTTTTATATTATATGTATATGTACGCTTGTAGAAATTCTTGCCTCTACATATTTATTTATTAATTTTTTTTTATAGAATAAGGGTGACAAACGAGCCCACAGTCCACCTGATGGTAAGTGGATGCTGTGGCCCATAGGCATCTACATTTAAACTCGATTAAGAATCAAAATGCAGATGCGCTATCACACTTGAGGACTAAGATGGAATGCCTCGATTCCAGTAAAACGGGTCTCCGGTTCCCTACACTTACCATATGAAATACAACAGCATCAAGCTGCTATTTTACGCTGGTATTCTGTGTGAGCGTGGTCTTTTCCTGGTCGAGCTGAACCATTCATTCTACAACCATAATATAGCTGGAGCGTGGCTCTACCACGTTTAGAATTATTGCTTAATATGCTTAATATGCACATCATACAAAAATTACAGATTATAAATTCAAAAGAAGTATGAAATAAACGGTCTTATCTGATAGCTTTGATGATGGACAAGATATAGGGGGATGTATATTGTGTGTATATTATATATATATATATATATATATATATATATATATATATATATATATATATATAAACATACCTATAATTCAAGCATAAATACATATAAAAAATTAAATAAATATATATTTAATCATTTAATTAAATCAATCAATATACTATGTATATACCTATTATATTTTATGGCTAGTGTGGGAGCGAAGTTACAATTTAAAGTGCAAGTTAATGATTCTTTACTAGGTTTTACGCGTTCAAATGCCGATGGGAGTTCATTCCATAAACGAACGGCCTGTACAGTAAAAGACTTGTTCATAAATTTACTAGTGTGTAGTGGCATATTCAATTTCAAGCTGCTGATCTCAGGTTACGCGAATGGGAGTCACGAGGAAACTTAAAAGGATTTTTGAGGCATGAAGGGTAAAAAAGTTTAAAGAGAATACTACAGAGATGATGAAGTATATGAGCATTCTGATAAAGTCGTATTGACAATCACACGAGCTTAGTACGAAAGAGAGAAACATGGTCATATTTGCGTAATAAAAATATAAACCTTATACAGAAATTATGTATTCGCTCAAGTTTATCAAGCTGAGCTTCGATGAGATCTAGATAGTTGATGTCCGCATAGGCAATAATAGGGAAAAAAAGGGACTTGGCAAGCATAGTTTTTGTATAAATGAGAAGAAACGTAATCTACGCAAGCAGGCTGCAGAAGTATAAAATTTACGATGAATCTCTTTGACTTGATGGTTCCATGACTTTTTATCTATGTCGATCCCAAGTTCTATACTGAATCTCTGTAAGGGATGATATTTTTATCAAATACTATTTGTGCTACCGATGATAATAGATTGTGATTTTGCTGGGTTAACGTGAAGGCCGTATGCTTTACTCCACTCAAGAATTAGTTCGAGATTTGCATTGATGACATTAATGCAAATCTCGAACTATTGAGGATGGCACCGTCGACATCATCGACAACATCGATGATGTCGACGGTGCCATCCTTTAGGATGTATCTCCGATAGTTGTTGGTCTTAATAACCTGATCCTGTATTGCACAGACAAAACTCTCGGTTTCCACGAAGAGGTCACCAAAGCGTAGCCGGTGGAGGGAGGCTACTGTATTTACAAAAGGCTTATGTAGAGCCTTGTAGAACCTCCCGTGGAGCTCCTTCTTCTTCCATACGGTCTCCCGATAGGAAATGCTCTGCACTGCCGGGTCTTGCCTTTGCTCGTTGGCAACGATCTATCCTTAGCCAACAGCCGTCATTTCTTGTGATAAAGGGGTAAGCCTTTTATCACAAGAAACGACGTCCTTATAAAATAGATCATCCGATTTCGCCAGAAAGTAATTACTGAGGCTGCACACTTCACGATTATGCACGGTGAGCATGCTCTAAAAGCCACGCCCACTATGCTTTCGCGGCAACTACAGCCTCATTACCGACGATCTCGGATGATGTATCCTCTGGGACGTCATAGTAGTCCGTACTTTTCTATTCAGGGCGTTAAGTTCAGTTGAGTCCACCTGAGTATGCCAAAGGTATACATGAGGAGAGGCATGACCCAACCGTTATATGCGTCAGTCTTATGCATACCAGACAACAGGCTGTTAAGCACTTTGGTCAAGCGTGCATAAAACACGTCGCAAACTGACTGTTTCATACCAGCCTTATCGATACTGATGTTCTGTGACACACCCAGGTATCGGTATGTTTCAGCCTCAGTCATCGGTTTGTGATTATTTTGCGTTTCTGTTTTTTTTGTTTTTCTTTTTTACGTGTCTCTACTGATCGCCTTTCTTTTACACCTTTTCCTTTGTTTCGTTTTTTGCGTTCACTAGTGAGTTTTTTAAAAAGTTTCAATCAAGTATCTTCATTTAATATATGTTAAAAATGAAAAAATAAAGTTTGTTTTCTCTTTGAAGTCTTTGTAAATTAAGGAAGTTGTTTCGTAAGTCGTTCACATTTCAGTTATCTTGGTTTCAAATTGTGATTCGAATTGTATGGGTTTGTATTAAGTTTATGTTATTGTCATTAAGCACTTTACATGTTCTCTATATTTTTTATTGACGGATTGCCTCGTTGATCTAGTGGTTGCAGTAGTGCGACTGCTGATCATGAGGTTCTGAGTTCGAATCCCGGGTCGGGCCAAAAAATTAATTATTGAGTTTTTCCGTCAAGAAATTCTCAGTAGTTGCCTGGAGTTAGGAAGTTAAAGTAGAAGTAGCGGTGTCTTACCCCCGTGCCTCGGAAAGCACGTAAAGTCGTTGGTCCTGCATGAACATGGTCGACTGAACTTTGCTGAGCTACAATGAAATTAAATATTATCATAAAATCATTTCTAGATTATATAATATCAGTAATTAACATTAATTATAATTTCATAGAAGTTAATTTAAATCCAAAGAAGATCATGAGTTTTACAGGAAAAGCAGGCTCCGATAAATTAATGAATATACAAAATAATATTTTGTGTCATTCATTGAAGTTTCTTAATATTTAATAGGTTTATATTTACGTCTATTCGTCATAAACTACGTCCTTGCAAAAAAAAGCCATTCTATTTTATTTCATTAAAATATGATACTAATACGATCATCCGCCTGATAGCAGTTTAAGTTGTAATTCAAATGTTGTTCCATGAGTGTTGTAAGAGCTGAATATGGGAAGTACCTAAAACTTCCTTTCGGCAATATTCCAGTAATAACGCAAGCTGTAAAATTCCCAGGTTGACGAAGAGTTGCTGCAATTTCAATGGCGTGAGACACCTGTTAGGCCTTGATGACTAAAGCAAACCCTGCCTGCAACGGGATATGGCCATGCTGAGCATTGGATATGTATAAACTAGTAAAGAAAAAAAAAGATGAAACAGTTTTCAGAAATAAAAGTATTTTAGTAAAATGTTGATTATGGGATCAGGCCTAAAATGAATGTATTCATTTAGAATTAAGTAGTCTTTAGATAAACCAGTTCTCGTAATAGTCTGATTTAAAAGCCCGAACTACATTCAATCGAGGTTAGTGTATACTGGTTTAAACTTAACTTTGAACTACAATTGCCCATAAGGCGATTTGGATACACATCTATTATATATAGCCGATTCTGAACAATTTTAAAGAAATGTTTGGGCTTATAATAAATAAAAATTTGATAAAATAATAATTTCTGTGGAATTGCTTTGTGAACGTGTGACAATTGACGCATTCGCTTTCCGGGTTTACTTATGATTCGGTCTGTGAACGCTCCGACATAAAATAATAGGTTAATCCATGGACACATTCTATGAAGACACAGTGATGAGTGGTCATTTCTGCCCGTCGTATCGCATATACTATTTTATACAGCATTTTATGACTATGTACTATTGAAGCCTTCAGTGGAGTACCTCAAACATCAGCCAGGCTGAGGAATTTGGAGATTCGATAATTATTTTGCTTCTTTTGTTATCGCTTTCATGAGTTATTTTCCACATGCGTTTCGCATTGTATAAAGATTATATTAGTAGCAACTACGGCAATATAGCCTCAATAGACAACACATATATTTTATAGATATATATGTAATATAACTTACATGAGATAAAATAAACGCGATAAAATACGTAAAATTATTTTTATTCCTTGTTTAGTTTTATTGTAAATTTTACAAAATACATATCCTATAACCAGTAAGTCGAAATTATTTATATTTTGTAAATATTAGAAACAAAAATAAAGTAATATTGATGTGTCAAAAACATTAATCAAAAGTCTAATATGTGTAAATTCGCTCAGTCTGTCAATACAATACAGCAAATCGGGTTTGTAGTAGTGATAATACGACGTAATTGCTTGTCTGTGTGCTCCCGGCGACACCGATCCTCGTACGAAATAAGGTTGACAGCCATTTTATTGTGTATTATAGTATTCTATGGTCGGAATACACGTATAATATCATCTTGGGCGACTTCAATGGATGTAAGCAGTTGATCCGCATTGATGAGTCTGCATCAAGCTGGTGTGACATAAGTACTAGTGTCCTTCAAGGTGGTATTCTGTCTCCATTGTTATTTACAGTATTTACTAATTTTATCACCGGCAACCTTCACTGTGCATATCATCTGTATGCCGATGACCTACAGTTGTACGCTCAGGCGAATGTTGATTGTGTCCCCCTCGTGGTGAATAGTCAACAGGAAAATAGAGCATATTGAGAGCTGATCTGACAGTTACTTAACTGTTAATCCATCAAGGTGTCAGTTAATTGTGGAGAAATGGAAGGTAACTTGGAAACCATTTTGTTTTATGGCTGTGTAATTTTTTCTGTAGGGTTTAAAAAATAAAACCTTCATTAAATTTAATCAAAATTAATAAACTACCAATCCGCGAGCTCTTTAAAACCACTAATTATCTCTACTAGGTAAAATTTTAGGTCGAACAAAAACTGTCAGAATTCAGCATTCGACATGTAATGTAGGTATTTTGGAATAGAGGTATTCCAAATTATAATTACTATACATCTATATTAGATGTTAATATGCCATGGTTTGAGAAGAAAATGTAAGACTTATAAATGCAAACGATGTCCTAAAATCGGTAAATTAAAATTGGTCCGTAACTGGACTGAAGATTATTTGGTATACCATTTTGATATTCCAAATTACCATCACATTGGGTATTCCAAATTAGTAACAAGACGTGGTCGGATATAACCTCGTGTAATTTGTTTATAAATTCACAAACTACAGAAATCAAAGACAATGTATAAAATGTATGGTCCATATTATAGTATACATAAGGTTAAACTATCTAAACATAACAAATTGTGGCAATGCAAATTGGTTAAATACGTACCTTTAAAATTTTTAAATACACTTTCATTCGTAATTTGTTATTTGATCGGTATCTTAGAAATTTTTGGGACTAACCGTGCAAATATAACAAAAAATGACGCCTATCTTTAATGTTTAATGAACATTGAAACGAGATGGCACTACCAGTCTCTGTGAAAACCTCCTATTCCAAATTACCTGCAGTATTCCCTAATAACCTTTCTTTCCTCTAATAGGTAGCCATCGAACAATTAAAAAACTAGTCACTACAGCTCTGCCCCCGACCGTTTTCAACGGCTCTGTTTTGAAGTTATGTTCTTCTGTTAAGGATCTTGGCTTAAACATTGACTTCACTTTAAGTTGGCATGCCCAAATGATAAATGTTAATCAGAAAGTCATCGGTACCTTGCGAGCTCTTTACCGCCTCTAAAATTTTCTTCCATCTGGGACCGAAGCATTAATTGTGCAATCCTTAATTCTTATCTTGATTGATTGCTTTAATGTATATTATTTTGAAAGTGTTCCTCGCATAAATCTAGCTTCCTGCATTTGTCCTTCACTGTACAGTCTGTTCTCCTCAGGAACGTACTCTCTCTTGAAATTAAAACGGCTAATAATCGTTATGCATTCAAGAAGAAAGTTCGCGAACATTACTTGAATGAACTAGTAGCATAATCATTCATCATTAGTAGTATTTATTCATGTACTTATAGAAATATATAATTATATAAATTTATAATTGATTACAGGAGGGTAGGACGCCACAACACGATTTACATCGTCTCCACACAATTTTAAGTTTTTACTGTAAAAAAATAGTGTATTCAGTACGTGTGTATGTGTAAAAAGTGAATAAAACTCAGTAAATCAAAGACGTACATTGGAGACTTGAACCTAGATGTCTTGAAAGCATAAAAAAGCTAAAATACTATACTTAACAGTGAATAACAATACCAGTGTTCACCAGTGCTTACTTCTTTTATTGGTCTAAAAAAGAAAATATTATTCCAGACTAACGTCATCAGTGCAAAAGTGAAATAAATTAAACACCAGTGCAATATTGTAGAACACTAAAAACAAAACCTAAGCAGAAATATACGTATTTACCATTTTATTGCACGGCAGTCGAAATAATTAGCTAAAAGCACCATCTATTAATCAGTGTCTATACTACAACCAAATTTGAACGATCGAAACCAATACACCACCGTCATAGTACAGTAAAAAAATAACAGAGGGCGCACAACATCTAGTGACATCTACTAGAGGGATCCTATACTACTGTACAACGCCTGTAACTGAAGCTGATCGACCGTAATCAATACATCAACGTAGTACAGCAACGAAAAAAAGAGGGCGTGATAATAAAAAAATACTCCCTAATGCAACCATAAAATACTCTGAATGTTAATAAAATATTAGATGAAACATTTTCTGTTTATGAATAATAGCTTGAAAAATTAAAAAAAGGTATAAAATCAAGACTAACGAATATACTTTTAAGACAAACTGTTAAGACAGAGAAATATAGTGTTTTTGGAATCGAAGAAAGAGAATTGTCGTACGGGGAACTGGAAAACAATATCGTCAAGTGGATAGGAGAACGTCTTTATATTAGGTTAGACCATAAAGACTAAACACCAATTAAAAAAAGCCGAACCAACGATGGACATGGTGCTCACCAAATGGAATATACAAAAATGAAATCGATTTCATCATGTCAAATCAACAAAAACTGTTCCAAAACATTGAAGTATTAAATGTCAACTTTTCTTCAGACCACAGACCAGTAAGAACGACAGTTATATTAACAAAACACAAAAAATGGGTCAAGTTTTTGCAACTGACAACACTCTACATTAAGGAAAGAAAAGGAAGGAAATATTGAGATACAAAGAGAGTGTTATATCCTATATACCGACTCACAAGACTGCTCTACCACTTCTGTACAAATATACTGTAAAAGCTATCTGCCAAAGTCTTCAGAGTGCCCATTCAGTAAATACAAAAACAACAAAAGTAAAGAAATATTATCAGAGCGCACCTTAACACTCATGAAAAGAAGACATGAGCTACAAAGAACTAAAAATGAAACTCGACCACTAAAAATGAGCTTTAAGCACTGTATAAGCTAATAAGCAAACTTATAAAACAAGATTATATATATTATTTATATTAGGTATATAGATTTTAATTTATATAGATAGATTATTATTTACATAGATTATATATATATATATATATATATAAATATAGATATAACTCCATGGAAAGATACCTGGTACAGGCAGGCAGCTCAAAAAGAGCATTTTAGGAGTTTCAAACATGTAAAACATGAATCGACCGATTAATTCAGGCAAATAAAACATTTAATAATCGAAATGACGTCATAAACGTTGCAAATACATTTTATAAAACCCTATACAAAGGCAATTAACAAAGAGACAGAACAGAGTAAAACAAATATTTCAAACCCTTCCAGCAAAGCAGCTAGAGCACAGTTCAACGTAAAAAAATAGCGGAAGCAATTAAACTTCTGAAATCAGATAAAAGCCCAGGCCCAGACAACGTAACTAACGAGGCTATAAAAACAGCCTGCACTCAGCTTGCTCTACCTCTGACTCTCCTGTTCAACCGCATATTAGAAACTACCGATACACCTACTCAATGGTTAGAGTCAAATATAATATAAAATTATAAAAAAGAAGACCCATGCGATATAGGAAACTACAGGCCAAAAAGCTTATTACCATGTTTGTACAAACTCTTCTCTTCGCTAATAAATCAAAGAATAAGCACTATATTAGATTGGCAACAGACCATTGAGCAAGCGGGATTTAGAAAGGGCTTCTCTGCTATAGACCAAATCCACACGTTGGAATTAATAAGCGAAAAATATCAAGAACGAAGGAGATCTCTCAATATCGCTTTCGTAGATTACAAAAAAGCATTCGACTTAGTGTTTATTTATCCGCTAAATAATAAAATATTACTTTATTTGAGCAAACAATGTTTCATACTCAACTCTTACAAAACTTTGAAAGTCTCGAAAAAAATTTTTTTCCAAGATTGTATGTTTTTATAAATATTGCTTAAAATATATTCACAGTGCATTTAAAGTATAAAATATATCGGTCGTCGCTTTAAATTTCGAAATACACGTATTTTAATGAAGCAATGTGTCAAAATTCAAGACAAAATAGTTTAGCGCTGATTATTTTTACAAGAATCTATAAATTTTAACAGCACTTGTACAGAAAAAAAGATCCATTAATTCCCTTTAAAAACCACCATTCAAGGGTCGTTTGTTTCCACTGATGTAGAGTCATAAATAACGTTTTTTGTAAACAATACCCAATGCGCCATATATATGTCAATTGACATGGCCGTTTAGCGCCACCGCGGGGTGTGCGGTTGGTAGCCTAAGCGGTTATTATTATTATTAATATTATTGAATTTCATTTCATTGTTTACACTGCCTTGAAAAGCTCATAAGCGTTACTAGTTTGTTGTAAAGTTAGGTTCCACCAACTATTCTAAACTTACTCGGCATGAATATATTGCAGTAATCTATTTCTAAACTTATAACACAAGTCAGTGTACAGAGTGTGGTAGCCTTTGTGGGCTTTACAGTTTCCTGTACAGTAAGATTGAAACATAATTTTGGTTTAGTTACTTAGTCATATGAAACATGATAACCGCAGACGTTGTCCTGCCAGTTAATATTATAGGTTGTTTACAGCAACTTTTTTTTTACATCAGCGCATGCAATTTAATGTATTAATTGCCACATTTGATTGAACCAAGCAAATAAAATCAAAAATTTAATTTTTTTAAATTTTTTATTAGTTTGTATATAAAAACCTGAAAAATAAGAGATTGAAATTCTCTATTTTTCTGATCTATCTATCTGTATTGGTGATCGATGAAATAGGTTTTGAGTTAAACGATTTCATACATACAAACATCTTTCGTATTATCGGATAGCTGAACACGGCAAACGTAATTGTCCTGCTATTTAATAACATAGGTTGTGATTAGCAACGTTTCTATATTTAATAATTGCCGCGTTTGATTATAAAAAGTAAATAAAATCAAAATTTTTAATTTTTTGGTTTGTTTCAATATTTCTATGGGCTGTAATGAAAGAATAAATTAATACACACCACACTGAGTGGATTAGCGAGCGCAGATCTGATACTCTTATATTTGTAGGAAGTAAAAAGAGTTTCATATATGTGGCAACTCAAGAAGTTTTATATATGTGGCATTTGCGTTTTCGAATTTTATGTTTTCGAATGTATATCATTTTATTTCGTCGCCAGAACTTATTTTTTTGTTAATTGGAGTGTAGTTGTAAATATATTTTACTTCAGAATTCTAATCCTAATTTGATATAACATAATATGTGGCTAAATAACCATCTCAATTTAATTTAATAATCTGAAATAAATCCAAGCCTCTTTACATTAATAACTAAGGTAAGCCATTTGTACTTCGTACCATATCAAAAATTCGAATCACGAAGTGATGCGATTTATTTCTACGCCCGCTTCCAACTTGCTAACCGCCGGTGGGCAAATCAATCTCCTCAATATTTTCAAGGGGGAATTTAAAGTGGTCAAACATAAAATAATATTTTACGAGTAATTTTCTATGGACACTATCTTAACATACAAAATATCTTTTCGTGAAATTAAATTAAACTTTAACTCTTTATGAGTATAATTTATATGTTGTATAATAAGTTATGATTTTATTGTCACATACAATTTTAAAAACACTATGTCTCTGTTTATCTAATTACTAGTTTACTACTTGCTTCGTTCACAGCGCTTACATATTGGACATTTATCGTCTTAAATAAGAAAACTTAGAAAGGTAAAATTTAATTGGATGTCTGGATATTTGTTCGTCCCTGACTGATACACCACTATTTGTTTGTCCAGTTGTCTTTCAAGAAGTTAAGTGAGAACTATCAAAAAGTTGCATCCTATTGCACCATGATAATGCTTCGGCGCACACTGCGAACAGAAAAAAGTCATTTTTGACTTCTGATAAGGTGAGTTTTGTGTCTCATTCCGCACACAGTCCAGAACTGTTGAATAGTAGGCCTAATTAAAATAGAAACCGCACGTCATTCGATATATCGAGATGTCGAGACGATTTTAAGACTGGCTGAGACAGCAAGGAGAGTGTCCTGAAACTAAGGAGATACGACAGTAGAGTTTTTTTAGCGATAAACGCGTAAACTTGTGTTTTATAAATATTTAACAGGACTAGATTAAGCTGCCTCCAATTCGAGAATTCGTTCAACGAAGTCTTACATAAGACACAAGTTTGTTCCAATACTCGACGACTTGCTAAGGATTAAAGTAAATACAACCTACGACCATCTATCCGTATATCCATTACACTTTACTTTACTTTAAAAGTCCACTGCTGAACACGGCCTATGTTATAGCATAGGTTACGCCATAGGGAGGAATTCCATAGTTGCCACACCTGGCTGGCGGGAAACCTACAGCAACGACAGAAGAGGTCTATATCTTTTTTAATAATAGGATTTTTACAATTTAATTTTCACCTGTATCGTGGAGGCAGTTTACATACATAAATTTCACAAGGACAAACATTTGGACCCGGAACAGTTATTCATCAGAGGCTAAACACATACTTGTTCCGTGCGTGATTCGAAAGAATGAACCGACAATACCCAGTACTGGAAGTTCTTGGGTTAAAGGAAAATAATATGTATATATTAATGCTGTACCGAGTATTATTTTAAATTATTGATTTTACATACGAGTATAATATGTTTACGTTATCATTTTTATGATGTTAGGGTTTGTACTTACTATCAAACTTCTGAAAAATATATTTCAAACCTTTTTGCGCATTTTGTGTTAACTTTGTACTTACGAGTTTGTTGAAGTAAAAATATTTACATATTTCAGCGCCGCAGGTGTCGCGGAATGTCACATCATTAAAAAGGATAAAAGGACTCAACTTTATTCTGTGAAATATTTTTTCTCACATAAAAATTTACGATATTTCATGTTTTTTAAGTTATATGGCAATGCATGAAAAAATTACGGGTAAAAATTTTTGTGCCTATTTATTATTTTGTCTACATTCATGAAAATGATGCAAGTGACAGAATACTCGTAATTAACATATTTGATAATTTTTAACTATACTAATATATATATATATATATATATATATATATATATATATATATATATATATATATATCGTACGTAATGTACTATCAAATAATTTAAACATTCAGTCTGTATTACTAAAATGGAAGCGGAGGGCAGTAATTAATTGCGAAAAGTAATTCCTCATTTTAATCTTGATTAAAGACGCCTTCTTAACAGTGATTTTAAATTTATTATACCGCCATTACTGTTATCTTTCTACCTATTACCGTGAAAATTGTTTCCTGTAATTCGAGAGTCATTAAATAAAGGTAATTTGGATCATAAAACAAAGGCGAACGAAAGTAAATGCAAGTGGGATAAAAGTGCTGATTTTTGAATTGATATGTCCTGTAATATTGACACATGTCTTTATAATCGATCAATAAAATTTCCTCTGAATCCGAAAAACAAGAACAAACAAAAAAGGTGCAGAACCGCCTAAGAATTTTAAGTTATCACAAAAAATGGTGATAATTTAAAATTCTTAGGCGGTTCTGCACCTTTTTTATGCCACTGGATGGACTTCAGCTTTGACTCAGGTTTTCATTCAAGTCATAATTCGGTTCATAATTTCGTCCCTATTCTCACTACATAGGTCCAAAAACTCGACCAAATATTCAACCCTATGTTGTTTCTAGCAGCATTCTTGACACCCATCTTGCCCATCTTGCACTGCCCCTAGATATATTAAGATCGTCATGGAGAAAGTTCATAACGGTTTTAGATGAGACTCCAGTCATTTCTGCTATCTGTATTTTCTTCAGATTAGGATCTTCAAGAACAAGTTTTTCAATTTTTTTGACGATGTCAAACGTTGTCGTCTCGGTAATTCTGAGTGCTAATCGTCTTCAATATAGTCTTTACCTTGCTTAAAAAGAAATGACGACTATTGCAATAACTAGGGTCAACAGTAACAATTCAGATTTCATATTAGTAAAAAATCTCCGCTTAGAATTGGACCCAAGGATTTAGTTACCCATTACCTGTAATCTATGCACTGGGTCAATATGAAATTAAAATTGTTTGTTTATTAATGACCACAGTTGTTTATAAACAATTGTTAAAATTCTTTTGCTTTTATTAAATTGTCTTTTTATTATCTCTTTATGCATGTAAATTGTAATACAATGTAAATTATATAGATTATATAATTTTTTTGTATGTTTCGATAATGTTTTACCAATAAATTTCCTTTTTCAGTAAATTTATTACGTTTTGTAAAATACCCTGTTGGTAATAAATTTAGAAGTGGTATTTCTCATTTTAATCTTGATTTTATCTGCTCGTTTAGCTCCAATAGTATATATAATATAAAGTATTTATAATTCTTTCATACTCGTAATACTGCTGGCTACACATAAATTGCAGTTATAGATTTATAAAATAACTTTTTTAGGAATCCTTGGGAGTAAAAGCAAAAAAAATTAAGTATTATTTATTATGTAACTATTTAGATGACATTCTCGATTATGATATTCTTTAATCTACTCAAAAGGGTAAAATATTAGACGGAGCGCTAATGCTTATGTCCAATTTCGGAAGCTATTAAGTGAAAAAACTGAAAAAGGATTGACCCTGCATCCCTGAAACTTCCCGCTCAAAAATCTTTGTCATCTATTTAATTTTTAAATGCTCAAAATGATTATTTGAGATGTTAAAAGGGCTATAGTTATTAACGCGTAATTGATGACTGAAGGTGATTTTGGGAATTTTTTTTTTTTTTTTAATATTTTTCTCTGGTTGTGGTATTAGATTTTTGTAGTATAAACAAATTTAAAGACCAACAACATATTATCTTTGAATTCTGTAAAATATTATCTGTACATAATAAAGTAAAGTATATATTACTTAACGAAAATGTGTTTAATAAAAATATTCAAGTTCCATTTTAACACACGACAGTCAAAGAAACCTACCTTAGCATTAACAAAATACATAAATCTATACGGAAAACGAACTTTAGAATACATGATTACTGATATCATAAACAAACTTCCATCACAACTAAAAAAACAAATTAATCACCGCAACATCAAAAATATATTAAAGAATTACTTCTTAAGTAACTTATTGTAAAATAAAAAGAATATATTATAACTTACACATTAATATTCTACAAACTAATGTTACGTATACAATAATTATTAATAATATAAAATAAGTTTATATTTAATATCATTAATTAGTATCAAATCATATGAACAGCCTGTACATGCGAACTCGACGCATCAAGCCAGTTAGGGAAATAACCGGGAGCAAACCGGTTTTTTGACTGTACGGGGAGCGCGGTTCAATGCGTGCATCACAACATTATGTTGTATGACACAATTATTAGGCATAATAATCATCATGCTATGGTTGTTGATGGCATCGGTATACGGTAAACTGTATAGATGATGTTTATACCGTAAAATACCAATCTAAATATTGTAAAGTTATTATTAAATAAATAGAACAAAACGCCTTAAATTTCTGTAATTTAATAACCTTTGAGATTTTAACCGAGTTTTAGTAAATTTAATGTATTTTAAGAACAATATTAAGCCTTTACCCTACACATTTTAATTGTTCAAAATATTGCTTCTAAGATATTTCATATAGAAATTAAATATTATTTACTATTAATAATATTAAGTCATTACAATATGCGTAATAAAATCTATCGATGACATTGCTTAATTATGAATGAATGAATGAATGGATTAAGGTAAATCTATGTGAGAAAACATATACCTTTCTTGTTCATTGTGTCAAAGGTGAAGTATTACATTAAAGACCATTTATTTAACATCATTTAATTACGATTTCTAAGATTCTCAACGCCACCATTGAAAAAATTTGTACGTATGTTAGGTTTTGTCGTACTGACCAATTTGATCTGAAATATCTCCTCTTTGGTTGAGAATTACAAATTTAAATTTACAAATTCATTTAGCTGGTATATTTGAGTTTTGAAAACAGTCAATCATTCGGTTTTTTCTCATTAGTTTTTTCTTTGGCATCGCTTATTACCGTACACTGGAAAACAAGAAATATCGGTATATTTACGAGTAAGAGTTCTACCGTGGCACCAGTGCTGCAGAAATAGCTCATAGGATTAATGACGTGTACGGCGCTGGTATCGCAAAAGAACACACGGTACGTTTTTGGTTTCAACGTTTTCGTTCTGAAAATGTAGACCTTCAGAACCAACCCCGTGGACGGCTAGAGACCAAAGTGGAAAATGAAGAATTAAAGGCTATTGTGGAAGCGGGTCCATCACAAAGCACTTCGGAGATAGCTGCGGGCTTTGGGGTAAAGTTTAAGTGATAAAACTGTATTAATTCACTTGAAGCAAATGGGGAAAGTAAAAAAAACTTCAACGATGGGTACCCCATGAATTGAGTGAATCGAACTTGCAAACACGCGTCGACTGCTGTGTTACGTTGCTCAACCGACACAAAAATGAAAGGATTTTAAATCGAATCATTAGTTGTGATGAAAAGTGGGTACTGAACGATAATTGGATCGCGCGTCGTAATGGCTGAACCCTAGAGACCCAGCCAAATCCTGCCCTAAACGAAAATTGACTCAGAAAAAGTGACTTGGGAATGCTTGGTGGACTAGCGCCGGTGTCGTTCACTACAGCTTTCTTAAATATGGCCAAACGGCAGATATCTATTGTCAGCAACTGCAAACCATGAAGGAAGAACTAGCTGCTAAACAATCGAGATTGGTCAATCGCTCTAGGCCACTGCTGCTTCACGAACACGTACGACCACACACTGCACAACAAACAACCACTAAGTTAGATGAGCTACAATTGGAATGTCTGCGACATCTACCGTACTCCCCGGGCCTTGCTCCAACAGATTATCGTTTTTTTCCGAAATTTGGACAACTTCTTACAAGAAAAAAAAACTCAACTATGATGCGGCAGTCCAAACCACCTTCAAAGATTTTTTGAGATTGATTCTCACCCCCATGGTTTTTTTTAGTAAAGGGATCAATGAACTACCTATAAGATGGCAAAAAGTGCATTAATATTAACGGTGCATAATAATAATTAAATATATTTTACAAAAATAAATTGAATTTATATTCCTCCCGTACAAGACGCCAATTTCATATGTAAGGACCTATTATTTACCCATATTTCAGAAAACAAATCATAACGTTTGATAGAATGAACCAATTTATTAAAACATGGATTAAACAAAGATTAAACTCGAAGATACGCTTCATTATTTGAATAAAGATTATTCTAAAAAATATTAGATTTTACACATGATGCGTTCATAAACCAGCAGACAGACAGACAATTCCGAAATTGATGGAAATGTATTCAATTGCTTATTTTTAGTCCCTCTCTATAACTTTTGTAACAAAAACATACAATGTACAGACACATCAAATTATATTTTTTTTAATACAATTGTTTTTTTAATAATATGCGTTATAAATAAATTGATTTTAAACCGTTAACCTATGAGTAAAGGAACAGAGAAGCGAGAACGATTTTCAGGCATATTACTATCAAAAATTTATCTTCTGTCACAGCTGCACCGATTTCAATAAAATGCAAACAGTCTTCCAATTTGAATTGCATAAGAGGAAGCAAAGTATTCAGCGGATGTTTAGGTAAGACCTTTACTTTGGTATGAATGGTTTTCCTTTTGCATCTTATTTTTACTAAAGTTCTGTATCTATACAAATCACATATTTATATGGTGATGTATTATATAAATATAGGAGGTAAAGTACAGAATAAATAATGGTACTACGTACAGAGGTTGCACTCCTTTGATGTTGACTGCTTGCCAACGTTTAATAACCTACATAATTATCATTAATTAGATTAATCGCGCACGCACGCTAAATAAAACTTTATCGCTGCGCGCGAGTGTGCGTATTACTTTGCACCTTTTCCTCTACCTACGTCACGGCGTACTTTCCGTGGTTACTAAGGGCTATCAATAAAGAGTAAAAAAATACATTGCGAAGTGTAAGTTAAATTACTTAGTGGAAGTATATATTCTGACTACGATAAACTGACCATATTTTCGCACCTATATGAGGGCTGCGATGCCCAACGCATGCAACTTCAAGGCCATTCGTCGGAAATCGCGATGTTTGGCTCGGAAGAAATAACAAATAAACCTCAAATACGATTCCTAACAGAAATGTGATCGTATTCTACTTGATATAAAAACTTTGTTAGATATCAAAGTTTTAAATTGTGTTATTGTAACTTAAAATATTTTAAATACGAAAGACAAGTATAGGTTTGTAAGTAGATACTTGGATAGCAAAGTAAATTTCAACTGAGTTTTGTTATAATGTAGGTAACGTAGGTACTACTTATGTAGATAAATTACTACTTAATTATTTTTTGCTATAAGTACCTAAAAATGGAATAAATTCAGCTTTCATAACTTTCTACTAAAACCCTTCGGTAACTTAAATATATATCATATTTCTGAAACCTTTTGTTGGTCATTTAGCATCTATCCACGCAACAGTTATAATAGTAAACAGCTATAAGAGACGAGAATGGCTATATTCTGAATGATGAAGTTTTGAGTTTAAAGAGATGGAAGGAATATTTTGAAAGCGTGTTTATGAGTGAGGAGACAACGTGTGTACTAAGTGAAGTAGAAACACCGAAAGAAGAGGAAAGAGGTAGCGAGATAAGTATAGATGAAATAATGAAAGCAATGAAAAGCATGAAAGCAGGTAAGAATGCCAGATATGATAGAGTTTCACTCGAAATGCCAAGGGCTGGAGAGGAAGTGGTGGCAGGCCTGCTGCACACCTTGTTTAATTTATGCTGGGAACTGAAGCGGGTACCGGTAGACTGACGCAAAGCCGTGATAGTCCCAGTATATAAAGGAAGAGGGTCGCAGCAGGACTGTAAAAACTACCGTGGCATCAGCCTTCTTAGCATTGTGGGAAAACTGTATGCTAAGGTACTGATTGAAAGGGTCATGAAAGAAACTGATGGAAAAATTTGGGATGTTCAAGCGGAATTTAGAAAGGGAATGGGATGTACAGATCAATTCTTTTCCATGCGCATGATCGCGGAGAAGTTTCTGGCCAAAAACCAAAAGGTTTTTTGTGCGTTCATGGACTTGGAAAAAGCCTATGACATAGTGGATAGGGATTTGCTATGGCAAACACTGAACTCATTTGGGTTGAGCGCTGGCTTGATACAGGCATTGGAGTCTCTTTATAGGGACTCTAGTTCATGTGTTAGGATCAACGGGGTCTACTCGGACTGGTTTGACATCCATAAAGGTGTCAGACAGGGCTGTGTGACTTCCACGTGGCTGTTTAACCTATTTATGGACAGTTGTTTGCAAAATTTGAAAGTTGAAGAATGCGGATTAAGAATGGGTGAGTTAACCGTCAAATGCCTTTTGTACGCCGATGATCAAGTTATTCTTGCGTCGTCGGCGGCCGAGTTGCAAATGATGATTACATTAATGAACAGATCATTAAAAGAAAGGGGTATGAAAGTGAACGCAAGTAAGACGAAGGTTATGGTTTTTGAAAGAGAAGAAAGTAAAACGATTTGTGAAATAAGAATAGAAGGGGAGTTGATCAAGCAAGTAGATGAGTTTGTATATTTGGGTTGCGTATTTAGCAGGGATGGGAGATATGATAAGGATATAGAACGACAAGTGAATGCGGGAAATAGAGTAAATGGGGCCTTGCACTCTATTATGAAGAGTCAAAATGTGTCGAAAAAGACACGTATGGCAATTCACAATGCTGTGTTGGTCCCTACTTTAACGTATGGTAGTGAAAGTTAGGTGTGACAGAAGAAGCACGAGAGTAGAATAAACGCAGTAGAAATGCGGTCGTTAAGGAGTATGTTAGGGCTGAATCTGGGTGACAGGGTAAGAAATTGTGTAATAAGAGAAGAGTGTGGTTTGCAAGATGATGTTGTGACCAGGATTAAGAAAGGAATGCTTCGGTGGTTTGGTCATGTGGAAAGAATGAATGAGGAAAGAGTGACAAAGAAAATTTATGGTGCAGAAGTGAATGGCAGAGTCGGAAAGGGACGTCCTAGACGAAAATTTATCGACCAAATTGGCGATTTATTGAAAACGGGCCAAATTAGAAGTACCCTTAACCGACGAGCATGTATGCGTAGGTGTATGAATGTGAAGGAGGCAAGAGAGGTGTGTCAGGATCGTGCCAAATGGAAGTCTGTAGTCTCTGCCTACCCCTCTTGGTGACAGGCGTGAGTGTTTATGTTTATGTTATGAGTTATAATAGTAGGAACGACTTTTTGCCATTACAATTAATCAAATAGTTAATATACATAATATATATTATAGTTTTTAAATTACATTAAAACTTTTTCAACTATTTTATCCCACAATTAAATATACTAAATACTAAACAAAAACTATTACAACGAGTATTTACCAAAAAACTATTTACGTAAACAGCGTTTAAATATAAAAAGTGCATAGCACATAGCTACAAAATAATGCAAAATTTTATCTTCAGCGTTTCATAATTGCTTTATCGTTTTACAAAAATATTTGTTATCCAAAGTGCTACATCTACTGGGTAGGTACCACACTCTTACATATTTTTCCCAAGAACAATGTTTTCACGGGTGTTTTCCGGTATAAAGAGCCTCACACTCTTCAGAGGTACTACTCCAACTGCTGCTCATCTTTAGTCTTCTTTGTTTGCAGTTAGTTGTAGGTGTCCGTGAGCAGTAAGTAGCCACGTATCAAAAGGTGGACGTAAGTCTGTTCGTCCTTCATTTTAATTTTATTCAAAAAAGTAGTGGAAAGCCTGGTATTATGGGTGGGTTAATCCAATTAGTCGGTTTTTTACAGGATAAGGGTGACAAAAGAGCACATAGTTCAGTTGCTGTAGTTCATAGACATCCATATATAACCTTGATTACGAATCAAAATGCAGATGGTGTCACCCGTGAAGATGAGTGACACGTGTAAGATAGAATGCCTCCTTTCCTGTAAGGGGAGTGCTGAAAGGGGAATTAGCTGTTGTGTTACGCTGAAATTTTGTGAAAGCTTGGTCCTTCCCGATCAAGTTCCCATTCGTGCTATAACTATACTACTTATATAACTGCAGTATACTTCTACTATAAGCCACTCTTTCTACTGTAAGCCAATAAAAAATAATTAAACAGATTGATATTAAGGTTTTTATTTGTAAAAAAATATCGTTATAAGGTAAGTTCTAATTTCCCTACTCTCGGGAAAAATAACATGTTATATTTTGTGAGCTTTCATCAAAAGATCCTCTTTATTATTTGCACAAGATGGTATCTCTAGGATGTTAGTGAAATTTTAGGGGCGAAAATACAAAACTTGAATACAAATGTGTTATTTTGTTGAATAGGTACTTCTGGTACTACAAAAAGAAATATTATATTGGCTCAAAACAAGTATTTTTCCTATTCTATCCTACTTTAAAGGAGCAAATATTGTATAAATGTACATAATAAAGAATATGTGATATATTATGGTTATTAATATGACTGTCTACCTGATTAAGTAATTATAAACGCGGTTACTGATTATGAGGTATCGGGTTAGTCCCGGCAGTGACCCGCGTGCTCCGGAAAATAAAGCCGTTGGCTGCCAGATCCCTCGCCCACGGTCGTGTCGATAACCGTCCGATTGGACCATGAGAATGAGGGAATAGAAAGTGGTTCTTTGCTTGCATATCCATTCAGCTGTATACTCCTGTCCTGCACAGATGGCTAGTTTCCGTTAAGCCTGGATGCCGTGACCGGAATTCGGTCTATAGGTTATTATTATTAACACATTATGATTACCATACCTACCATCTATACCTTAATATTAATATTTTTTTCTTCCGTCAGATGACAGTTCAAGTGCATTGCTATCTTCTGGTCTGAAGAAGTTAGGAAGCCAGTATAATTCCAGGCTGTGGGGAATTCCATCTTAGCCTTCAGTCTCCTTTGTTTGTGAGATATACTGGATAACTCAGTATTTAAATAATAAAACACGGTGTGACTTCATAACATGTATTGAGCGACTGGCTAGTGAAGAGGCGCGGTGGCGCCTACCTACATAGTACAATATTAATCTATACCTACATATATCACACCTCCCTTCTTAATATATGGTATTATCAGATATTATTAAGTAAAGTACATAAATTATGTAATCACAAATTTACTTATAATAATACCTTAACTATATAATACATTATCTATAAATCTAATAACTTGCTAAACTTGAAACCTAACAACAGGTTTACGAACTCGCCCGGATCGGGCTAGAGGCAGTTCAGGTGACGGTGCACTAGGTGACGTTGGCGGTGTACTATATTCGATTCCAGGACTTTTAATGTGTTCACTCGAAACCCGTTTCCTCTCCTTTCCCGAATCACCCACAACCGTAGTCGGAGATGTGTCCGGGCCGTCGTCCTCCTTCGACATTCCGTCTCTCGCCGAGCCACTACTATCAGGTATTTGTACCCTCATTGACTCGCTTTGCTCCTCAGGGTATGGTATGTCGTACAACCCTGATCTACGCTTGATTTGATCAACGTGCTTAACTACTTGTCGACTGTCCCCCTTGTCCACAGTATATCTACTCAAACCTTCGCCATGAACTATCGTTCCCTTCACCCACCTATCCTTGTGGCCGTACTTTCGCACCCACACAGGTTCCCCCGGTGCAAACGAGCGCTGCACCCCGCCCGTGTACTCCATTTGCTTACTTTGAGCCTGATTTACCTTATTTATGAGCGCGCGATCGCTTCGTAATAAGTCTAGCGGTGATCGTAACGTTCGTTTTTGTAACAGCATTGAAGGGCTTTCACCTGTGCTGCTATGTATACTGTTACAATAAGTAAGTAAAAATGTTTGCAACGCGGTATCAACATCGATTGATTCCCTATGTGCTTTTTTTATTGCATTTTTACAAATATTTACAGCATTTTCCGCGGTGACATTCGAAGACGGGTGATAAGCGGGCGAGAAACGTTGCTGAATACCATTTCGTGTTAAAAACTCCTTAAATTCCGCGCTAGTGAAGGGTGGCCCTTGATCCGATACTAGCTCTAGTGGTAAGCCGAATCTTGCGAACGTACACCGTAATACCTTAATAACCGCTGTAGCATTTGTTTTTGGCATTTCAAACACTTCTAGCCATTTCGTACTGGAGTCTATTAAAATGAGAAATTTTTTTCCGTTAAAAGGGCCTAAAAAATCTATATGGAGTCTGCTTCATGGCTGCAAATGGTACGTCCAAAACTGCGGTGGGGCGCGCGGGGGTGCTTGTGACTCCACCGCGCACGTCTCACATGCTCGGCATTCGGATTCGACGTCTGTATCTATATTAGGCCACCATACGTAACTTCGAGCTATGGACTTAGTTTTAACAGTGCCCATGTGACCAGTATGTAATTGCATAAGTATTTTTTTTTTCTTAAAGTGCGCGGTATCACCAAGTGGTAACCCCACATAATACAGCCCCTATCTATGTATAGTTCATTACGTTTAATATAATATTGCTGCAACACTTCTTTTGGGCAGGACGCGGGCCATCCGGACTGAACATAGGTTAAAATTCTACTTAATTCCGGATCGCTTGCTGTTGTCGTTCTGACGTCATCATTCGTGACCGGGAGAAAATTTTCTACGAAATTAATGTAATTCATTCCCTCCGACTTCGGAAGCCGTTTACGTACCGGTTGCGGCAAACGAGATAACGCATCTGCACAATTTTTGTGTGAACTTACATATTCTATGTCATAATTGTATCCCGACAATAATACTGCCCAACGCTGTAATCTTGAAGCGGCCATAACTAGAATGCCCACTTTACTGCCGAAAATATACATCAAGGGTTTGTGATCAGTCCTTAAAACGAATTTTCTACCATATAAGTACTGATGATACTTTTTAATACCGAATATTATTGCTAAGACCTCTCGATCTATCTGCGCATAGGCCCGCTCGGCCGCGCTGAGAGTACGCGACGCATATGCGATCGGCCGCTCTCCCTCCTCAGTGATATGCGATATCACGGCGCCGACTCCGATCCCGCTGGCGTCTGCCGTCAGTACCACGGGTAAGTCTAACGTATAATGAGCAAGCACTTCGCTCGAACTTAATATTTTTTTTACTTCATTGAATGCCAATTGACACTCAGTACTCCACAGGAATCGAACCCCGGTTTTTAGCAAACGATATAACGGGGCCAGCAATGAACTAACGTTTCGTACGAATTTACCATAATACATTACTAGCCCGATGAAAGATCGCAGTTCTGAAATATTGGTGGGTGCAGGCGTGTTTACAATTGCCCGGACTTTTTCCGGACACGTGTGAACACCCTCTTTACTAATGACGTGCCCTAAATAGTTAATAGATTCTGCGAAAAATACACATTTTTCTTTCTTAACGCGCAACACTTTATATCAATTTTTTATGTGACTACGACTACCAGGACCCGTTATAATTACGTCATCTAAAAATACACCCACGTTCGGTAACCCTGTCAATAATTCTTCTAAGTGTTTTTGAAAATTTCCCGGACTCGACGACAAGCCGTAAACTAGTCGATTATACATGTATAAACCCTTACGTGTATTGATAACCGTATACTTTTTTGATTCGTCAAGCTCAAACTGAGCGTACGCCTGAGATAAATCAATCTTACTGAAACGTTCACCGCCATGTAAACGCGATAACAAATCATCTATGCGCGGCAAGGGGTAACGGTTGACTTCTAGCACTTTATTCAGTGTTAATTTATAATCAGCGCATATTCTAATATTACCATCCTTTTTGAGAACGGGTACAATGGGTGTGGCCCAGTCAGAGCGTTCCACCGGCGTGAGGACGCCGTCTCGCACCAACTGCTCGAGCGCATACGCCAGAGGGCGCGTGCGCATGAACACCGGCCGCGCCCCCTGCCGCAGGTGGATGCTAACCCGCCCGCCGCTGAACCGTCCAAGCCCATCCGCAAATACTTCACTGAATCTATACATAAAATTACTTTCGTCAAAATCCTTATAATTAACCTTGTTTAAATCGTGATACTGAAACACTGGTAGTTGAATTTTAATTTCGGCTAACCACTGTCGACCCAAAAGAACGGTTTTACCATCTCTGATTATGAACAAATTTAATTTTTTTTGTGTATTTTTATAACTCACTAGTGGCGTAGCCACCCCCACCGGACGAACTATTTCACCTGTGTAATATCTAAGTAAAACATTACATTTGCTGATAGGTAAATCACTAAATTTATGTTTATAAAATTTGTAACTTATACAAGATACGGCGCTACCCGTGTCACACTCCATGTCAATATCTTTTTCGTGAACGTTGATTGAAATACATAGCGGTGTACACTCTTCTATGAATAATTTTTTAATAATAATAATAATAATAATAATAATATATTTATTTGCTTAAAACATGGTATGAAAAAGATTTTACAAATATACATTTGAACAACATGTTTTGCTAGAGAGAACATAGCATGCAAAAGATTTTTATCGTGCATTAAGACTTATGATTAATATATGATTAAAACTACTTTTACGGATTTTATCGCGTTTATTTTTACTTTTTATTTTTAATTCCCGACGTTTTGGGCGCTTTCCAGCACCCATGGTCACGGGGGACTGAGATGACTGACGTCCCGATGTCATTGTTAAACCCGGAGTACCTTCAGCTTTTTTAATTATTGTTTATGGTCCGATCTATGCAAAATGAACTGACTATGTCCTGAGGTCTTGCAGTGGTATGCTTGGGTTTAGTTTTAATTTTATTGATTATAGGATCCCAAGCAGGTGGTAGTACCCAGCCTCCTTCTCTATTGAAATTAGGATGTTTTTTAATTTCAATAGCCTCACGTATCATCCTTGGTAGGAATCGGTGTTCTTTCGCGAGGATTTGTGGTCTATCAAATCTGATGTAATGGTTGGGGCCGTCTAGGATATGATCACAAAATGCAGACTTCTTATATTATACTTATGATTAATATAGTCCATAATGCTATAAAAATTATTCTTAACTACGTATTCCAGTAATTTTATTTTAAATAATCTAGTATTTAACATTTTAATATTATTTGGTAACTTGTTATATAAACGTACACACATAGATAAACAGCTTTTATTATATTTACTTATTCTAGGATTGTCACTTAATATGAGTTTGTATGGGTTTCGCCGCATCCGAGGGTTTACATTATCCGCCGTGTTAAATAAATATTTATGCTTCCATACAAACATGCATATTTCATAAATATAAAGACATGGTAGGGGTAATAAGTCAAGTTTTTTAAACACCAGTTGACATGATTCAGTTGGTTTAAGCCCACATATTGCTCAAATACATTTTTTTCGTGCGCGAAATGCTCTATTTTGATCCGTGCTATTACCCCAGATTACAAGTCCATAGCGCAGTATTGACTCGACGTATGCATGGTAGGACAGAACAGCCGTTTTTATGTTGGTAACGTTTTTTAAATGTTTAAGGGCGTATGCAAATTTATTTAATCTCGTAGATACATCGTTTACTTGCAATTTCCAGTTAAAATTTTCATCTATATTTATTCCTAGAAATTTTATATTTGTTACTGCTTTTATTTTTGGTATGTTGAGATTAATATTATATTTTTTATTATTACATTTATTGAATTGTATATATACAGATTTCTCAAGATTTATTTTTAAATTATTTATGTCAAGCCATTCAATTAATTTATCTATAGTGTTATTTATGTCAGTCTCGTGGTCATTAATAGTATTATCTTTTTTATTAGAAGTCACAATTATTGAAATATCATCCGCGAATAATATGCATTTATGATTTGTTATATTAACAATGTCATTTATATATAATATAAATAAAATAGGACCAAGCACACTTCCTTGTGGAACGCCATACCTATTGAGTCTATATTCAGACGAGTACGGTATGAAATGCTTATTTTCATCTATTTTCATAATTGTAACACATTGCTGTCTGTTACTGAGGTATGAAGATATCCATTGAAGAGTGGGCCCTCTAATCCCAAGCTTTTCAAGTTTTTGTAGCAGGAGGTCGTGTGAAACTAAGTCGAAAGCTTTAGACAGGTCAAAGAAAAGCCCTGTAGTTAAGTGATTATTATTTAAATTTGATAGGATTATTTTTAGGAGAGAAAAAACGGCCAACGTAGTAGATTTGTCTTTTTGAAATCCGTATTGTTCGTTAATTATATTATTAAATTTGTTGCAGAATTCGATTATTCTTTTGTACATGCACTTTTCATAAATTTTGGACATAATAGGTATCAATGTTATTGGGCGATAATTATTGACGATATGTTTCTCTCCTTTTTTATATAGTGGTTTGACAATGGATAACTTTAATGGATCTGGAAAAGTTCCACATGAAAATGATAGGTTTATTAAATGGGTCAAGATTCCTATCATTTCGTCGACAAAATTTTTTAGAATTTTTGTAATTATGTCATGCCTGCAGAACTAGTATTTTTAAAGACATTATCTTTTTTCTAACTTCGTTTTCCGACATGGGTTTGAGAAACATAGTGTTGATGTTATGAGTGTTGTTTAGCAATTTTTTTGTTTTTGTGTGTGTTGTTTCGTGCGTCGAATTAATAAAGTAATTATTGAAGGCAGAGGCTATTTCTATTAGGTCCGTCAAAACATTGTTATTAATTATAATTTTTTCTATGTCATTTTTGTCATGATAATGTTCCACGTGGCCTTACACTTGTTGTCATTTTTATTTATAAACTTTATGTTGGCAATTTTTTTTGAATTATGAATACATTTCTGTAATAGTTTGGAATATGTCATATATTTAGCTTTATTAACAGCATTTGTTTTCCTGTAATACTTACGTAGGCGGTCCCATAATGAATTGGCCTAACTATGAACCAATGAAGGAAATGAAACGAAACCAATTTTATTTTTCAATATAATCACCATGAATACTAACACACTTCTGACATCTGTGAATCAACATCTCTAAACCTTTATAAAAATAATCACATTTTTTATCCTCAAAATGACTGAAGACGGCCGCCTGCAACTCTTCATCGCTTGAAAATTTTCTTCCTCTTAAGTCCCGCTTTAAATTTGGAAATAAATAATAGTCGGACGGGGCCATGTCTGAACTGTAAGGTGGATGTTGAACTTCTGTGAACCTGCATTGACGAACTGCATCCTTCGAAACACCAGCGGTATGAACAGGGGCGTTGTCATGGAGCAACAGGACACCTTTAGACAGCTTGCCTCTTCGTTTTTCCTTTATCTTGTCTCGTAATTTATATATTAAAAAAGCATAATATTCGCCGTTCACGACTGTATTACGTTCTTTAAAATCCACCATCAAAATGCCTTGAAAATCCCAAAATATTGTGCACATCAGTTTTTTAGTCCATTGTTGCACCTTTGCCTTTCTAGGGGGCTTTTCACCCTTATAACGCCATTCCATTAACTCGCGCTTGCTTTGTGGATCATAATACAAGACATAGTTTCATCACCAGTCACTAGCCGCTCGATCACAGTCTTTGGATTTTCGCCACAAAGATCCAAAAACTCCCAAGCGCAGCGCACTCTTTCCTGTCTCTGTACTGCTGAAAGAAGTTTCGGTACCCATCTTGCACTCACTTTTTTCATGTGAAGATGTTCATGGATCGCGCGATGAACGGTACTCTTAGAGAGCCCAAGCCTTGCTGCAATTTTTCTAATCTTTAAATGGCGGTCACTCAGAACCTCCTCTTCGATAAGAGCAATCGTTTCGGGAGTGAGCACTTCCACAGGTCGACCGTCGTGGCCAAAGTCTTCGACGGTTTCTCTCCCGAGGCGAAACTCTTTCACCCTATTTTTCACTGTGCTATAGGAGGGGGCAAACTCCTTATACACGCCATCCAATCGTTCTTTTATTTGGGCAGGGGATAAACCTTATTTAAACAGAAACTTTAAGACACTTCGATACTCAGTTTTCGACATTTTGAAAAAATACGCGACTCTCGTTATTTAAATGCCAGTTAAACTAAGACTAAGCATTTCATGTCGATGCATGTTTCTTATATTAAGTGCACGATAAACGTACTATTTAATGCAACATAACATGTAGCGACATGTCGCGTTGAACTATATCAGGCCAGTTCATTATGGGACCACCTGGTATATCTTAAGCACATTGTTGTGCTCCGTCCGCTGCTTTTCCTTGCTGCCGCTGCCACCTCGACGCCGTAGGTGCCGTCCTATCTGGCCGACCGCGTCCGTTGCCACGTCGAGTCGCTGCCATCGCCTGGCACTCAGCCGTGCTCGAGCTGCCCAACGATTCACCTTGCCCGTATCCTTCCACAGCCGCTGCATCCTTCTCCACCGCCTCCATGTTCACTGCCAAGCTATACGCTTTCCCATATTCCAACATGCCTTCTGCGAATAGTCATTGCCTTATAGTTTCACTTAGAATACCGTACACCAGCTGATCTCTTAAACTTTCTTCCAACTATTGACCAAATTCACAAGATTTCGACATTCTCTTCAATATTGCTGCATACTCCGCTATTGTTTCACAACTTTTTTGTTTTCTATGCCGGAATTTATATCTTTCTGCGAGGACACTTGGTTTTGGTTGGAGATGTTTTTCTAGAATGTTTGTGATTTCCAAAAAAGACTTCTCTTTTGGTTTGGTTTGGAGTACATAAATACACTAACAGTTCGTAACACTCGGCTCCCACCACGGTAATTAACGTCGGAACTTGTAAATCCTCCGAAATTTTGTTGACAACAAAATATTGTTCGAGGCGGTCGACGTATGACCTCCAATCGTCATAATGTAGGTCAAACTCAGGAATTTTTGCAATCGATATTTTAAATAAATACTTGTCGTTTACCAATACTTTTCCAAGAGTTCGTTGCTATCCTCGTCGCCACTGAGATATACTGGATAACTCGGTATTTAAATAATAAAACACTGTGTGACATCATAACATGTATTGAGCGACTGGCTAGTGAAGACTCGCGGTGGCGCCTACCTACATAGTACAATATTAATCTATACCTACATATATGAAGTTGGCTGCAGCTGTCCATGGACTGTAACAGCTACTTACCATCAGGTGAACTGTAAGTTCGTTTCCTAATTAAGTTATGAAAACAACTAGTGGTGTAATTATAAAGTTACGGAAAATATGATAGTATTATCAATGCTATATATATATAAATAAATGCGAGAATTATAAAGTATGGGGTAACCGAAATAATGAGTGAGAAATTGTGTGATAGGAGAAAGAGTGGTTTACAAGAAAACTTAATGAAAGAGTGACTAAGCAGATGTATGCTACAGAAGTGAGTGACATAGTCAGCAGATTGAAGTTTATCGACCAAATTGGCGAGATATAATAAGATGGGTCTAATTAAGGTTACTAATAACCGACAAGCATGCACGAGTATATACGAGATTAATATTATCAAGAGTAAACCAATTAATCGGTCCAAGAAATCGAGTTCGAATTGGCGTCAGTAAAATTTTTTATTGATATATTTACATGTTGATTTATTGAATTCTCAGCTGTGAAGTAAAAACCACTAGAAAACAAATAAACCATTCCCATTTTGTTAAAAAATACATACATAATATAATATTATTTAAGTTATGTCACGTATATTATGTATATAATCGATTCTGAACAATTTTAACGAAATGTATGATTATTTCAAATATAAAGCTATCATCATTTTTGTAACCTAGTAGGAATATTATACAAAAGTTTTTTTTTAAATGGCGACTATTGCCTGCAGACCTGTTTCTACGTTAACTGGTTTTACATATAAAAATAACGGGATATCTTGCAACCGAAAACTATGGCACATAATTCTTTTTGATTTAGGTACATTGTCTCTGATATTAAGATAATAATTTACGGAACCCTGAATCGAAAAGAAGTTCTCCCATACTTTCAGTATTTTAGTAGGACCTGTTCTTCGATATCTCACATGATTGAATAGCCGGGTAAAAAAAATCATTCTCCATTTACCTATGGGAGGTACCCAAAAAATGTTTTATAAGATTTTATTTCAAAATTTTGTAGGCGTGATTAATATCTATAATTATACCAAATTACAGATTTATAGTACCCAGGGTCTCTGAGTAAAACCGCGGACGGCCAGACAGACGGACATTATTAAATATATTAGAAATTATTAAATATATTAGACGGATTTAGAAGCATAGGTAACAGGATTTTTGTTGTGGAATATTGCTAGTCCAACAGCATTTTTGAGGCATCTGCCAACAACCTAATTAGCTAATTTATATCATAGCGAACTAAAACTGGAGCTTGCTAACTAATAATTTTAATTTAATAAATTGTTGCCCATGTGACTCTGTCAAATGCCAAATGTCCTATTTTTTAAGTTAAAACCTAAGTATGTTCATTTCTGCGGTTATGTTAAGATAAAAGATTCCTGAATAGTTGATAGTTTCTAAAAAATAGTTGTAGAGCTCTGACACTGGTGCAACTTTCCATTTTTATTATAAATTCAATTTAGACTGGTCAGGGCAAACACCATTTTTATTAAAGATATATCCTACATTGTTAACCTCTTCGACTCGAAAAAAAAAAATTACTTTTATTACATTTTTTGTTTGCCTTTTGGGAACTTTTATATATCGCTTCGAGATGTTTGTTGTATAGTTACTCAAAACAAGCAAATATTAATACATCATCAACAGATGTAATAACACCGGGAGGGTCTTCAGATATTTCTGTAATTATCCTGTTAAATCTTTCAAAAATAAAATCGATGCCTTATGGGAGACGGAAAAATTTATATCTACCCTAAGGTGTATTGAATCTGCAAAAGTCACTACACTCTAAATCAAATTTTATAATCAAATACCCTTAACTAGCATCCAATTTAGAAAATATGGTAGCACCTGATACCTCCGATCGTAAGTCATGTAGAATATAATTAGTTACTTTGATCTAGATGTATGCGTAACTTTCAATTAGGTTTTGTACCAAAACAATAGAATTTACCCATTTGGTCGGCGTTATAACCTATTCAATTAACCTGTTAATTTTTCATACCATATAACTCTTTAGCAGTCTTTAGAAGGAATGATAGGATCTACATTCTAAATCTAAGTGCATTTCTTTTGATAAACAAGCCAATCCGTCAAATAATGAAGAATAATTGTTAACATTATACGAGTATTGTACTCACTTCGGTTGGTGTGCGTTTTCAGTGAAAGTAAAGTAAGAAGAATAATCTCTGTACAATACCCATTTTATCATAGACTTTAAATCTTAATATTGTTTCACATTTACAATCAACAATAGTAAATCTTAAGTTAGAAATCAAGCCATTACTAAAGCTACACTTTATATGACATTTGAAATATTTGGAATGAATTCTCTTGAAAAAGGGATTATTTTATTATTTGTGTTACACATAGGTAGGTAACTTTACCATAGTTGCAGATGTAAGAGTACCAAATATTTGCTTCGAAATTACATTTCGTGTCAGTTTCGGTCAATTCTAAATTTATGAATATAACTTTAACAGACAATATTAATTTGCCAATCCTAATCAGATTTATTGTTTGAGTTAATAGTATATATAATTCGTCGGGTCATAAGTTCTGTCAAAACCTTATTATTAAAAATTTTTGAGTACTGGCTAAATGAACTTTACCAATTTTACAAATATAACGTTTTTGCTTGCCGAAAATAAAAAAGACATTAGTTTTCATTCATTTACAAGTATGGAGTTTTCGAAGAAAGAAGATAGAGTAGCGGCTATCGCGTTGCACCATGACCATGACCATCACGTTCACTAAAGATTCAAGCTTCGAAGATCGTAAGAGTATTGGCCAACCTCATACAGTTAGGACATCCGCGATCATCAAAGCAGTGAAGGCGAGAATCCAACGAAATCCTGTTCGTAAATAAAAAATATTAACTCTTCAGATGGGCTTGCACAGAACCATGGTCAAAAGAGTCATCAATGAAGCATATCTTAAGAAGACGGGACATTTTTTGAACGAGTGTTTGAAAAAAATCAGGCTGGATAGATCCCCCGCTTTACTACGGTGGTACTTAAGAAAAAATACTGCAAAATTTTGTTTTCGTATGAAATTTTTTTTAACATCGAAGAAAGTTAGAATAAACAAAATGATAAGGTGTATGCCCACAGCAGTGAAGAAGCCAGCACTTATTCCGAGGGTTCAACGAGTACATTATCATTTGTCACTCATAGTTTGGCTTGGAGTATCATATTCAGGCTTAACTGAGGTGTTTTTTTTTTTGTGAAAAATGTCCTAACTAACATAGCGGAACCCTTTTCTCAAAAAATGTTAAAAAAAGTCATTGGATATTCCAACAGGACTCTGCACCAGCTCATAGGGCACGAAGCACGCGAATCTGGTTGACCGCCCATTGAATTGACTTTATCGGACATGAAGTCTAGCCGTCTTCTAGTCCAGATTCAAGCCCACTGGATAATACAATGTGGCAAAATTTGGAGGAAAAAGTCCGCGCTAAACCTCATCAGAATGTGGAATTTCTCCGATCATCTTAGGCTAAAGTAGAGGCAGAAATAGATATGAGCGTGGTGCGTGCTGCGATTGATGATTGGCCGCGTTGATTAAGTGCATGTATTCTAAATATGGGAGGGCGTTTCAAATAATGTAAATAAAATTGTATTTTAAATTAAATTACCTTTCATTTCATATATATTTTCTATATAATTATCAAAAGGTGTATCATTAATTTTATAAAAAGTTTTTGACAGAACTTATGACTTGACTAAGTATATACTATATACTTCTGTAGATATCCTCGTTTTTTGAGTTTATCACACAGAGAAACCCTGAGCATAGCGCTCTCCATAGCTCACTGAGCGACTTTGAGCTTCCTCATATGGCTAGCAGAGAAGAACCACGTCTCAGATTCATAAGTCATCGCTGGCAACATGCACCGGTTGTCCAATCTTGTTTTGATGTTTTGAGGTATGACTGATGAGAACATGACTGTGTCGTAATCTCCCAAACGCTGCTCAGCCTTCAATAAATCTCTCTTTCAAAGTTGGACTTACCTAGTAGCACTACCTGCCCCATGTAAACATACTCGGCACCAACTTCCAGCGTTATGTTCTCAACAACTACTGGCGTAGGTGTGACATGGACGTTAAACATAAATTTGTTTTGTCCATGTTCATCTTAAGATCTATCCGTTGTGAGGCATTATTGAGGCCATTAGGTTTTGTTCCTCCAGCGAGTCCGCCATAAGAACTATATCGTCGGCAAATCCGTATCCGTGGAGAAGGAACCCCTAACGGTGGACTGTATGTGCGTAGTTAGTTATAACCATCACAAAATGACAAACGTGGCACGTTGCCGGGTTTGTACAACGCACTTGCTGTGACTCGATCTACTATATTTAGCCGGTACTGTTATACAGGAACAAAATATGCAATGCCCTGAAAATGGAACACACAACAAAGGATACATCAACTCATTCATTTTAAATAGGAAGGCACTTACTGGTGAGTCTTCTGACTGCCTTTGATCTCAGGCCTCGAGGCCGATGACACTGCGTTACAAGTGGGTTACAAGTGGCCGAGCGGCGGCAGCGGACGTCCTTTTATCTTCTCGGCCGTCTTCACTTCCATCTAAGCGGAGTGCACACTTTTTGATTGGATGCAAAAATGAGCTCAGCTCCCCCCCTCAGTGGGAAAAAGGATAAGATGGGAGAAGAGCAAGGTAAGAGTAAGGGAAAACGGATGAGATGGTAGAATGTACCGGCTAATTACTAGCTAACAGAACAAAAATGCGAGGGTATTCGTTTTCCGCGCAACCATAAACACTTAAAAAAAATAAAAACGATTATACGATTACGATACGATTTCTTCTTTTTTTTAGATTCTTTTCCAGTTAATTTATGGTTTCATACCTGCGAGGTTATTTATTACCTTTATATAATAACTTTGGTAAACGGATAATAGAGTTTATACTGATAAATATATTAAACGAATTGTCAATAGACGTTAGAAAAAAATTAACTTGATGTAGTTAGAGGAAATTATATGAAAATATATTTAAGAACTATTATATCTTAAGAGCCAGTGGGCGGCAGACTTACGGTATTTCAATAAGCTTCACATTTTTCAGTTATAGTTATATTTTCATGGCAGGCATATTTTGTGGTTCTATATAAGAACAGACATATATCGAACCACAATATATGTCTGCCATGAAAATTATTCATCTCAAATAATATTATCAACTATGTATATAAATTGCAACTTTCTTGAAATAACGTAAATTATTAATAAAAATTTGTACTTTTCAAGCTGTCTGCCATGACCTTGGACGATCATAGGTGTCTACCAATGTTATTTTTCGGTAACTTTTATTGAATATTTAAAGATTTCAATGTGACAGACTTATCGCTATCACATTTTTTTGGTAATTTTTTAACATCTCAGTGTCTCTATATCGACCGCCGGTCAAACTAAAGAGTCTCCATTTCATGTAACTCAGGTAAAGGGGATAAACAGAAAACAATTGGAAGCTTATTGAAATACCGCAAGTCTGGCAGCCACTGGCTCTTAAGCTATTAAACAATACTTTTTAATTTTAACAGCGATTCTATTTTAATGCATAAGCCATTTAGGCTACTGCTTTAATGATATTATTGTGTATTTAAACTTTACAAAAAACAATATATATATATATATATATATATATATATATATATATATATATATATATATTGAGTTAGCAAAATTTCTCTTCTTAGGTGGTTGTAAATAACATCCACAATAATAAATTTATTAATTATATTAAGCTTGCTTTAAAATAAAAACTGACACTTTTCAAATTAGACGGAGAGAAGCCAATGGAACTGCGACACTTTTTTGGATTTTGATCTTTCATTGAGAGAAAATTTCATATTTATTACGTAGATATGAAAGTAGCAAACTTTCTGCCTTCCTTACGCATTTGTTGTCATGCTAATAACTTAAAATTCTAGAATCCAATAGAAAAACTTTTAATCAAATATAAGTTATGAATAGTATATAGACTATTATCAATATTACTCAGAGTTAATTAATACCACTGCTTTACACATTTGCAAAATAGAGAAAGTTCTTTTAATTCATTAATTAAATTAAATCAATTGAATGAAAAATATTGGGAAATATGTAGTAAATCTGAAATCGACTGAGTAAATATAAATTAGGAAGTCTTACAAGTGTATTCAATAGAATCATAAAATAGTTTCTATACTGAAAATTCAATAGTTAGCATCTAGAATTAATAATATTATTACGTGAACGAAACATTAGTCTTCTGTGGGCAAGACCAAGAAACCATGGCAGTTTATATTAGTAGGTGTACAATTCTAGTTCTATGCATTTCCACTAACTGCCATGCCAAAAATGAGAAAAAAAAAGAGTCGAATTATTTATTTTGTATAAAAAAAATTAATTATTTACACCATTTGTAGAGATTTACACATCCTGCAACTGTTTACGTAACGTGATTAGCAGGGTTACTATTATTGAAGTATATATGGGCAAATGTGGCACTCGCAAATTCATTCTTAAATATTATAGTGAACTGTCTTTTGTCAAATACAATAAAACAAGACAATTAATCATATATCTGTGGTAGTTTCTAATGGTAAGAGTTCATTATATTCAAAAATTCGTCATTCTTATAATTTGCAACCCTATCTTCAAATATCTGTAAAATGTAATTAACCATTTAATCTCCATACATTAAATACATACATACACACATTATTACTCTACTATTTGACGCTGGTATTCTGTGAGAGCGTAGACCTTCCTTCCTTCCTCAGTTAAACCGCTACTGACATGTTCACACTTAAATGGACTTAATGTCTGAAAATTTTTCATTATTACATTATCACTATAAGTATTATTAAATTTCATCTAATTGTTTATATACTACCTTGAAGAGCTCATAAGCTTTTGTAGTTGATTGTAAAGTTAGGTCTCACCAACTATTCTAAACTTACTCGGAACGCATTTATTGTAGTAATCTATTTCTAAACTTGTAACATAAGTCAGTGTTTGGAACATGCTAGCCTTTGTGGGCTTTACAGTTTCCTGTACAGTAAGTTTGAATCATAATTTTGGTTTAGGTACTAAGTCGTATTATTATATGAAACATGAACCCCGCAGACGTTGTCTTCCCAGTTAATATTATAAGTTGAATTCAGCAACGTTTTTATTTTATTTTAGCGCACGCAATTTAGTTTATTAATTGCCGCGTTTCATTGGATAAAAAAGCAAATAAAACCATATAAGAGTATTCAAAATTTTGGAAAAATTTAAAATATTAAAAGGAATTAATAAATTAATGTATACTACACTGAATAGATTGGGACGTGTTCTGATACTTTTATACTTGTAGGGAGTACCATGCTCAAGTGGTATATCTGTGGCATTCGAGATTTACATTTTTGAATGTATATGTTTTTTACGTCACCGGAACTTCTTTTTTATTAATTGGAGTGCAGCTGGAAATATATATATTTTACTTCGGAATTTTAATCCTATATTGATATAACATACATGGCTACATATTTATCCAAATTTAATCTAATAATCTAAAGTAAATTTAAGCCTCTAAACATTAATAACTAAGGTAAGCCATTTGTATTTTGTCGATAAAATAAAATAATATTTTACGAGTACAATATTTTAACATATACAATTTATTTTCGTGAGGTTAAATTAAACTGTAACTCTTTAGGAGTATAATTTGGATGTTGTATAATAAATTATGATTTTGTTGTCTGAAACAATTTTAAAAACACTTTACCTATGTGTGTCCAATCATAGTTTACTAGTTGCTTGGTTCACAACGCTTATGTGTTTGACACTAATCATCTTAAATAAATAAAAATGAGAAAGTTCTCTCTTATCGCTTACATACAAAATCACTGTACTGTCATATTTTCGAAAAACCACCCTACGAATGCCAAAAAGTATCCTAAGTGGCATCGTACCGCTAAGTGGAGTATAGAGCGCCTGGACTATAGAGAGTCTCTCTCTTGATGGAGTGACGACCTGGTACCACAACATCAAGAGTGAGGCTCGATGTATATAGTATGTGACAGACTTTCGATGGATGCATGTCGACGGGTTTTATGAAATTTTTAGGGCTACCCTTATTTAAACCTGTAAAGAGTAAAGATCATCAATATAGCCTTTCTATAAAAAGGCTGTAATGATGATGATCATGATAAATTAATTATAGTTATAATCGAATTGAAAAATAATTGACGACAAGTTCTGCGAGCAAAATGACGTTAAAAAACCAACGATTCACGACGCTCTCATATAATTCAAATAGAAAGAACATTTGCATTTCACTGAGATTAGTGAAGCTGTTACTAAAGATAAATTTTAAGCCCGCAATAGTTTTAGAATGAATCTTTTCTGGTTTTTTTTAACAATGTGGTTTTATAAATTTAATTTTAAGCAATGTATAACCTACAACAATAACAGTAATCACTGTTAGAATCAATACAGGGCATGACAAGTCCACTGCGGGACATAAGCCAAACCCACAGATTTACACAAAATACTGCCTTGAGTCCCAGGTTTCATCTTTCTTTTTAAACAATCTGGGTAAAACACAAATGTCTATATATATATATATATATATATATGTCACTTAGGATGTTTAGTTTGGATGATCTGATATTTCACATTACTTTTGGCTTCATATTATGATTTATCTAATTAATACCCGTAGTATTTTCTTTTCGCAGCCGTTGTATCTCATATAGTTTCAAACTCAAGCGCCATCATCAAATTATAACGATGTAAAAATGCACTATCGAAATTAGTTTAATACCAAAAATTGCTATAACCTGCACTAATATAAATAATAAAAAATAATAATAAACACTCACGCCTGTCACCTAGAGGGGTAGGCAGAGACTACAGACTTCCATTTAGTACGATCCTGATATACCTCTCTAGCCTCTTCCACATCCATATACCTACGCATACATGCTCGTCGGTTAAGGGTACTCTTAATTTGACCCATTTTTAGTATATCGTAAATTTGGTCGACAAACTTCCGCCTAGGACGTCCCTTTCTGACTCTTCCATTCACTTCTGCAACATATATTTGCTTTGTCAGTCTTTCCGCATTCATTCTTTCTACATGACCAAACCACCGAAGTATTTCTTTCTTAATTCTGGTCACTGCATCCTCTTGCAAACCACACTCTTCTTTTCACAATTCACCCTGTCACTCAGATTAGCCCTAATATTTCTTTCTTTATAATTAAATTATAGTGCCTTTTATTCTAACTTTTCACAATAGAGTGTAGAGCCCCTTCACTTTATTTCCTGCATTCACTCGTCGTTCAATATCCTTATCATATCTCCCATCCCTGCTGAATACACATCCCAAATATACGAACTCATCCACTTGCTCAATTAACCCTCCTTCTATTCTTATTTAACATACCGTTTTGCTTTCTTCTCTTTCAAAAACCATCACTTTCGTCTTACTTGCGTTCACTTTCATTCCCCTTTCTTTTAATGACCTGTTCATTAATGTAAAATAAAAAAAAGTTAAATAATAACTTAATGCTGCTGTGTTTCGTATGGTGAGTGTAGCGAACCGTAAAATCTTTTCTACTGGAAACGAGGCATTCCATCTTAGTCCTCACGGGTGACAACGCATTGCATTTTGATTTGTAATCGAGGATAGATGTAGATGTCTATGGGCTACAGCAACCACTTACTATCAGGTGGAATGTGTGCTTGTTTGTCACCCTACCCTATAAAAAAGTCCTATTGCACTATGACAATGCTGCCGCGCACACTTTTTTTGACTTCTGATTTGATACATTTTGTGACCCATCCTACACATAGTCCAGAAGCCCTGCAATTTTCGACACTGCTTAAAATAGGGCTCCCCCATAGATAACCACCTACATTTTCCAAAGTTATTACGCTTGGTAAGCGGGTTTGCAACTGCAGTCTTTTATTTTTCGTTATTCTTAGAAAGACGCTGCTACTCATCTCTTGATTTGTTTCCCTCTTTCGCCGACACCCACAACATCATATGGGGTAATAGATGTTCTTACACTGTCAATACGCGGTGTTTGATTCGTGATTTCTGTATTTTCTAAGAAATCATTCGATGTAATTGATTTTTAGTTTAAAAGTCACGGAGTCAGAAGAGGATGTAATCTATCAACCAGCACGTGAAAAATATGCCCTTTAGCCCTCCTTTTGTTTTGTGTTTAAAATGTAAAATGTGATTAAAATTTAATACTGAAAAGTAGTACATAAACTATCTGTACCCCACGAATATTATATTGTATCTGTTTGTTACCGATAATATAAAAGTAAATAAAATGATACTCAAAATATTTCTTACATAGTCAAGTCCTTTATATATATTTTATTGCAGATAATACAACACTGGTTACATTATCTTTAAAAACCAACGCGTAATATTAAAATTGAGACTAACGGAAATGTTCATCGATTTGTACCACGTAGTGGTTTGATTTAAGTTTTAGTCAATTAAATACTTTTTCTGATTTGCTTTTTAACTTCTTCAGATAGACTTTCGGTTTGAATCTGATTTTGGCGTAGAAAGCGCAAGTTCTCCATTTAAATAAACTTCTTATTCGATTCGTTACTGTAGATAATTTGCTTTTCAAACATGGTTCAGTTTTTAACGAGCATGTGCATGATGTGAATAAAATATGGTTTACTTTCTCTCTACAAACTTTGTGGTAGAGCAAAAAATAAAACAAGGCACATTGACTATTTGGCAAAGAAAATACTTATATATTATAGATTAAAGCCAAAATTAAAACAGTGGTAAGGATACATTTTTGAAAGTACCTAAATATAATTTTTTAACATGATTTATCATGTTCCAAGATGCCTGTGTCGAAAATGGCGCTCAAATCACTATCCTGAGCCACCTGCACCCCTAAGATTAGACTAACTTAATCTTTGTGTTTTCAGGTGACTAGTGGCTAACGGTCATCACACACTATTATGCGAAAAAAGAGTTCAGTCTTTCTTCGCCGTCGATTATCCGTTTTTTTCAGTTATTTGCCAGTGTATTGCTAGCTTTAGCTAACGGACCCGTTTAAAAAGTCTGTTTATTTCTAGTAGTTCAAACATAGCTACCTAAATTATAATTAAAATAATAGCATATCATATCATATCAGAAAATAAAATGAAACCATAAAATTAAAATACTACATGGTATACGTCTAAGAACGCCACATGATTTACAGCCATCACTCAAAAATATTTAAAATAAACTGTGTGATCGCTCCAAAAGTTTATAAAATAATGTAAAAGTACCTAAAGAATAAACATTGGTTGATTAGTCTTACGATATTGTGGCATTAATGTTTACGGAATCTTGTGGTTGCTATTGCAAAATTTAGTAACAACCAACTGAATTATTACTTATTTTTATTAATAAAAGTTAAATTTTCCTGCGCTGTTCTTAGGAATTTGATGTTCATTTTGCGGATATATTTCCAGCCATGCAGTTTTCGTTTGACTTGATTGTGAGAAGGGTCAGAAATATTTTATGGCCTTCTATACCTGTAGGATTGTTGTAAGCAATATACAGACCTGCGTTTGTTACCACATCTTCAAAGGTGCGTGACAACTGGTCCTGCACCCGAGAGATCCATTTGTGAACTTGATTATTATGGTATATCATTCTTGTGATAGGATAGAACACGACGCATTAGCTCATTGAACTGGTATGAGCTTAAAAAAGAAGAATATATGTTATAAATATAACAATTTGCATTGTTTTTTCATGTAAGGATTGTACAGGTTAATATATTGACTTCGTCTCAAAGTGCTTACGTCACCTGTACGGGGTTCAAGTGCACGAAAGCGCAGATGTATCCAAAAGCACTTAATCAAAATTTCACAGATTAGTTGATAGGGCACAGCATTAATATAGCACAGGTATCCGTTTACGCTTGTGCATGGTAGTTGGTATGGGCAACTCTTATAAGTGATCTTTGCCACCTAGCACCAACGTCCAACTTTGCACTTAAGATGTTGTTCATGTAATGTAAACATATTATTTATACTGAAACTTCCATTTTAGAATAGCAAATCATTTTCAAAGTATAAAATGATAAGTACAACGTTATGTGTATGTACACATCAACGGCATTAATTAATTAAATAATGTTATAATTCTTCCGCTTAACCTTCGTATATTAAAAAAATAATACTGTCCAGTAGCTACAGAATATAAGTACATTTAATCTAAAAGTGTTATTACACAAGTTAATGAACTTTACGCTTTCATTTAGTTAATATTATGAATTTAAGGCGAAAATAAATCCTGAAACCGAGAGAATTTAAATAACGTTCTTTTCAAAATTAACAGTTATATTACAAGCCAAAGATAAAAGGCAGCATTGTAACTATTAACACAGTTATTAATATTAGTAAGTCGTAATTTAAGTTAAAGTTTAACATACGATACATATATTGTATATTAAAATATAATAAAGTAAAATAAGGATATATTGCTGTTATCCGATTCCGATGAGAAAAAGGAGAATACTTTTTCGACTGGCATTACTTCAAAACCTAGCGAACTATTCCCTTGTGCCGTGATTGAGGGTTATCATCGTGCTATGGGATCGAAGACTATTTTTTTTTCACAAAAAGATCTCGAAAATATATATTTTTTCAGAAAATATATAGCCTAAATAACTCCTGTCATAGCTATATATATCAGTTTCTCGCACTGCGATGTAAACCGCGCCTAGGTTATAGCGTTCAAACTATCACATGGAAACTCTTTTATATTTCGGAATGATAGTGATTTCTGATTTTAAGTTAGAATAAGGCTTTTAAAATAGTGAAAACCTCTTTTACAATCTGCTTCTTCGTACTGCGGTAGATTCATTGTACTTCATGAATTAACTTTTTTTCTATTATATCTGTGGAACTTCTTGCCTCTACATATCACCGTTCCCAATCCCTCTGTCCTTCATAAATCTTCTCAAACCTTATTAATTACATGGAGGTCTGATATTTCCAATCATACTTCCTATCCTTTTTCTTATCAATGCTGCCTTCCTCAACTGTCATCAACTTGTTTTTTATTTCTGTTTTACTTTTTTAACTTAATTGTATAGTTTATATGCACCTAGCTTTTTACCATTAGTTTTTAACAATTCTTTTCGTAAAAAGGCGGCAGCGATAAGACTGCCTGTTATATCATCTTTATTTTATTTAATTTTTTTTTCCATGAAGAATATAATGATTAATTGAAAACCGCATCAATATAGCTTACAATTCAATAAAGGCTTTCATCTCTACTTTCCCATTTAGGAGTATCCAAAATTATTAAAATCGTGTTATTCCAATCTAAAGTCCTTATTAGTATTATCAAAGATTTAATTAAAACTACACATAACTTCAAACAATCTTTCATTCTTAATTTTAGGATAGAATTGTCAAAAACATATTTTTTGAAAAATGGTAAAATATGTTGTATTAATTTTATTTACAGAGTACTTTCAGTAAGTTTTGAGTCAATCTACCTGTGAAATAAAACTCTACTCCTATTTCACCCCTTATAGGTTGAATTTTCCAAAATACTTTTTTAGTAGATGCCACATAAATTTCAAGTTCCTAGCCAAGCTGCTTGACAGCTCAGCGTTGATAGATGAGTTAGTCACTCAGGACACCTTTTTAATCTCAATACCACTTTAACCTTTGTCAATGAATACGTTTTAAAATTTGGTCAATCAAAACATGTATATCCCCTTATAAACGTATATTGGCAGTAATATCATGTATTTTATAATAAATTATAGATAATCATTAAAATACTATGGTCTTGTTTCTTAGGCCATTTTTAACAATGTTCTTCCGAAATTAATACTAGAACAAAGGTAATCAGAAATATAAATCAGTAATTAATTTACATTAATGAAAATTTGACAAAGTTTCGATAGAACAACTTCATTAAACATCTTGAAAGTTAATAATGACAAAAATAAAGTTTATTTTCCTTTTGAAGTGTTTGTAAATTAAGGAAGTTGTTTCAGCGTCAATGGTGTGAGACATCTGGTACTACGATCTGCGTCTTAAGCTTGATGAATAAAGCAAAACCTGCCTCCAACTTAGGGTCCAGCCCTAGCTAGCCCAGCAGTCGACGTTTATGGGCTGGTAAAAAGAAACAAAAGATGACCTTCATAGTTTTTTGAGTTCCATAGAAACAAGCAGTGCATGGAGTCTGTAGTTTTTTTGTTTTTAATTTTTACTAGCTGATGCCCGCCCGCTTCGTTGGGCGCACGATAATATTTTATTGCGGAACCTTAATGTAGAATATCAATCGCAAATCGTAAAATCCATCCTTAGTAAGCATCTACATTACGAAACGAGTAACTAAACAAAATTTAAAGTCAATGAAGTGTATAGTTTACATAAAAAACTACAGTTCTACAAAAAAACCTATTAGGAAAAAATAGAAAACTCACAATTTTCACTACTTGAAACAGTTGTAAAAAAAATACAATATTATTATACAACTTTTAACATATTTGGATATTATTGGTATTTATAAAGTTAATATATGAGTAATATTATATAAAGAACATAGTAAACATGCAAATCTTAATAACGGGGGTTTCCAGTTAGTTTATGCGGGGTTTTATAACTACCCGATTATTTACTTCCATCATATATCTATACCTTTAAACGAGCAATTCTTGTATATATATATATATATATATATATATATATATATATATATATATATATATATATATATATATATATATATACAATCGGAATCTTTGAAACTGCTCCAACGATTTTCATTAAATTTAGTGTCTAGGGAGTTTCGGGGGCAATAAATCTATCTAGCTAGGATTTATTTTTAGAAAATGTCTTTTTGTCCGTGTTTTCATGCAATGAAAAACTGCTACAATATAAGAAGGTAAATTTTAACACTATGTTAGTGATCGTAATAGCTCAAGTGGATATCGAGCGGTCGCGAAATCGTAATTCCTTGGTTCGCGTCCTGTCTTCGGTTCGACTTTTTAACTTTTTTTTTCAAGTTCCCTTCTTTTGTGAGAAAATCTATTATTTCGAGCCCCTTTTTTAATATTTTTTTAAAAATACGAAAATTTTTATTAAACAATTGCACTCATGATTTTTTATTTAAATAACCAGTTCAGTTTTTTCTGTTATGTCAATAAGATCAAAAAATATTATTCATCATTATGTAATATGTACCCAAATGTAATTTCAAAAAAAAAACCGAGCAAAGCTCGGTAATCCGGGTACTATTATTAATAAGTGAAATGACGTATTTCTGTGAAAGCTGATAACTCACTTATTTATTTTTAAAAATATAGGTATATTGATTAAAACTACTTTTAGGAATTTTATCGCGTTTAATATATATGATTTTTTATTCCCGACGTTTCGGGTGCTTTCCAGCACCCATGGTTACGGTGGACTGAGATGACTGACTACCCGATGTCATTGTTAACCTGGAGGACCTTCAGCTTTATTAATTATTATTTATGGTCCGATGGAGAATGAACTTACTGTGTCTTGAAGTCTTGCAGTGTCATGCTTGGGTTTAGTTTTAATTTAATTATTACAGTGTCCCAAGCAGATGGTAATACCCAGCCTCCTTCTCTATTGAAATTTGGATGATTTTTAATTTCATTAGCCTTCCGCATTCATCCTTGATAGGAATCGATGTTCTTACGTGAGTGTTATGATTGTTGCAGACCCTAAGTATTAAAAATTATTAGTTCAAAGGGTTTGCTGAGAATAATACGCATAAAATGACGTCCGCGTTCAGCTCTTTGAGGAGATGGTGTACTACTACCTGACTAAACGGTAAAATTTAGCGGGGTCGTGCTATAATTATTATCGACCTACATCCTGTGCAAATTTTAGCAACAGGGAAAAAATTCTAAATGGCAGAAAACAAGATGGCCGCCACAAAATTTTTAAAGAGTTATTACTATGTAAAGGTTAGGAAACCGAAACCTATCCAACAGAGCTCGAAACCTATCCAACTGTAGAGAGGTGTAAGACAGGGTGACGTTATATCCCCGAAACTCTTCACCGCTGCATTGGAAGACGTTTTCAAGCTACTGGACTGGAAAGGATACGGTATTAACATCAAAGGCGAGTACATCACTCACCTTCGATTTGCCGACGATATAGTCCTTATGGCAGAATCGCTGGAGGACTTAAGCACTATGCTCAATGACCTTAATAGTGCCTCCCAACGGATAGGTCTTAAGATGAACATGGACAAAACAAAGATCATGTTTAATGTCCATGTCACACCTATGCCGGTAGTTGTTGGGAGCACTATGCTCGAAGTTGTTGACGAGTACGTTTACCTGGGACAAATAGTCCGACTAGGTAAGTCCAACTTCGACCGAGAGGTCAATCGACGGATTCAACTCGGCTGGGCAGCGTTCGGGAAATTACGACATATCTTCTCGTCAGGTATACCTCAATCTCTAAAAACTAGATTGTACAACCAGTGCGTGTTGCCAGTGATGACTTACGGATCTGAGACGTGGTCCTTCACTGCTGGCCGTATGAGGACGCTCAAGGTCGCTCAGCGAGCTATGGAGAGGGCTATTCTCGGAGTTTCTCTGCGTGATAGACTTAGAAATGAGGATATCCGCAGTAGAACCAGAGTGACCGACATAGCCCAACGGATTAGTAAGCTGAAGTGGCAATGGGCCGGCCATATAGCTCGAAGAACCGATAAACGATGGGGGAGAAAGATTCTCGAGTGGCAGTCTCGTACCGGTAGGTGTAGTGTAGGGCGAACCCCCATTAGATGGAGTGACGACCTGGTAAGATATGTAGGAAGTCGATGGATGCAGTTGGCTCAGGACCGTGCTTTGTCCGTGGCATTACTTGGGGGAGGCCTATGTTCAGCAGTGGACTTGTGATGGGCTGTAATGATGATGATGATGATGAAAGGTTAGGAATAGACTAGTGAAGCTCGAAGAAATGTTGTAGGGACCGACAAGAGTCAGCTGCTTGTCATAAATATCAAGATAGCAAATCTATGATGGCGATCAAAAACCAACAATGACTCAACAATTACAATGACTGAGAAACATGTCCAGCGATAACTATAAAATAAAAAAAAATATTAGTAGGTAGTAAAAAAACATTTTTAAAAACAAAAAAAGAACATAAAATTTGAATTTAGTTCAATCCATCAATTTATTACACAATTTTTAGGATATAAAATCTTGTCCCAAGATTTTCCTGTGTACATAAATAAGAGTACAGCTTGTTATGTAGCTTTATAAAGATATAAATAGATGTTTCTAAAAAAATATATTTTTTTAAAATAGGTAAATGTCATGACAAGTTATTTTATCAAATAAATTGTGTTTTGTAATAAATTCATGGAAATTTAAAGTTTGTTTTATTCTTTTTATAGCACTTAAACAAAGGCTTGTTACTATAAATGTTTTTTACTGCTTATTTATTGTATTGTTATTAATTAAGTCTGATTTTGTTTTAATTTTATCACACGCAGATATTTTTGAAAAGACGCAAAAAGTCTTTTTGATAATCATTATAATTGAAGCTGTTATTCGCAGGCGTTACCCCTTTATTTAAAAAAAAAACCCTTCAAGGTTCGTCACATAATTACTTTTCAAAATTTTATTATGAGAGATACATATATGATGAAAAAGGAATACATACGGCACAAACAAAGAAACAGTATTTTTATATTTCTTTGTAACTACAATCGAACTTTCCAAATGATTTATTATGATATATCATGCACGTATAATACGTATTCCCAATTTTCCACATGATTTCCAAATGATATATCATGCACCTATATACATATTCCCAATTTTCCAAGCCTCTAGGAAAATACATCTGACCGTTCCTTTATTAGACATATTAAAATTATCTCTTTTGCTATCAAACCTTCAGGGCTTTAACTTTACATTGATTTTTGCAAATAGGTAAAAAATATTAAAAAACGATTTCTTTTATATTAATTAGTGGATTGTTTTGGCAGTGTGCGTACGCGCAGCGCTGAGTTGTCGCGGTTTTAAAGAAGGTGTATAATATGGACTATGGTCGCTTATCACATTTCGCTTATAATACTTTTTTGTTAAAAGGTCGATAAAATGAATTGTTAGTGACAATCTCTGCTGGGGTTTTTAAGGCTGTTGTTTGTATAAAGACAGAACATACTTTGTATTGTTTTTGTCGCAACAAACCATGGTTTTCACCAAAATTATCTATCGATTTTCTTACAATTGTGACATACTCACTCAAATTTAACCAATCTTCGTTTTTCTAACGCTATAGTACTCATGAATCTAACTAGTATTTTTACGTGGTAAAACTATTTTCGTCACTTATTGCACGTTTCCCATTTAATAGATAGCGCCTGTTTAAAAAATATCATGGATTTGATTGGCATTTTAGTTTAAAATCACAACGTCTTTGCCGGTAATATGCTTATGAACTACATAATATAGTTTACATTGGTATATGAGCTATTCTGCCTATGAGTAATAAACATATCAATATATATATATATATATATATATATATATATATTTATATATATATATATATATATATATATATATATATATATATATATATATATATGTATATGTATATATATGTATTTACTTGACCAGGTAATAAATAATTGATTTTTCCCCAGGATCTTTGTTTATGAACTGCGTGTGCGAAGGCTACGCTTACATAGGACTAAGGGACAGTTTGTTCTTACTGTTAACTAGGTGGTGGAGGTGACTAGTCACAAATTTGGCACGATTGCGGGCGGTGTAAATGTGTTTCGCGAAGGTCATTGAGTGGAAATTTAACCCCAAGGTATTTGGCGTATGATTTCCAAGAGATCTGGCAGCCGAATAGGGTGATCGTGCCTAGAAAATTTTTCGGATTTAGGTTCCGACGATTGAAGGAGGGTTTCATTTGAAAGTATATTACTATGCTTTTTTTAGGGTTTACTTCGATTCTCCATAAGCGAAACCATAACCATCGCCTAAGCGATTGGCGGCTCTTTGGAGCATCGTTGTGAGAAATGGCTTGGTGAAATGGGCGACTTAAAGTGCCGTGTCATCTGCAAAGAGAGCGGTGTTGACAACTGGGTCCTTCGGGATGTCTACCTTATAGAATTTGAAGAGGAGCGGGGAGAGAACGGAGCCCTGAGGGACTCTAGCCCAGCGCTTGGACGGAGCAAGTTCTCTCTATATGAAATCTGAAATAGCGGTTGGCAAGGAAGGCTCTGATGATGTTAGTGAGCCTATCGGGCACCTCCGTCCGAACTGTTCGTCAGGAAGAAGCTTGTTGGTAAGGACATGTTGTCGGAGGAGATTCAATATTATACATTCGTAAACTTTCCCCGGTGTGCATAGGACACTAATGAGTCTGTTGTTAGAGGCTAGGTTGCGCGGTTTAACCGGTTTCGGGATTCCTATGACGTTCGCTTCTTTCCATGCATCCAAGAAGGAGCACCTCAAGAAAATTTCATTGAAAATGCCTACTAGGAGGCAGACAAATAGTGCTGAGAGGGATTTCAGTACCTTGTAGCTAGTGCCGTCAGGGCCGGATGCTGATTTCTTTTTTAAGATTCTTGATGGTTTCTACGTTGAATGTATATGGGGCAATGAATGATAAAATGGATGAAGTATGCGATATGATGTATGATAGAGGAATAGATGTATTATGTGTAAATGAGACGAAAAGGAAGGGGAAGGATGTAACTGCACATGGCATGTATACGCCATACTGGTCTGGTGTAGACGAGATCGAGAGAGCATGCCAGGGAGTAGGTATCATCCTTTCAGAAAGAATGGGCTAATGTGTGAAAGAGTATGAATGTGTAAGCCCAAGACTGCTATGGATACGAATGAAAGTGGGCTTAAAGAAGTTGCTTGTGTTAGGGGTCTACGCCCCAGACATCTCTAAGCCCACTTATATCCGAGAGCAGTTTCGGGAAATGGTAAGAATGGTGTTAATGAAGTGTAAAGGAAATGAAAATATTATTATGCTAGGAGATTTTAATGGAAGGGTTAGGGTGAGGAGGCTTGGTTATGAAAGGATATTGGGAACGTTTGGTGATGAAAGTATAAATGAGAATGGTGAAAGTCTCCTCACCATATGTATGGAAAAGAATCTTTTTATGACGAACACTTGCTTTCGCCACAAGAGGATTCACATGTATACTTGGGAAAGAGGTGACGATAGAAGCATGATAGATTTCATAATTGTGGATGAAAGATTGAGGGCCGCAGTGGTAGATACAAGGGTTTACCGGGGGTCTAACGTATGAACGGATCCTTATTTGGTTTTATGCCGAATTAATGGTCTGTTCAGGCGTTGGCACCATCGATCATCTGTGTCTACTACTGCGTTACAGCGTATTAGAACAGAAAAGTTACAAGATGAAGGTGAGAAAAACAAGTTCAAATGTATACTGAAAGAAAATATAAGTGGTTTGGATTAATTATGTATGAAGGAGTTAGACTTGGAGAATGTATGACAAAATGTAAAGAAAGGTTTAGTGGATGCAGCTACCGAAGTATGTGGTGTTAGTAAGAGAAGGAATGAAAGGAAAAATAATACGTTATGTTGGGATGATGAGATACGTATGGAAGTTGAAGCAAAGAAGAGAGCATGGCTAGATTTACTAGCAACAAAGGCTGGTAATTCTAGCGGTAGGAATGATGATATTGAAAGAAAAAAGGCAGTCTTTAGACATCTAAATAAGAGAGTAAAAGAAGTAGTTGAAAGAAAAAAGCAAGAAAGAGCGGATTACGAATGATAGAGGAATATCGGATAACTTTCAGGCAAATATTAAAATGTTCTGGAAACTTGTAAGAACTGCCAGGGGACATTCAAAACAGCCTATGATGAATGCTATAAGAGATGAGAATGGCTATATTCTGAATGATGAAGTTTTGAGTTTAAAGAGATGGAAGGAATATTTTGAAAGCGTGTTTATGAGTGAGGAGACAACGTGTGTACTAAGTGAAGTAGAAACTCCGAAAGAAGAGGAAAGAGGTAGCGAGATAAGTATAGATGAAATAATGAAAGCAAAGAAAAGCATGAAAGCAGGTAAGGCTGCCGGTTATGACAGAGTTTCACTCGAAATGCTAAGGGCTTGAGAGGAAGTGGTGGCAGGCCTGCTGCACACCTTGTTTAATTTATGCTGGGAACTGAAGCGGGTACCGGTAGAATGGTGCCGTGATAGTCCCAGTATATAAAGGAAAAGGGTCGCAGCGGACTGTAAAAACTACCGTGGCATCAGCCTTCTTAGCATTGTGGGAAAACTGTATGCTAAGGTACTGATTGAAAGGGTCGTGAAAGAAACTGATGGAAAAATTTGGGATGTGCAAGCGGGATTTAGAAAGGGAATGGGATATACAGATCAAGTTTTTCCATGCGCATGATCGCGGAGAAGTTTTTGGCCAAAAACCTAAAGGTTTTTTGTGCGTTCATGGACTTGGAAAAGGCCTATGACAGAGTGGATAGGGATGTGCTATAGCAACACTGAACTCATTTGGGTTGAGCGCTGGCTTGATACAGGTATTGGAGTCTCTTTATAGGGACTCTAGTGCTTGTGGTAGGATCAACGTGGTCTACTCGGACTGGTTTGACATCCATAAAGGTGTCAGACAGGGCTGTGTGGCTTCCCCATGGCTCTTCAATCTATTTATGGACAGTTGTTTGCAAACTTTGAAAGTTGAAGAATGCGGATTAAGAATGGGTGAGTTAACCGTCAAATGCCTTTTGTACACCGATGATCAAGTTATTCTTGCGTCGTCGGCGGCCGAGTAGCAAATGATGGTTACATTAATGAACAGATCATTAAAAGAAAGGGGTATGAAAGTAAACGCAAGTAAGACGGAGGTTATGGTTTTTGAAAGAGAAGAAAGTAAAACGATTTGTGAAATAAGAATGGAAGGGGTTGATCGAGCAAGTAAATGAGTTTGTATATTTAGGCTCCGTATTTAGCAGGGATGGGAGATATGATAAGGATATAGGACGACGAGTGAATGCGGGAAATAGAGTAAATGGGGCCCTATACTCTATTGTGAAGAGTGTGTGTGTCAAAATGTGTCGAAAAAGGCACGTATGGCAATTCACAATTCTGTGTTGGTCCCTACTTTAACTTATGGTAGTGAGAGTTGGGTGTGGCAGAAGAAGCACGATAGTAGAATGAACGCAGTAGAAATGCGGTCGTTAAGGAGTATGTTAGGGCTGAATCTGAATGACAGGGTAAGAAATTGTGTAATAAGAGAAGAGTGTGGTTTGCAAGATGATGTTGTGACCAGGATTAAGAAAGGAATGCTTCGGTGGTTTGGTCATGTGGAAAGAATGAATGAGGATAGAGTGACAAAGAAAATTTATGTTGCAGAAGTGAATGGCAGAGTCGGAAAGGGACGTCCTAGGCGAAAATGTATCGACCAAATTGGCGATTTATTGAAAACGGGCCAAATTAGGAGTACCCTTAACCGACGAGCATGTATGCGTAGGTGTATGAATGTGAAGGAGGCGAGAGAGGTGTGTCAGTATCGTGCCAAATGGAAGTCTGTAGTCTTTGCCTACCTCTTTGGGTGATAGGTGTGAGTGTTTATGTTTATGTATGATGGTTTTTGTGACTTTGTCAACAGTCACAGCATCTAAGGGTGGCAGGTGTAGGCGCAGACCTACGCTTCAACCTCCGTTTCGACCATTGTAAGGTGAGTGGGATCTATTGGTACGCTAGAAGGAGTGCATTGGCTCTATAAACTATCCGCGAGGCACTCGGCTTTGTCAGAGTCGTCAAAGGCTCTTTATATATCTAAAAGATCGTGGTTTCCTGGCCTAATGAGAGTTGGCATAGGTGGGGATTTATCTGCTTTCAGAGCTCGGGTCTACTGCCAGAATTCTGATTGGGATCGCTTGATATCCTTCAGAAGATTATCACACTTAAATTCGGTATTGCGCTCTTTTACCTCATTTTGCAGATTGCGCAGTGTAAATTTATTATTTTTTGTGCGGTAGTGATCTTATTGTCTTAGGATCACGCTTCTTCGCTCTTATCAGTTGTCGAATATCACTGGAAAGCTTCAGGTATCCATTACTTGACACGAGAACCTTTTGAGAGAATTCTTCTATCGCTGAAGTGAGGTAGGCTGATAGAGCGTTAATCACATTATTGGCTTCCTTTAGCGAGTCTATTTTGTCGTGAATCGTGTCTAAATGCTGGGAGGTTGTACAAGATGATGTTGTGACAAGGATTAAGAAAGGAACTCTTCGGTGGTTTGGTCATGTAGAAAGAATGAACGAGGGAAGAGTGACAAAGCAAATTTATATTGCAGATGTGAACGGCAAAGTCAGGAAGGGGTGATATTTTGAAAATGGGCCACATTAGGATAGGCCACATTAGGAGGACGCCCCTTAACCGAAGAGCGTGTATGCGTATATATATGGATGTAAAGTAGGCGAAATAGGTATGTCAGGATCGTGCCAAATGGAAGTCCGTAGTCTCTACCTACCCCAATGGATGACAGACGTGACTTTAATTTTTTTTAAATATTTATAACATTAAGCCTTTATTTTTCTAATAAATGTTCGTAATTAATGTATTTTAACTTTATCCTTATTAATGTATTTTAATTGTTTAAAACATTGCTTCTAAGATATTTTTAGACGATTTTATATTGAAATTAATAATTATTGTTTATTAATAATAATACGCCGTCACAATATGCACAACACCATCTATCCGTGATATGATGATACTTCACTATCGTACTTTTTTAACTACGAATATATGTAAGAAATCATATATTTTTTTGTTAATTGTGTTTAAGGTATAAGTATATTATTATCAACTAAATTTACAACAAAAATTTAATTACGATTTCTAAGATTGGATAAAGTGCACATCATATCTCAACACCACCATTGAAAAAAAATCGTATATACCTGTTAGATATAACGAACCGATTTTAGTAAAACAGATATTAAACTCGAAGATACGCTTTATCATTTTCTTAACGATTTTTCTGGAAAATATTAGTAATTTACACGTGATGCGTTCATAAACACCTAGACAGACAAACAATTCCGAAAATGATAAAAATGTATTCAATTGTTTATTTTTAGTCCATATAAATATTTTTGGTCATAAAAATATACAATGTACATACACATTAATTTACATTTTTATTATTACATATAAATAAATTGATCTTAAATCATTAACCTATGAGTAAAAAACATAGAAGCGAGAACGCTTCTAAAACATTTTACGATCAAAAATTTATCTTCTGTAACAGCTGCACCGATTTCAATAAAATGCAAACAGTCTTCCAATTTGAATTGCATAAGAGGAAGTGAAGTATTCAGCGGATGTTTAAGTTGTCATTCCAGAACTTTACTTTGGTATGAATAGATTTCCCTTTACATCTTCTTTTACCTATATTTCTGTATTTATACAAATCACATATTTATATAAAAAACACAGAATAAATAATAGTACTACGTACAGAAGTTGCACTTTTGATGATGTCTGCTTGCCGACGTTTAATAGGCTACATATGTTATCGATTCATAGGACCGATTTGTATATGTTTATATGTTAATATACATGCAAATGTGTGCGTGCAAGCGTACGAGCAAGTGTTAAATCAGCACTTACGATTGCGATTAACTATTTCATTGGTGCTGGTGAGGAAAGTCCATAAGTGTACGCACACTAAAACAAATGTACTTTTGAGTCAAACTGACATAACACACGTTATAATCGATAAGCGTATTACAAACCCATTGCAAACAATTTGTGTGTTTGCATTATTTGATGCTCCCGGTCAGGATTTAAACACAATATCCGTTGAGTAGTTGACGAAATTTCTTTACTACCAACTATAAGGTCATCGAATTTTATGCGCCCTTCATGCCAGAGTCCTCCCCTACGATATCCTGGATAGTATTACGTCAAGATTTAGTGAGAAACTGATGACAATTCTTTGCCATAAGAAAAAAATTAGTGACTCAATATTTTGGGCGTAATGGCCATTTTAGCAGGGTTCCAGCCTGAATTCAGGCTAGCCACTAATAATTACAAAATTTTTTCTTCACAGTACACGAGCAATCCAAGTTCAATCCCCGCTGGTACCAATTAAATTGTTAATTACAATTTTAACTGTTAATTTACCACGTGGCGGTGAAAAAAAACATCGCGAGGGAACCTGCATGTCTGAGAAATAAGAAAATTATTTCGAAGACATGTGAAGTCGGCCAACGTGCATTGGGGCAGGACGGTCGACATTTTCTGGCCCTAAAACAGGCAGCTTGTGCCCAGCAGTGAGACATATACATATAGGCTCTAACTTTATTTAACTTTTAAACAATCTGCAAGCCACAATCCTTCCTAAAACTGAATAATTCTGATTCCGTCGGACCGAAATACTACAACTGAGTAAATGACAGATACCAATTTCTCACTCAATTTTAAAATAAGAATCAAATCGCTAACTTAAATGGTACTGGTGTTTAGGAGGCAGGCTGCTAGTTTGAAATCAATCTAGAATTCTTCTAAAATGGGTTTATCTTCCAAGGTATTATGTCACTATTTATTTTTATTAAGTAACTTAAATGGTATGGTGTATAGGAGGCAGGATGCTAGTTTGAAATCAATCTAGAATTCTTCTAAAATGGGTTTATCTTCCAAGGTATTAAGTCACTATTTCTTTTAGTTGGTGACTTTTCAAGTTAATGACTTTATAAACTTAAGGATAACGTCGGGGAGACACTAGACTGAAGGACGTAAACTTGCTAGATGCGTCATTTAATTCAAAATAACTTTACCGATGAATTAAAATTAACTCACAAAAAAGCAACATAAAGTTCTCTACGATAGTTGTACGAGTATTTCATGTTTCTGCACGGCTTTTTGAAATAGTTCCATGTATTACAATTTACAAGTGCACTTAGTTGTCTGATCTGATAGCGAGAGTTATAAAATACTTCAAAACTCAAAATACAGGAGTTATACGAATAGATACATGTGGATATTTGTGACAATAGATACTTATATGCGGAAGGCCTATATACTGCAAAATGTAATACAATGTAAAATGTGCATAGTAAACAGCCATAAAGTAGTGCAAAATTGTTTCTTTTGCGTTTGTTAATTGATTTATCGATTCATAAAATATTGGTAATACAAAGTGCAACAACTACTGGGTAGGTAGGTAGGCTTACATATTTTTGCCAAGAACAATGTCTCCAATGATGTTTTCTGGTCTAAAGACCTGCCCTCATACTCCTCAGAGGCACTACTCCAACTACTGCTTCCCCTTCATTGTTTGAATTTGGTTGTAGATGTCCATGGGCTGTTAGTAGCTACTTATAATAAGATGGACGTAAGTTCGTTTTTTATTTTTATTTTATTCAAAAAATAGTTAAAAGCCCGATATAGGCCGATATAGATATAGGTGGCTTAATCTAGTAAATAGTCAGTTTTTTTACAGGATAAGGTTGATAAACGAGCACACAGCCCAGTTGCTGTAGCCATAGAAATCTACATCTGTCCTCTATCTCTCTCTCTCTCTCTCTCTCTCTCTCTTAAATCAAAATGCGTTGTTACCCGTGAGGATGAGTGACACGTGAAAGATGTAATGCCTTCTTTCCTGTAAGGGGTTTCCGGTTCTCTACACTCACCATACGCAACACAGCAGCATAAAGTGTGTATTTTACGATGGTATTCTGTAAGAGCATGGTTCTTCCCGGTAACTATACTACTTGCATAGCTGCACCATGGTTCTACCGTGTTAGTCAGTAGAAAATAATTTGAATTAAATTGATATAAAGATTTTTATTTGTGAAAAATATCGTTATATGGTAAATATCTAATTTCGTTACTCTCGGGAAAAATAACAGGTTATATTTTGTGAGCTTTCGTCAAAAGACCCTCTTTATTATTTACACAAGAAGGTATCTATGTAATGTTACCGAAATTTTAGGGACAAAAATACAAAACTTGAATACAAATGTGTTATTTCGTTTAACAGGTGCTGTTGGTACAAGAAAAAGAAATATATCGGCTAAACACAAGTACTTTTATTATCCTATCCCACTTTAAAGGAGCAAATATTGTATAAATGTACTTAAAAAAGAATATATTATCATCATTACAGCCCTTCACAAGTCCACTGCTGAACATAGGAATCCACCAAGTAATGTATGATAATTATTTGTCTGATTGTCTCCTTGATTAAGTAGTCGTAAACACGGTTACTAATAAAGAGGTCTTGGGTTAGTCCCGGCAGTGTTTCACATGCCTGCCTCAGAAAGCAAAGCCGTTGGTCGCCTGATCCTTCGCACTCGGTCGTGTCAATAACTGTCCAAACGGGTCCGTTTAGACGGTTATTTCACGGATGTGAGAGTAAGAGAATAGAGAGTGGTCTTTTGCATATACAGTCAGGCAGTATACTCATGTCCTGCACAGATAGCTAGTTTCCGTTAAGTCGAGATGCCGTGACCGAAATTCGGTGTCATTATCATCATCACAGCCCTTCACAAGTCCACTGCTGAACATAGGCCTCCTCTCAGGAAATGCCACAAAGCAAAGTCCTGAGCCACGTGCATTCATCGACTTCTTGCATATCTTACTAGGTCGTCACTCGATCTAATGGTGGGACGCCCTACACTTCGCTTCCAGTACGGGGCTGCCACACAAGAACCTATTTTACCACCGGTATAGGTGTGACATGGATATTAAACATCATCCATGTTCATCTTAAGACCTATCCGTTGGGAGACACTATTGAGGTCATTGAACATTGTGCCCAGGTCCTCCAGCGATTCTACCATAAGAACTATATCGTCGACAAATCGAAAGAGAGTGATGTACTCACTATTGACGATAATACCGTATCTTTACCGTTCCTAGTCCAGTAGCTTGAAAATCTCTTCTAAAGCAGTGGTAGAGAGTTCTAGGATAGGTTTCGTTCTCTGGTTCTGTTCTCGGATAGTCATTGTAGCCCTACTTTACAAACACTTCAGCATTTCGATATGCCGATAGTCCAATTGGACCTCTAAATGGGCTGCAGCAAACAAAAAAAAAAGGCTTTCTCATAGTCCATATACACAAGACAGAGTGGTAGATTGTACTCTTTGGAATTCTGTACAATTTGCCGAAGGGTATGTGTGTAGTCTATGGTACTAAAGCCTTTTCGGAAATAGGCTTGTTCGAGAGCCTGTTAGTTGTCGTGTCTGCGTGTGAGACGATTCGTAATGATTCTCAAAAACAGCACGTAGACGCGGCTCAGAAGGGAAATCGGTCTGTAGTTCTTCAAGAGAGCGTTGTCACCTTTCTTGAAGAACAAGACAATCGCACTTCTGCTCCACACCTAGTGAGTAGTGCCATCACAGAAAATGAAAATGAGGAGCTTCTAAAGGACGATAACACTTTCGGAAGCTACGCCGTAATTTCATCATCACACAGGGACTTAGATGCTGGATAGCTATTCTAATCTCTCTCAGATTGACGTCCGGGATATCATCGCATTAGTGTCGGATGAGACTTGCTCTTGCATCGTTACTTTTATATGCGCGTGGCTTCAAAGATGGCGTGTACAGCTGCCCATAGAACCTCTCAATCTCACTCAGAATCTTAGTAGTCCCGGAAACGATGCATCTAAATTCGATGTTCAGCTTTGACTGTTTGATCTTTCTGCCAGACAGATCTCTGACAAATGCTTTGGAGCCCAGGTCACACTCAATCGCTTCTTCAATACGAGCTGTATTAAAGTTGCGTAAGTCCCGCTACATGCCTTTGGAGATTTGTCTGTTCAGTTGCATGTATGCCGACATATCTGCTGACGACTGCAGCTTTTTTTCCCGTCTAACAGCCATGATATTAAGAGTATGATCAGAGAGTTTTTGTGTTCTGCTGTGAGCGGTCGTACATAACTTAGCTCCGAACCCATGGACAGTTTCCATAAGCTTGTTATTTATATCGTCAACTTCATTGCAGTTTTTGCAAGATCGTTGACTTCATTAGATATGACCTCTCTTTTTTCACGTTTAGGTTCAGTGTGCCTCTCGTCATTTGGTGATCGCTAACAGTTTTCACCCTTGCGATCACTGAGACATTTTTATTTTATTTTTATTTTATTTTATTTGGAATACCAACATCTATAATAATTAGGATAGATAGTACCAATAACAACAATAAGTCAATTAAAGATCCTCACTAATAGATACAATGGTGAATTTACTACAGTGATAATTACGATTTAACACTCAAAAGTGTCCAATACAACATATTTATGCCAAATGAGAGCTAAACTTGTATTATACATATAAAAGACAATCAACTCATACTGTATATGCTATTTTTAACAGAAAAGTGAGGTCAGCAATCTCATAGCGCATAGCAAGAGGAAGAAGGTGATGTTTTTTACAATAACTAATATAATTATCTGAGGTATAGCGATAGTCATTGGTTCTATAACAGAGGTAACGCATAAACTTACTTTGGATATTTTCTTTGGTAATATATGTTGCATACCTGGGGTTCCAGATTTGAGATGCGTACTCCAAATTACTTTTTACATGAGAAAAATATAGGCTCTCTAGAGTTTTAGCTTTAGTGAAGTCCCTAGAGCTATGCATCAAAAATCCAAGAGCTTTCGTAGATTTGGTTATAATGCTTCCTAAGTGAACGTCAAATATCAATTTGGAATCATGAAGAACACCGAGATCTCTCACAATGGAATCCCTTTTAAGATTTTCACCTTTCAATTTACAGTTAAAGACAATCGGTTTATATTTGCGACTAAAGGACATAAAGCTACATTTCGAAGGGTTCAAATCTAAGAAGTTTAGGTGGCAATAAAGATTTGACAGATCTTCTTGTGGAGCATTCTCGATTGATGTTATTTTCAGAAATAGCTTCATATCATCGGAAAAAAACATAATAAGCGAGCTTTCTTCAGGTAATAGGTAATTTCATTGATAAAAATAACAAATAATAACGGACCCAGCAGTGAGCTCTGTGGCACCCCACTTGGAACAGTTACCCATCTTGATATGTAGTTGCTGACGACAACAGCTTGTGATCGATTATTTATATAAGACGTAAACCACCTAAGCAGATCGCCGTTTATACCGATCTTGGACAGTTTCAGCAATAGCAAATTATGATGTATTCTGTCAATGGCTTTACTATAATCGGTGTAAACGACATCTACCTGGTGGCGATTATCCATTGCCTCAGTCAAAAATGCATTAAAGAGCGCAAGATTTGAAACAGTAGAGCGTCCTCTTAAAAAATCTTGTTGAGTCGGATTGAATGAATGCTTTAAGGCCGCGTATAATTGATTATATATAATTCATTCGAACACTTTAGATACAATACATAACTTGAAAATCTGAAATCTTTTAAAATGAAAAAACAGCTTCGTAATTCCATAGAAGTAAAAGTTAATTATACAGAGGTAAGAATTGTTAATAAAATTAAAAGAAGTAATGTAAAGAGACATTAATAAACAATAGATTAAGCTATTTTGTTTAAATCAGCCTCTTTAGTAATAATTAAAAAAGGCAAAGTATCATTTTCACGCACATGAATTTTTCCGTATTTGACTCAGATATAAGAATAACCTCGGTCTTTTGCTAAGGTCCTTGTTTTGGTAAGAAGTTTTTGTGCTCTGGATTCAAATGATCATTTACGAAAACGCGTTGACGATTGCCTCCAAATACAACATCCTTCGCCTCTAGAGTTTTGCAGGCGCGTGCAGCTGCTAAAAATTTTACTTTGACATATCGATTTATGAAATTGATAATGATGGCCTTCTCTTTGGTTTTAAACATTGGTACTCGGGATATGTAATTGATTTGAGATTTTTGGAATTCATACCCAACTGCTTTACCCAAAGACTACGCAATTACAAATGGGTTTTCATTGGGTTTTAGGGGGATGCCCTTTACCTCAACATTACTAAGCCGTGACCATTGTTCCTCGGTTTCAATAACACTTTTAAGATCAGCTATTTCCTTGTTGGCCACAGCGAGAGAATTTTGAATCTTTTATACTGAGATACACCACGTTCCAAACTGGAGACTTGATCTTGAAAAGATTTAAGTGAACTACTGTTGTACTCACAAGACTACTTAAGATGGATTAATTCAACTTTAATAGATTTGATGTTTTTGATAAGAGTTGGAACTGTTGTGACCATCTTCTTCATCTCACGAATCTCCTTAAGAATAATATCCAAGGTCGCCGACTCCCCACCAGAATTGCCACCAGGGGTGGCTTCAGAACTTGGACGGGAGGGGCTGAAGGAAACCTTTTTGCATTGAAGGCATTTCCATTGTGCTCTTCGATCTGCTCCTTAGTTCCGAAAACCTCGCTCCGTTATACCAGCACAACCAAAGTCACAGTGTTTTTTACAAACATAAAATTGCGCTCCATCATTGAACTCATTTGAACATGATTCACAGATATTCATCGTTTAAGTAATAGTATCAATGACTACAGTTACGACGAAAAAAGGTTGGTGATATATGTTGTATGTCGTATGACGTAGATAGCAAATACGTAAACAAGAGTGCAAACGTTTAGCTATACGCGTGCGCCTGTGTCATACGCTCACTGAACTCACTGAACAGTTGTCGTGTGGTCGTCATAATCAAATCAATCTCATTTTTTGTCGAACCGTCGGGGCTCGACCAAGTCCACTATCTGTGGGGCCGATTTTGAAAGAAAGAAATCACCATAAAGAGTCCCTCTCTCTGCATAAAGTCTGCCAGCTGCTGGCCTCTTGGGTTTTGTTGCCTTATTTCGAATTTCATTACTTTCAGGTCACCATTCTCTTAATCCGAATTTTGGCTTGAAGTCTCCCATTATCACCATGTACTGGAGCTTTGGAAGAATGCATGACTTTAGACATATCCTCATACATTTCCTCCACCTTCTCATTGGGATGTGCCAACGTTGGTGCGTAAACCTGTATGATCTTCAACGAATACCGTTTGCTGATTTTTAATATAAGGTACGCAATCCTCGTCGACACACTCCCATTGTTTACAAAGTTGTTAACGAGAGATTTGTGGACGATAAATGCAACACCTTCTTGGGACAGATTGTCACTTTCCCTGTAATAGAACCATTAGCCGGATTCGAAGTTTACCGTGTCCTATCCCCCTCTTCGGACCTAAGATAATCCTATACTATCTCAGCGCAACTTGTCTTTCGCTTCTTCCAGCTCCAGGATCTTCTTATCAGTCCTCAGGTTGCGTGCGTTATATGTTGCCAAGTCGAGTCGTCTTAGGTTACTATCATCGCCAACGTAGCCAGGAATAGTGACGCCGCCTGGGACTGGGGGACGTTTCTTTGTGTAGTTACTCATGAAGGGTATATTTCCATAGTTTCCACGCTTAACGAGCTGGTTGGAAACCGCATTTTTATTACCGTTTGCTGTTATTAGAAATATGCTGCTGCCTATCTTTTGCCTCAGCTTATCGCTGTCACCTCTTACGACACCCACAGGAAGATAAGGGCGAGGGTATTCTTACCAGCCACTACACGCTAATTCAATCTAGGGGACATTATTATTAATACACTTAACTACACTAATTAACATCCCTATCTCAAAGTATGTTATTCTATGTCCTCATGTTAATATTTGTGTCTATCGTCGGATAAAAATGCGAGTACATTACAATCTTCTGATCTGAAGGGTTTAAAGAGCCAGTATAACCCCAGTCTGTGAGGCATTCCATCTTAGCCTTTAGTATTCTTTGTTTGAAGTTGGCTTCAGGTGTCTATGGACTGTAGGAGCCACTTACCATCTGGTGAACTGTAAGTTCGTTTCTCACTTAAGTGTTATAAAAAAACTAATAGTGTAATAATAGAGTTACGGAAAAGCATGAGAATAACTATAATCAATGCTGCATAAATGCGATAATTATGAAGTAAGGGGTAACTGAAAAAATGGGTGAGAAATTGTGTAATATGAATTAATAATCTGACGCTTGCAAGAAAACTTTTTGAAAGAGTAGCAAAGCAAATGTATGCTGCAGAAATGAGTGACATAGTCGGCAGACGGAAGTTTATCACCCAATTTGGCGAGATATTGAAGTTGGATCAAATTAAGAGTACTGATAACCGACGAGCATGTACAAGTAAATACGACATTAATATAATAAATGGTAAACCAATTAACGGGTCCGAGAAATCGAGTTTTAATCAACGTCAGTGAAATTTTTAATCGATATTTAAATGTTGATTTATTAAATTATCAGCTGTGAAGTAAAAACCACTAGAAAAAAATACACCATTCCCATTCTTTTAAACAAAATTTACACAAAATATTTGTTAAATTTTGTAAATATATCAAAACATACCCTCGGCGAATATTCATGCAATCTCTTTATAATGTACTAACCTTGTTAAATAAACCTTTTATTCAAAAATTATTCTATTTATGATATAAAGAGAAACTGTGTACTTTTTAAGATTACATTTTCAAAAGCGACTTCAACTCTGTGAATTTCTCTTTTGTTACCCTAAATAAGTAAATTGCACATAACCAAATCCAGACTTGGGATTTATAACCACGCTGTGGCTTTATTATGGTTGCAGTACGAATGGATCCAAGCTCTGGAACTGGGAACCTTTTTACTGGAAACGAGACATTCCATTTTAGTCCTCAGGGGTGTTAACATATTCTGCATTTCGATGCTTAATCGAGGACATGTATATGTCTATGGACCACATATACCACCACGTCGTATATGTGGTTTCTATGCTCTATAGGCCACGTATATTATTAGGTGAAATATGTGCTTGCAGAGGAAAGTATTATTTTCTCCCATTCGTCGGTTTACATCACAGTTGGTTAGAACCGCAAATGTTAGTTGGTTATATATAGCAAATAAATCTTCGGACATGTACTACAATTAACGATTTTCTGACTGCATCCTACTTTTGCTTTTTGCTAATTTCATTATTTTATAAAACTGAAATAACAAACGATCTTATAGTTCTTTAGAAAGTGAGAGGCCATGGACAGCAGTAGCTGCTGCATCTGCAGATAACTTCAAACTAAGCTACAGGTGCATTATCACTTCTGAGGATTAAAATAGAATGTCCCACAGCCTGTAACTATACTATTCTATTATAAATTTCAGACCGGAACACAACAGAGCAAGCGATGCTATTTGAGTGTAGAAATATGTAGGAGGATGGTACCTAGCCATACGAATTTATTGGCAGAAAATTTGTCCCACCACAATGATAATCATAATAGGTACATTTGCTAGTTTTGAGGTATGTGACATAAATGGCTAGATTAATTACTTTGACTTAGTAGCTTGAACTTTTTTACGTAATACTAAGGTCCACCTAGACGTGGACCTTAGTATTTGATATTAATTTCACTCTACCCGTTCCTAACAAAAAGGCCATGCCATACATAGAGACGGGCTGATGGCTAAAAAGTGATCCGTGAAGGGTTTTGATTTATAAATTTGAGATAAAGAACACTAAATCCCTAAAAAATATTTAAATCTAATTTCGAAACTAACACACCACACTTAAATCCTTCGTTTTGAAGTAATTTTAAATATTCTACTAATAAGTTGATACAAAATATTTAAAGAAAAAAAGGAAGCAAAATTATTTTATTATCAAACAAATAATTTTTACTTTTAATCATTACAAAATGTAAATGCGTTGTCACCCTTGAGAACTCAAATGGATTTCTTGTTTCGAGTATAAAGAATCTCAGATTCGCCAGACTCACCATACAAAAGACAGAAACATTAGGCTGCTATTTTACGTTGGGATTCTGTGAGAACGTGGTCCTATCCCAATCGAGCCGACCCACTCGTGCTACATCCATAATATAGCTACAGCGTAGCTGTGGCACGTACTAAGCAACGCACATACTATATCAACAGAGTGCGTGATAAATCAGCTATTAGATTTAAACAATAATATTGCTATCGTTGAAAGCCACTGGAAACCAAACTTAATCGTAGCTTACTCTTAGTTTATGTGCAGTTGCCCTTTTGCTCTTCCCGAAAAAGTTTGAATTATTCAAAAACTGACCGAGTTTGGTGAAGTCTAATAAACCGACTGACACAACTTGTAAGCGTCTACAAGTTGCTATAAGTTAAGTATTTAAGTATTCAGTGTTTTCTGTTCTGTAATGAGACATTTTTAACTATCTTCAAAAGAAGGAGCTGGATTACAATTTGACCGTATTTTTTGTATGTATGCTACGAACATTCCCCTATTCTAATGTAAAAGCTATAATTCTTCTATATACCATTTTATTCTTTGTGGTTCCCTGAAGTCTGCATTTAATTATAATTAAAAGGTAATTTTATAGAAGGACAACTCAGCAATAATTTGGTTTGTGATTTAAATGTGTTGATGCAGCTGGGCTGGCTCTGGGATTCAATGCCACATACTCTTTGCGGTTTCTTACACACTATGTTAAAAGTAACGGCCTATATACTACATTTTACTGCTTATTCATCGCCTATTTTCATTACTGTGGATGAAACACTGAAGATTTCATCACCGTTCTCCTTAGAATGTTGTTTTTCATCGCCAGGTACTTGGTTTTCCAGGTATTTTGTAGCTATGAAATTGTGAATTGTTTTTAAACTTTAAAGGTAGATAAATATAGAATAACAATTTTATTAGTACAGGACCGGATTGATTTCTGTTGGCTCGTATACAGTTAAATGATGATAGATGTGTATAGCACGTGCGCTCACGACTCACGAAATCCTATAATAAAATATATAAGTATATTATCAGCGTTGCATCATATAAGTATATATCAGCATGCCGTGTAGTGGCGGTTAAGAATATGCACTACCGCATATCTTCCCGTGGGTGTCGTAAAAGGCAACAGAGGGGAAACAGGCAGGAGATGGGCAGCAGCATCTTCCTGATAAAAGAACTGTACAACAAAAAAAACTGCGGTTGCCAACCCGCTTACCAAGCGTGGCAACTATGGCAATATACCCCCATGAAGAATTACACAAATAGACGACCCTCAGTCCCCGGCGGCCCCGCTATTCCTGGCTATGGTGGCGACCATGGTAACGGCAGGGCAGGGGGTGCTAAGAATCTCCGGTGGAGGTTCGGTTGCCACCTACGACGACTCTACCTGGCACCCTGAGGACTGACGAGAAGATCCTGGAGCTGGAAGAAGAGTTAGACAAGTTGCGTTGGAATATTATAAGATTATCCGAAGTCCGAAGAGAGGGGGAGGACACGGTGATTCTCGAATCCGGCAACTTGTTCTATCACCGGGAGGGCGACGACCTGTCTCAAGGAGGTGTTGGATTTATCGTCCACAACCCTCTCGTTAACAACGTTTTAAAGATTGGGTGTGTATCGACGAGGATTGCAAACCTTATACTCAGAATCACCAAACGGTATTAGATGAAGGTCATAAAGGTTTACGCGCGAAATTTGGGCGGTGCTATAGTTCCTTCAGCGGTGCCAAGTTGACAAGTTGAAGTGTTTGTACAGTAGGGCTACGATGGCTATCCGAGTACAGAACCAGAGTTCGAAACCTATCCAACTGCAGAGAGGTGTAAGAAAGGGTGACCTTATATCCCCGAAACTCTTCACCGCTGCATTAATATGGTATACAGTATTAACTAACATCAATGGCGAGTACATCACTCACGTTCCATTTGCCGACGATATAGTCCTTACGGCGGACTCGTTGGAGGATCTAAGCACTATGCTCAATGACCTCAATGGTGTTTCCCAACGGATAGGTCTTAAGATGAACATGGACAAAACAAAGATCATGTTTAATGTCCATGTCACACCTATGCCGCTAGTTGTTTGGAGCACTATGCTCGAAGTTGTTGACGAGTACGTTTACCTGGGACAAATAGTCCGACTAGGTAAGTCCAACTTCGACCGAAAGGTCAATCGACGGATTCAACTCGGCTGGTCAGCGTATGGGAAATTACGACACATCGTCAGGTATACCTCAATCTCTGAAAACTAGATTGTACAACCAGTGCGTGTTGCCAGTGATGACTTACGGATCTAAGACGTGGTCCTTCATTGCTGGCCGTGTGAGGACACTCAAGGTCGCTCAGCGAGCTATGAAGAGGGCTATTCTCGGAGTTTCTCTGCGTGATAGACTCAAAAATGAGGCTATCCACAGTAAAACCGTGAGTGACCGACATAACACAACGGATTAGTGAGCTGAAGTGGCAATGGGCTGGCCATATAGCTCGAGGAACCGATAACCGATGGGGAAGAAATGTTCTCGAGTGGCAGCCTCGTGTCGGTAGGCGTAGTGTAGGGCGACCCCCCACTAGATGGAGTGACGACCTGGTAAGACATGCAGGAAGTCGATGGATGCAGGCGGCTCAGGACCATGCTTTGTGGCATACCTTGGGGGAGGCCTATGTTCAGCAGTGGACTTATGAAGGGCTGTAATGAGTATCAGCGTTAATATTTTTTATAGGAGAGGGGGCAAACGAGCATACGGCCCACCTGGTGATAGGTGATTACCGCCACCCATGAACAGCTGCAACACCAGGGGTATTGCAGGTGATGCGTTGCCGGCCTTTTAAAAAGGGATATGCTCTTTGTTGAAGGTCCCTAAGTCGTATCGGTCCGGAAAAATCTCTGGTGGTAGTTGGTTCCACAAGGAAGTTGCGCGAGGAAGAAAATTCTTTAGAATCACTTAGTGGTGGACCGCCAGTCATTCAGATGGTATGAATGGTATCGTAAGTTTTGTCGCGATGTGCGATGGTGAAACTGTGCGGCTGGAATTAGTCCGAAAAATTTCTGAAAGCACTCCCCGTGTTAGATGCGTTAAAATACGCAAAGAAATGCAACATCTCTTCGCAGTGCCAGTGAGTCTAGCCGATCGGAAAGAGATCGGTCGCCGACGATTCGAACTGCTCTGCGCTGGATGCAATCAAATGGAAGGTGCGGGCACTGGGGAGCCCCGCCCTAGAGATGGGAACGGTATTCCATGAGCGGCCGAACCTACGCCTTGTAAAGTTGCAGGCGGTGAGCCGGCATGAAATACTGTCCCGCTCTGCTGATCACGCTAAGCTTTTTAGAGGCCAATTTGGCCTTCTCTTCCAAGCCACCACGAAACTGAGCGTCACTTGATATGTCGACTCCGAGGATTCCGACACTGGTTGAGGCAACAAGGTGAGTGCCTTGAAACTGAGGAGATACGATGAAGGGATTATTTTAGCTGTAAACGCGCAAACTTGTGTCTTCTGGAAATTAAACTGGACTAGATTTATTTGTGTTATTTATTTTTTACAATATTAACGTTGATATTGTGTTGGTGATGTCGTCTTTAAGAGGCGACAGTGGAAAATCTTAACAGAAGATGGGCAGCAGTATCCTTGTGATAACATCTCGAAATAATAAAACAATAATGTTGCCAACCTGCATGCCAAGCGTGGTAACTATGATAGATATGTCCTCAAGAAGGCGCTGTATGAGGAAAGGCTAAGATCGATACCTAGTCCTATAAATATTTTTATTGTGGATAATATAAGACATGTTATATTATTATTTTTATTATTAATATTATATAATGCCTGACGAAAATAGCGTCCAAACCACTATCTGACTCACCTGCACCTCTTGTATTGGAATAACTTTGTCTTTTCAGTTTATTAGTGGGAGATGTTCATATGCACTACTATCAATAAAATTGCCACTTTAGTGTGTGGACTACACGCAGAAATAGTATAATACCCCGAATGTTAAATACAATAATGCATTAAGGGCGCTGTTGGGTCTGCCCCGTTACTGCGTCGGGTATGTTCGCGAACGCGCGTATGGATTGTTTCTACACCACCATGCGTAAACGATGCACATCACTGGTGCACAGTGCGGGCCAGTTCCAAAGGCATCCTGAGGGCATTTTCTGACAGTTTTGATTGTCAGTACCTGAAACATTGTCATATGGTACACGTACTGACTAATTAGGCCTATCTCAGATATAGTTTTAGAATTAGGTAGTTCGTAGTTTTAAGTTTTACTAACATTATTTTATTTAACGCCTTTCTTTCCCGTTGATTATCCGTTTTGCATATCTTAAGCACCAATCATGTATGTATGTTGTACTAGGGCCTAAACATCAAAATTCCCACGTTTTGTCGCATGAAAACGTATCTAACAATCATATTGTACATATAAATGATATAAAAAGCAGAAAGATAAGTGATTGTTGAACTTATTAATGTTTGTAACTCGATTAATTGCTATTTTTACATAAAAAGTGGTTTTAGTGGCTTATGGTGTGGATTGATTAAGTCTGCAATCTCGGAGGTTTAAATACAAAAAGCTTTCGAAAATATTAATTTTTTAACTTTATCTATTTTTAATCTCTTGATCTATCACGTAGGAAGCCGTGGAATGTAAATGACAGTTTAATTTTGTTTTCTTTAGTTCAATTAACTTTTTTCGGCTGAGATATCCTGAAATTTTCGCCTTTTGAGCAGCCATAATATGTAATACTTTATTAGACAGCAAATACTTTATTAAATCGTCACATAGTCTGCTAATAGTCGGTAATACAGTTACCCACTGTTCCTTCTCGTGATTTACTTGAAACGCAAGAGTGCATTAATTTCGTATAAACATAAGTAATATTTACGAAAAAGTTTAAACGAAATTTATAATGAAATTTTCAATAAATATATTTTAATATAGTTTATTTTAAAATCTTTCAACTATTTTAAAATTCTTTAAAAGCTTAATAACAATTAATTTCTTCCAATTCCAAATCCAATTTACTTTTTGACTTACTTATTCCATAATTATTAATATTTTCGCAAATAAATGAAACAAAAGGTATAACAATGCTTCATGAGATTATGACCATATGAAAAACTTTTTGAAAACGAAATAAAGTTGATTACAAAAAATTATTAACGAATCGGATAAAAAAGCTTTTTCTGACATAAAGTTATCGGAAAATTTGAAGTATAGTAATAAGGTTATTAGTGAAAACTTGTGTGTATTTAAACTACTTTAAAAATTACGTATAACATGAGAACTTTGGGCATACAGATTTGGATTTGCCAAACTTTATTTTCAGCTATTTGGCTGATCTGTTGACTCTTTAGCTCACGGACCCGTTTGAAAGAGTGTGGTTTTTTTTAAGCAAGCATTGCTACCAAAATTTTAATTAAAATAATATCATATAATATCAGGAAATAAAATGGAACCATAAAATTAAGATACATCTATAAAAGCTATACGATTTACGGTCATCACTCATCACAAAAATATTAAAAAAAAATGTGTGATCGATTCAAAATTTTATAAAATAACGAAAAAGTACCTAAAAAATAAGCTGTGGTTGATTAGTCGCAAGTTTTAGCGGCTTTAATGTTTGCGGGAACTTGTGATTGCTACTGCAAAATTTGGTAACGATCGACTGAATTGTTACCACAATCAACTTTCAAACGAATGCGCTAGACAGTGCTAAGTCAACGTTGTTTGTGAAAGTTAAAATTTCCTGCGCTACTGTTACGAATTTGATGTTAATTTTTCGAACTTCATCTCTAAATACTTATCACTTATATGAGTTTCAAGTTCATTAAAGCACGGATGGATACAAAAGCACTGAATCAAAATTTCACAGATTGGTTGATAGGGCACAGCATTCCAATACACGACTGTCCGTTTGCGCCTGTGCACGGTAGTTTATATGGGCAACTCTTACAACATCCTAAAAATGTATTGTGTGTTATTTATGCTGAAACTCCTTGGTGGAAGGTTTAAAATATAAAATGATAAATACAACATTATATGAATGTACCCATCGGTGGCATTAATTAATTACCTAGTGCTATAATTCTTCCGCTTGACTTTCTTATATTTATAAATAATACTACCCAATACCTACACAATATAATATTATACACGATAAATGTAAAAATGTAATCACACAACTTAATAAACTTACATTTTCATTTAGTTAATCTTATGAATTTAAGGTGGAATGTAGTCCTGAAACCGAATGAATTTAAATATTCTTTTTTTAATTAACATATTACAACCCTAAAGATGAAGGGCAGCACTTTAACGATTTAATATTAGTAAGACTTAATTTAAGTTAAAGTTTAACATACGATACATATCAAATATCATTGAATAAAATAATCATCTACGTTTTACGTTCTCATTACATGATAGTTTTAGAAATATAGTCTATAATAAATTTGAACAGGTAATATACGCAAACAAATTAGAAAAAACTAGTACTTCGAATGAGTAGTTACTTGTGTTAATTCTATGACTGCATTGAACAATTTGACAAGCGCTCAAGAAGTCTATACATAAGTTAGCCAACTCTCAAATATTCTTAACTTAGTTATGTGGTGCATTGTTCAGGAGTCAGCGACTCGTGAGTTTGTGAACTTTGCAATATCTACGAGTTATAGTTTGTGTGGTTAACATTGCTCGGTTCAACAAAGTTAATAGTGCACTGTGTAATACTCGTATTCCTTTATTACCCGATTTAGTTGGGATAAAGGAGAATATTCTTATGACTGGCATTTCTGCAAATACTAGCGACTCGTCCCTGACTTCGTTATGCTTGGATGTATTAATTTGGCGTATTTGGGTTTAGATCGAAGAATAATTTTTTTTCCATAAAATATTTTTTGGATAAAATATAGCCTAAGTCATTCCTATCATTACCCTATATACGTGTGTATAGCGTCAACACAATCAATTGATCCATTTCGAAGATTAGCTCGGACAGAAAGACAAAAAATTTATAAATGGTTATTCATATCTATATGACATGCAAATAACCCTCTGAGTTCAAAGGCATTTGTTCGTATTACACACAGACACTTCAATTATATATATATATATATATATATATATATATATATATATATATATATATATCATCATCATCGTCATCATCATTACAGCCCGTCACATGTCCACTGCTGAACATAGGCCTCCACCAAGAAATGCCACAAAGCACGGTCCTGAGCCACCTGCATCCATCGCCTTCCTGCATATCTTACCAGGACGTCACTCCATGTAGTGGGGGGTCGCCCTACACTACGCCTACCGGTACGAGGCTGCCACTCGAGAACCTTTCTTCCCCATCGGTTATCGGTTCTTCGAGTTATATGGCCCGCCCATTGCCACTTCAGCTTACTAATCCGTTGGGCTATGTCGGTCACTCTGGTTCTACTGCGGATATCCTCATTTCTGAGTCTATCACGCAGAGAAACTCCGAGCATAGCCCTCTCCATAGCTCGCTGAGCGACCTTGAGCGTCCTCATACGGCCAGCAGTGAAGGACCACGTCTCTGATCCGTAAGTCATCACTGGCAACACGCACTGGTTGTACACTTTAGTTTTCAGAGATTGAGGTATACCTGACGAGAAGATGTGTCGTAATTTCCCGAACGCTGCCCAGCCGAGTTGAATCCGTCGATTGACCTCTCGGTCGAAGTTGGACTTACCTAGTCGGACTATTTGTCCCAGGTAAACGTACTCGTCAACAACTTCGAGCATAGTGCTCCCCACAACTACCGGCATAGGTGTGACATGGACATTGAACATAATCTTTGTTTTGTCCATGTTCATCTTAAGACCTATCCGTTGGGAGACACCATTGAGGTCATTGAGCATAGTGCTAAGGTCCTCCAGCGATTCTGCCATAAGGACTATATCGTCGGCAAATCGAAGGTGAGTGATGTACTCGCCATTGATGTTAATACCGTATCCTTTCCAGTCCAGTAGCTTGAAAACGTCTTCCAAAGCAGCGGTGAAGAGTTTCGGGGATATAACGTCACCCTGTCTTACACCTCTCTGCAGTTGGATAGGTTTCGAGCTCTGGTTCTGTACTCGGATAGCCATCGTAGCCCTACTGTACAAACACTTCAGCACTTCGATATACCGACAGTCAACTTGGCACCGCTGAAGGGACTGCAGCACCGCCCAAATTTCGACGGAATCAAAGGCTTTCTCATAGTCCACATACGCCAGGCAAAGTGGCAAATTGTACTCGTCAGTCTTCTGTACAATCTGCCGCAGGGTATGTATGTGGTCTATGGTACTGAAGCCTTTTCGGAAACCGGCTTGTTCGGGAGGCTGGAAGTCGTCGAGTCTGCTTGCGAGACGATTCGTAATGACTCTCGAAAACAGCACGTAGACGCGGCTCAGAAGGGAAATCGGTCTGTAGTTCTTCAAGAGAGCGTTGTCGCCTTTCTTAAAGAACAAGACCACCGCACTTCTGCTCCACGCCTCTGGAGTAGTGCCACCATGGAGGACGGAATTGAAGAGCTTCTGAAGGACTTCAAGTACCGGTGTTCCACCCGCTTTCAGAAGCTCCGCTGTAATTCCATCCTCGCCCGGGGCCTTGCCGTTTTTAAGGTGTTGGAGAGCCATTCTAATCTCGCTCAGACTGACGTCCGGGATATCATCGGAATAGTGTCGGATAAGACTTGCTCTTGGATCGTTACTCACACTTGAGTGTGGCTCCAACGATGATGTGTACAGCTGCCCATAGAACCTCTCAATCTCACTCAGAATCTCAGGTGTCCCGGAAACGATGTTGCCACACTCAGTCTTCAGCCTTGACAGTTGGCTCTTTCTGGCAGACAGATCTCTGGCAAAGACTTTGGAGCCCTGGTTCCGCTCGATCGCTTCTTTAATACGAGAAGTATTAAAGTTGCGTAAGTCTCGCCGCATGCATTTGGAGATCTGTCTGTTCAGTTGCCTGTATGCTGTCAAATCTGTTGACGATTGCAGCCTCATCTCCCGTCTAACAGCCATGAGATTAAGAGTGTGATCGGAGAGTTTTTGTGTTCTTCTGCGGCGGGTCTTGCAGAACTTAGCTCCGACCGCATGGACAGTTTCCACGAGCTTGTCATTCATATCGTCCACTGCATTGCAATCTTGTAGGCACTGAAAGCGGTTGTGTAACTCGAGCTGAAAGTTTTCGGGATTCTGGATTAGAGCACGAGGGGGACGGAGCGTTGACTTCATTAGACGAGACCTCTCCAACTTAACGTTTAGGTTCAGTGTGCCTCTAACCATTCGGTGATCGCTGCCAGTTTTCACCCTTGCGATCACTGAGACATCACTGAACAGTTGGCGTCTGGTCGTCATAATGAAGTCAATCTCATTTTTTGTCGAACCGTCGGGGCTCGACCAGGTCCACTTCCTGTGGGGCCGCTTCTGGAAGAAAGAGTTCATCATAAAGAGTCCCTCTTTCTCCATAAAGTCGGCCAGCTGCTGGCCCCTTCGGTTCCGTTGCCCTATTCCAAATTTCCCTAACTTCAGCTCACCGTTTTCTCTTGTGCCTAGTTTTGCGTTGAAGTCTCCCATCAACACCGTGTAGTGGGTTTTGGAGGAATGCATGGCTTTGGAAATATCTTCATACATTTCCTCCACCTCCTCATCGGAATGTGCCGAGGTTGGTGCGTAAACCTGTATGACCTTCAGCGAATACCGTTTGGTGATTCTGAGTATCAGGTACGCGACCCTCGTCGACACACTCCCAATCTTTACAACGTTGTTGACGAGAGACTTGTGGACGATAAATCCGACACCTCCTTGGGACAGATGGTCGCCCTCCCGGTGATAGAACAAGTTGCCGGATTCGAGAATCACCGTGTCCTCCCCCTCTCTTCGGACCTCGGATAATCCTATAATACTCCAGCGCAACTTGTCTATCTCTTCTTCCAGCTCCAGGATCTTCTCGTCAGTCCTCAGTGTGCGTGCGTTAAATGTTGCCAGGTCGAGTCGTCGTAGGTGGCAACCGAACCTCCACCGGAGATTCTTAGCACCCCCTGCCCCGCCGTTACCATGGTCGCCACCGTAGCCAGGAATAGCGGAGCCGCCGGGGACTGGGGGCCGTCTATTTGTGTAATTATTCATGGGGGGTATATTGCCATAGTTGCCACGCTTGGCGAGCGGGTTGGCAACCGCAGTTTTTTTTTATCGTACAGTTGCTGTTATCAGGAAGATGCTGCTGCCCATCTCCTGCCTGTCTCCCTCTGTCGCCTTTTACGACACCCACGGGAAGATATGGGGTAGTGGATATTCTTAACCGCCACTACACGGCACTATATATATATATATATATATATATATATATATATATATATATATGTATATATATATATATATACTATATATATATATATATATATATATATATATATATATATATATATAGACTAGTTTCACGCTCCACGATGTTACGCCCACACATATTCTGAGGTCGCATAATACGGTGATCTCTAACTATCGTATATATCGTATATATTTCTTCATTTACATAAATACTAAAAATATAAGTTAAACCAAGCAATCTTTACTATATTATCAGTTTTAAATTGCCTCGCAGGTCTAGTTGTACACGCAGTGGCGGATTATGAGGTCCCATTTTCCAATGACGGGATGGGTCGAAATCAGTTATTACATTTTTCTGACAAGTGTGAATGACTAAAAGCGCTAAATTAATATCTTGGTATATGTATAACTATCGTATATATATATATATATATATATATATATATATATATATATATATATATATTTTGCGTCCGTCTTGATTCTTAGGTCGTTAATTAGTATTTCATAGTTATGTACCTAGTTAATTAGTATTTATTAAAATATACCAAAGTTTCGATCAAGTAACTTCATTAACATCTTGAAAGTCAATAATGCTAAGAATAATGTTTGTTTTCTCTTTGAAGTCTGTATAAATTAAAGCAGTTGTTTCATAAGTCCTTGTGAAAATTGTTCACATTTCAGATATCTTTAGTGATGCGACTCTTATTGCGATTTAAATTATTTAAGTTTGTATTAAGGTTATGTTATTGTTATCCAACAATTAATATGTTCACTAAAAAATTTATTAGTACATGGTGGTCTGAGTGGTTTTCTGAGTATATACAATGAAAAATAAATATTATCATAAAATCGTTGCAAGATTATTAAATATTAGTAATTTTAAAATAAATTTTAAATTTCATAAAATTATGATTCTTATTGTAAAATTAAAATGTTACCAACGCGCCTACCAAATGTTGCATGTAGTCAGCAGTAGAGAAAAGTCCATACTAAAGGCAGGGAAAACGGTCTTCGATAAATTAATGAATAAACAAATAGTATATTTAAGATTTTCATATAAAAATATTTCTTTAAGATATGATTCTAGCACGATCACCCGTGTGAAAGCGGTATTAAGTTTCAATCTATATGTGGTCCCGTGTGTGTCGTAAGAACTGAATATGGGAAACCTAAAAGTTCTAATGGCAGTATTCCAGTTGCAACACAAGCTATGAAATACACAGTTTGGCAACGATTGGCAGCGTCAATGGTGTGAGACACCCGGTACTAGGATCTACCTCCTAAGCTTGATAAATAAAGCAAATCCTGACTGCAACGGTCATGCCCAGCAGTCGACTTTTATGGGCTGGTAAAAAGAAATAAAAAGATGACACTAATAGTTTTTTTATTGAGCTGTGGTAGCTTAGATGGTTAGCGCTCGCTGTAAATTTCACAGTAAGCGAGCAAACCGGGTTCGATCCACGCCGACACCAATCAAATTTTTTATTGAAATTTTAAGTACTGATTTACCACGTGCTCGGCGGTGAAGGAAAACATCGTGAGGAAATAAGAAAAAAAAAATCGAAGACATGTGAAGTTCGCCAACACGCATTGGGGCAGCGCAGCGGACACTTCCTTGCCCTAAAACCCTTTTAGAAATGAGGGGAGGCCTGTGCCCAGCAATATGACGTATATAGGCTGTAACTTTAACTTTCACTAATAGTCTTTATAGTTCTATAAGAACAAGCAGTGCTTATAGTTTGTAGTTTTTCCCTTTTAAATTTTTACTATCCAATGTCCACTCGTTTAGCTGGGCCCTTTTTTTGAAAAAGTTTCAATGTAAGCGTCTACATTGCGAATTGAGTAACTACGAGTCTATTAAAATAATTCTGGTGGATCGCCGGCTAAACCTTAGGCACTACTATACTACACCGTGGGCAATATATCCCTATAGCAAAATAATACACGACATAATGATATGGAAATAACTAAAGTAAACTATTCTAGCTGTTTCAACACTGGTAAGAGTTCTAATCTTTTTTACAGCATATGCTACAGAACTAAGTCTGCTAGTTAATTTTGATATATGGGGGGAGCCATTAAAGCCTTTGCGTCTAGTGTGATTCCAAGAAAATGGTGGTATCAACAAGACTCAGTTCTTCCTCATTTAAAATTACATTCGTATTAACATGTTTGACATTAGGAGTTACGAATTTCATACATTTAGTTTTAGTTCCATTTAAATGCAAATTATTAACTTTAAACCAAGTGACTAACTTAGTTATAGCATTATTTAGAAAGAAAGAAAGAAAGAAAGAAAAAACATTTATTCACGGTCTAATCACAATAGATACAAAACAAAGCAAGAAATTGGAATTAAACAGAAAATGAAACAATATTTCCCTAAATTAACAAAAATGTAAAAATAATATAAAATGAGTCTGTGTAGCAGCATAAGACCGTGAAATGGACAGGACTCAGTAAAAATCGAGATACAGAAACACGAATTGCTCTGATCCCGACACTGGTTTTCAGTCCGACCCGCACTCTGACGTAACTCGGACGGCTGCCTCAATGCACATGCTATAATGCGACGCGGAATATATAAAAAAAAATATATGTTTTTAAATTTTAATTCACATAAATAGTGGATATCATCAGTCTAATGAAGGTACAAGTACAAAATAGAATTAACGTTTTCCTTCTAAATATATCAATTTTATTTATTAAGAATGCGGAATAAACGTTGGCTAAAGAATAAAGGTAAGAAAATGATTGTCAGAAAAAGTAAATTTATTATATAAATTTATTTATATATAAATTTACTTCTTCGTTATTTAATAACTGTCGTTTTAATTTGAAAATTAATGCAGTATCATCAGCAAATAATACTATATCATGGTTATATATCTCTATGTAAGGTAAGTCATTAATATATACAAGAAGAGGCACGCTTATTTGTACAATAGAGTCGGAAGAACTCATACTATTAATGACAATTTTTTGCGTTCTGTCACTTAAATATGAAATAATTACTTCTTACACCGTAGTGTTGAAGTTTCCTGATTAATGTTTCATTGTGAACACAATCGGAGGCCTTGGATAGGTCACAGAATATACCCAAAGCATCCTGTGGATTCTCCCATGAATTGAAGATATATTTAATAAGCTCAACACCAGCATCAGTTGTCGAACGAGCCCTTGTGAAACCGAATTGATTCTTTTGAAGTAAATTATTTACATTAATTTTTTTTACATTTGATCAAGAATAATTTTTTTTTAAATTTTACTAAGTGTTGGCAGTACAGAAATAAGTTTAAAATTAGCGGGGTCCAATGTACTGCCAGATTAAAATAAAGGTATTACTTTATTATGATTAATTAAATCAAGAAACACACCAGATTTGATACTAATGTTAAAAATAATAGATAGTTGAGGTGTGATTGCATTGTAATAGTGGAGATGGACGGTCCAATATTAACAGACTCCGAGTGGTTTTAAGGTGGAGAAATGAAACGACTGTTTATGTAAGTCCGATTGAAGTATGAATATGGAATGAATGTGGAATGGAATATATTTGCATCAACCTTGCCTATATTTATATGGCTGGCTCACAATTGGTCGACGGATACGTGACGATAGCGGCGTGTGAAGTCGATGTGGCGCTGAATGATATTTGCGGTTGCTTCTTGTTTCTTTATAAGAACGTCAAATTATCTATATGCAGTCCGCAGTATCGCAGTAGCCAAGGATAGTTAGGAAATAAATGTTTTTTATCCTCGCCTTCCTCGTTATGGTATCATCATCATCATCATTATCATTACAGCCCTTCACAAGTCCACTGCTGAACATAGGGCTCCCCCAAGTAATGCCACAAAGCACGGTCCTGAGCCACCTGCATCCATCGACTTCCTGCATGTCTTACCAGGTCGTCACTCCATCTAGTGGGGGGTCGCCCTACACTACGCCTACCGGTACGAGGCTGCCACTCGAGAACCTTTCTTCCCCATCGGTTATCGGTTCTTCGAGCTATATGGCCGGCCCATTGCCACTTCAGCTTACTAATCCGTTGGGCTATGTCGATCACTCTGGTTTTACTGCGGATATCCTCATTTCTAAGTTTATCACGCAGAGAAACGCCAAGCATAGCCCTCTCCATAGCTCGCTGAGCGACCTTAAGCTTCCTCATACGGCCAGCAGTGAAGAACCACGTCTCAGATCCGTAAGTCATCACAGGCAACACGCACTGGTTGTACAATCTAGTTTTTAGAGATTGAGGTATACCTGACGAAAAGATATGTCGTAATTTCCCGAACGCTGCCCAGTTATGGTATCAGCAGAGTATATATTATTTATTCCCGTTTAGAGTTGATTAGTCTGGCTGCTACACCACTCTCCCCCTAGCGAAAGCGTACCGGAGGCTTGACGACTCGCCCGTATCTCGTAGTTTTTAAAATAGGTTTCAACTGGGTTGATTTAGATGATGGAGTTTCAAGCTTCCTCGCTGGTGGTTTTGATGATTATGATGAATCCTCTGAAGTATCCTCGTTAATAATATAGGCAGGCTTTAGTCGGTCGATCGAAATAATCGTAGATTTTCTTCCGGGTATTTGTAGTTTAAAAGTCTTGCTATTTCTCTCTAATACTTTATACGGTCCGTCGTAGGTAAGTTGAAATTGTTTTTTCATTGCGTCGTTTCTTACAAAAACTTGCTTGCATGTTTTCAAATCTTGGTGAATGAATACTGATTTATTATTTCTGTGTGATTGCATTTCGGTGCATTTCGACGATAAGGCTTTGTTGATTGATTCTCGAAGTTGAGTTACGAAATCGTAATCCATTTCTTGTTTGTTTGACGCTGCTGAACTGAAGAAGTCACACGGCAGTCTTATGCTGCAGCCGTAGGTTAGCTGAGCGGCGCTAAGACTAGTGTCTGCACGTGGTGTTGCTCGTAGTCCGAGTAGCACTGTAGGGAGCTCATCAATCCACTTTGTATGATGAGATAAACAAGTTTTGAGTGCGGTCTTTAATGTACGATGCCATCGTTCGATTATTCCGTTTGACTGGGGATGGTATGCTGTTGTACGTGTCTTCTGTATTCCCATAGTTTGAAGAAGTTTGAGGAATAGGTTGCTTTCGAAGTTTCTTCCTTGATCCGTTGTGATGGTTTTAGGTGATCCGAAACGAGTAATCCAATTTTCATAAATTATCTTCGCGACGGATTCGGCTGAAGTATCATCGGTAGGTATTGCTTCTGGCCATCTTGTTGTTCTGTCGATCATTGTTACGAGATAACGATGTCCTTGCGGTGAAGTAGGTAATAGTCCAACGATGTCAACGTGCAGGTGTTCGAATCTCTCCGTGGGTGGAAATGTAGCTAGGCTACTTGATGTATACCTTTGTACTTTGCATTTTTGGCATTGAATGCATTGCTTCGCCCAGTTGCCAACATCCACTTGCATTGAAGGCCAAAAGAATTTTTCAGTGATGAGTTTTCTTGTTGTTCTGACACCTGGATGTTGTGCAGTGTATTGAAGACTTCGCGACGACATTCTTCTGGTAGGTATGGTCGCATGGTTGTCATTGAGGCTTCACAGTATATAGGTAGATGCGTCATTGGCATTGTAACTTGCTTGATGGATAAGTTACCTTGCTTCGATAGATGTTTTATGTTGTCACTATCTCTGTCTTGTGCTGCGGCGATCTTATGATAGTCGATTGATGTAGGGCAAGTTACGCTGTCGATTGGTACGCGGCTGAGTGCGTCGGCGACTATGTTGTCCTTTCCACTGATATGACGTATGTCGGTCGTGAATTCACTTATGAAAATAAGTTGTCTTGCTCTTCGTGGTGTCTCCGATAGTGATGGTTTCTTTGTAAGTAGTATGTTAATGGCTTGTGGTCGGTAAAACGATCAGGTTTCGACCCTCGAATGTTTTTCTGAAGTGCTTGATAGCCATGTAAATAGCGAGTAGCTCTCGGTCAAATGTACTGTAGTTACGTTGAGTATCAGGGAACTTCTTCGAAAAATAGCCAAGTGGTTGCCATTTCCCATTGCTGTATTGTTGGAGAACGGCTCCTGCTGAGAGATCGGATGCGTCGCTGAAGATAGCAAGGGTTGCTTCGTGTGATGGGTGAGCGAGTAAAGCTGCATTTTGGATCGCAACTTTACAAGCTTCAAATGCCTTCGTGGCTTCATCGTTCCATTCAATTGACGTTTTATCTTTTTTCTTCGTGTTGTGAAGGTAGGCGTGAAGTGGTGCTTGGATTTCCGCGGCTTTAGGTATGTGTTCTCTGTAAAAATTTATCATCCCAAGAAAACGCCTTAGCTCTTCGATAGTTTTAGGCTTTGCATAATCGATGATTGCTCTGACTTTTTCGGCAGGCGGTTTGATTCCTTCCTTGCTGACGGTGAAACCAAGAAATTGAACTTCTTGCTGTCCAAATATGCATTTCGAAGGGTTGATTGTGATTCCGTTGTCTTCTAATCACTGTAGCACGGTGCGTAGATGTGTTTCGTGCGTTTCTTTATCAGGGCTTGCAACAAGGTGATCATCAATAAATGCGAAAACAAAATCCAGTCCATGAAGTACTTTGTGTATGAATCTGTGGAAAGTTTGACCTCCGTTCTTTAATCCTGGGATCATTCTTGGGAATTCGAATAATCCCATTGGGGTAATTATTGCTGTCTTCTCTATGTCCTCATCGCGTACTCTTATTTGTTGGTAAGCTCGGTTGAGATCGATGGTGGAGAATATAGTCTTGTCTGATAGTTGATGAGTGAAACCCCTGACTCGCGGTACTGGGTAGCGGTCAGGAGTGGTAATAGAATTCAGTCTTCTGTAATCTCCACAAACTCGTAATTCTCCGTTCTTCTTCGGTACAATGTGAAGTGGTGATGACCAAGGGCTTTTGCTTGGACGGCATATTCCTTGCTCAATCATGTTTTCGAATTCCTTTCGAACTTGCTCGTATAGGTGTGGTGCGATTGGACGTGCACGGCAATGAAGTGGTGGTCCATTGGTTTCGATGTTATTGGTGGTATTGGTGTTAATTTCATTGAAGTTATTCTTGTGATACCAGGGTCTTCGAGGATCTTGTGATACAGCTGTTGCTCATCTATGCTTCTTATTGTGGGCAGATTGGTTGCTTGGACAAAAGACTGAGATGCAAGATTGGTTTTCCCGTCGATGATTCTTCTATTTTTGATGTCGACGATTAAGTGGTGATGTTGAAGAAAATCAGCACCGATGATTGGTTTGCTGACTTTAGCGACGATAAATCTCCATTTGAATGGTCGGCGTAGATTTAAATCAAGTTCCATTGTTTTTTCTCCATATGTAGGAATCACCGTATTGTTTGCTGCATAGAGTTGAAAATCCAGTGGCTTCAACTTCTGTCCTTGCTTCGGCGGTAACACTGAGATATTTGCTCCGGTGTCGATAAGGAAAGTAAGCTTGCTTTTTTTATCGGTGACGAAAAGACGGTAGGACTTTGCTATTACGCTGGATCCCGTCGCATCGAGCGTACTAGTTAGTTTTCCGTATTCGTATTTTCATTTTTGAATGTACACGGTTCTGTGCATTTTCTTGCGTCGAACCCGAAACGTCGATGATAGTAGCAGTAAGGGGATCTTGATGCTGAGCTTATTCGACTTCTACTTGCAGAGCGGTTGCGACGAAAAGGTGATCTTCGGTGTTGCTGATTGCGCTGGTTGTACTGTTGCTGGTAAAAGGTGTGATGCTGGGAAGCTTTGAGCGCGGCGACTTCGAATGATAGCTTCCGAATTTCTTCGAGAAGAAACTGGGTATCATTGGCCTTTGTTGAAGTGCCTTCGATCATCGATATGTGTGAGCTACTGCTGTTTTCGATCATCTTGTCCGCCAGGAGTGCCAGTTCGTCGAGCTTCGTCTGCGTGCTGAAGTTTCGCTGACTGCTATTACCGATCGAAAATGTGGTGGTAGGTGGTTTACCCACATTAGCAGTAGCGTTGAATCCGGAAATTTATCTCGCGCCAAAGTACGCATTTTGCGTAGGAGTTGTGTGGGCTTCTGGTCTCCAAGTTCTATTTCTGATAGAAGTTTCTGTAGCTGGCGACTGTCGGATTCTTCATATGCGGAGATCAGACGATCCTTCAGTGTATTATACTGGTCGATTGCTGGTGGGTTGTACAACAGGTCCGAAATTTGTTCGATGTCTTGTTTCTCAAGTTGGGCTATCACCATCTGTGCTAGTTGCGCTTGGCTCTTCTTTAAACCATTCGTTGCGGCTTCAAAACTGACGAACCAAAGTCGTGGTTTGTCTCTCCAAAACGGTGGTATTCTCAACGATAGAGATATTCCGGCGATTTCTGGTTCCTTGACCGGGTTTGATGTGTTTGCCTCTTGCTCCATAATGACGGCTTGATTACACTGATTTTATATATACTGAAGTCTTCCTTCTCGGTGTTCGCCACGGGTTTCCACCGCGGTGTTCGTACGGGTCACCACTGTAATAGTAGTGGTACGTCGCAGGGGTGTTCCTTCTTGGTGTTCGTACCGGATCTTCCCCCTCGGTGTTCGTACGGGATCTTCCCCCTCGGTGTTCGTACGGGGTCACCACTGTAATAGTGGAGATGGACGGCATTGAAGATATATTTAATAAGCTCAACACCAGCATCAGTTGTCGAACGATCCCTTGTGAAACCGAATTGATTCTTTTGAAGTAAATTATTTAAATTAATTTTTTTTACATTTGATCAAGAATAATTTTTTTTTAAATTTTACTAAGTGTTGGCAGTACAGAAATAAGTTTAAAATTAGCGGGGTCCAATGTACTGCCAGATTAAAATAAAGGTATTACTTTACTATGCTTAATTAAATTAAGAAACACACCAGATTTGATACTAATGTTAAAAATAATAGATAGTTGAGGTGTGATTGCATGAATAGTGGAGATGGACGGTATAACAGACGAGTTTTTGGGAATGGATGAGTGGAGTCTATTATAGAATATTTTAGAATATCTTTTGATGACACTTTATAAAATGTAAAATTCTTTGTTCACGCATTTACATTTTGTGTAAGTAATGATTTGGCGACTGCAGGCGAAGAATTCTGTGACTTAGTGGTTAAGTTAGGAATATCAGTAAAATATTTCTCGAAAACCATTGCAACGTCTTATTTAGTTAATTTATTGTTCAAACTTAACTGGTAGTTCGAATTGCGAGAGTTGACCTTACCAGTTTCACTATTATTTATAATCCATGTCATTTTAATTTTATTAGAAGCCATCTTTATTTTGTTGCTCAAATACAATGACTTGGCTATGGAGCACACTCTTTTATATATCTTGGAATATTTTTTTACATACTCCTTAATTTCGACGTTAGGATTATATGACCCTTCATTGTAAAGTTCATATAACCTTTGTCTACTCTTATGGACTCCTACTGTCGCCCACTCATTAAATGCCTTGCGATTGTTCAAGGAGAATGATTTAGAAGTAACAGTAGTATTAAATTTACTGCAAATAAGCTTAAATAATGTTCCATACAATAAATCTGGATTATTTTGGTATGAAAGTAATGGAAGTTTTTTACTATGTTATTTCTAAACTTTTACAAGAGGTGTGCATTTATTGGAACAAACACTACTTTTTATCTGCTTGCTTTTTGTGAAAATAAAGTAATGAAACTAATTGTCCACAGTGATCAGAGCTCAATTTTTGAATTATAGATTTATTGAACGGCTTAACATTTGTAAAAATGTTATCTATACATGTTGAACTAGATCCAGCAATACGCGTTGGCTACAAAAATAAATTAAAAGGACAATGATCTAAATTTAATATTGGTGGAGGAAGCTTCTAGGTGATTGATATTAAATTCTCCACATATTACAATAGATTTATTCTGTTTATTAAGCTTAGCGAAAATTTCCTCCATAATTTTTTCAAAAGTATCATATAAAGAATACGGGGGTCTATAAACACTGACTACAATGAGGTGCACAAACTCAACACATATCATTCTACAGTTCGCTCAACAGAGAGGCTCACAATATCTTTGCTCTCTTTACATGATAATAATTTACTAACTAAAATTAAGGAGCCACCTCTTAAAACCATTTCTCTATTGAAAGAACTGACCACCTGGTGATTACTGAAGTTAAACATTAAATTATGAGCTTTGAACCAATGTTCAGTAATACATAAAATATGAATATTGTTTCTATTTAAGAACAATTCAATTTCTAGTTCTTTACCTATCATGCCTTGTATATTCTGATGCAACAGGTGTAAACAATTTTTATTATCATTTTGTAGAGTTATATAATTGCAACTATTAAGGATTTGTAAGCTACATTCTAAATTATTTAAATTATTATAATTGCTAGAGATTACATCTATTGTCTCATTTTCTAATTTAAATTAATTGGAACGGATTCCAAATTGCATGTCAAATCATTATGCTGCTCAATAGGAGCAGATGTCTAGATAGCCAAGTCCTTGGCTGAGTTAATATATACTGAGTTAATATTACATATATTTACATAATTTTTAAATTAATTTTAATTTTAATTAACTTTTGAACTTTCCTAACATATTTATTATTTTTTTATGAATTTCTTTAATTTTCTTCTACTGCATGTAATCCTTTCTGCCGTTTTGGTGTGACAAATCATCACCAGTCAAATCGATTGTTGTGAAGGTTGAATGAGGTTGCAATGTTTTTGAAGATTTACACTCTATGAGCTCATTGAACAGACTTTGAGTCTTAGATAGCTTAAATTCATCTAAGTTTTGTTTTAATATTATATGCTTGGCATGCGGGTTAGCGATCGCAGCATTTATTTTAATTTTAAGTCGTTATTAGGAAGACGCTGCTGCTCATCTCCTTCCACGTAATGACAGGGGGTAGTGGATACTCTTAAACTACACGGTAAGTTAACGTTTGAGTGGAATTAATGTCCGAAAAACTTTTAATATTACATTGTCATTATTATTATTATTAAACTTTATTTTATGATTTATATACAATGCGTTGAAGAGCTCATAATCTTTTGTAGTTGGTTGTAAAGTTAGGTCTCACAGACTCTCTGTCTATATATCTCCATCTAAACTAACTCGGAATGTATTTATTGCAGTAATCTATTTCTAAACTTATAACTCAAGTCAGTGTTTGGAGCATGCTAGCCTTTATGGGCTTTACAGTTTCTCGTACAGTAAGTTTTAAACATAATTTTGGTTTAGGTACTAAGTTGTATTATTTATTATATAGAACAAGAATGCCGCATACGTTGTCCTGTCAGTTCATGTCGTTGATTGCGTTTAGCATCGCTTTTTATTTTAGTGCTTGCAATTTTATTTATAAATTGCCGCGTTTGATTGAATAAAAGCAAACAAAACCAAAAAAAATTTTTTCTTATTATTTTTTGCCTGTAATAAATGAATGAATTAATACGCACGACACTGAGTGGATTGACGAGCGCAGATTTGATACTCTTATACTTTTATAGTGTAAAATATTCAAGTGTTCTTAATCTGTGACGTACGAGATTTACATTTTCGAATTTTTACATACTTATACGTAGCCAGAACTTCTTTTTTATTAAGTGGAGTGCAGTCGGAAATATATTATACTACAAAATTCTAATCCTAAATTGATGTAATATAATATGTGGCTAAATATTTATCCCAAATGTATCTAATAATTTAAAATTAGATTTATTTTGAATTATTAGAGCCTAGCCTTTTAATATTAATAACTAAGGTAAGCCATTTGTATTTCGTATCGTATCGTAAGTATCAAATATTCGGATCACGATGTGATGCGATTTATCTCCACAACTTGCCAACCGCCGGTGAGCAAATCAATCTCTTCAATATTTATGCTTGGGGAACTTAAAGTGGTGTTAGATAAAATAACATTTTACGAGTACTTTCATACGAACAGTATTTGAACATAAAGAATTTCTTTCCTTGAGTATAAATTTAACTGTAACTCTTTTGGAGTTATATTTGAGTGTTGTATAATAAATTATAATTTTCTGTCAGACAAAATTTTTAAAACACTCTATTTGTATCCAATTGCAAGTTTACTAGTTGCTTGGTTCACAGCACTTACATGTTGGACGCTTAACATCTTAAATAAGGAAAATAATAAAGGTCTTTCTTATCGCTTACATACAAAAGCACTGCACATCCTTATATCTCAAAAACCTACTCTACCAATGGCAAAAAGTTTCTTAAGTACAGCTTCCATCAAGATAGAGTAAAGACTTTGAAAGAGTGACAGAAAATAGATGGAAGCATGTCTACGCATATTGTGACATTCTTTGGGCTTCCCCAATGTTAAGCAGTAAAGTAGTGAAAGGCTGTAATGGTGATGATAAATGAATTATTTTTTTATAATCGTATTGAAAGGCAATTGGTGACAAGTTCTATATGCAAAATGACGTTAAAAAACCAACGATTACATCGCTCTCTTACAATTCAAATAGTAACTATATTTGCATTTTACTGAGATTATTGCAGCTTACTAAAGATACATTTTAAGCCCGCAATGTTTTAAGAATAAATGTTTCCTGTTTTATTTTACCATTGCAATTTTGTGAGTTAAAATATTTCTCTTTTAATTTATTTTTAATTCCTCACAATCATTGTTACAAGCAGGCCATGACAGATCCACTTTGAGACTTAGGCTAAACCCACAGATTTGCACAATCTACAGTCTTGTTGCACGCCTAAGTTGATGTCTGGTACCTGGCACTAGCGCCATCTAATGTAGGGGAACAGAGCGAGGAGAGCTTTCTAGAAAATTCCATGACTGAATTTTCAACCAAAAGCGCCATCTAGTATCGAATAGAAGAACTAAGCTTTTTGGAAAGCTCCACACTTGAACTTTCTGCACCCGGTCTATCGGGGGCCAGTATTTGCTGGAATTTGCTGCTATTCTTTTTGTATCGGTGAAAAAGGCGTATATAAAGGCGTTGAAATCCGCCACCGGAGCAGTATTGAATTTGGTGATTCAAGCGAAGCTTCGGAGAGAAATAAAGTGAATCAGTGTAATTAATTATTAGTGTCTTTTAAGTTTTAATTGGTGTTCGGTAATTAAAGTGTTAATTTTGGTAATTCAATCGACAGTTTTTATTGTCACGAACCCTAAGCTCGTAACGGTCTTGAGCCTCCTGCCTTCATCGACCATCCGCGTTCTTCATCAGTTCGTCACTCGTCACATCTAGTTGCCTATTTTAACTAATAACACTAATCACTTTAATTTTTTTTGAAATATCACCTTGGATATTTAGTTTGGATAATCTGATATTTCACATTACTTTTGGCTTCATATTAATATTTATTTAATTAAAACCGGTAGTATTTTATTTTCATAGCCGTTGCAGCTCACATAAGTCATTAACTTTCAAACTCAAGTGCGATCGTCAAATTGTGACGATGTGATAACGCTCTATTGAAATAATTTTATATACTAAAAGTTTCCATAAAAGGCATCAAAATAAATTGTATAAAACTTATATTTCCTGATTCTCCTTTCTATTAATAACAAAAATGTGAAAAATGAATTGGATATGTTTGTGTGTTCATAGGCCTCCCCCACAAATTGCCTCTTAAGGGGGATATTTTCTATAGTTGCTACGCCAGGTACGCAGGTTTGCAACCGCAGTTTTTATTTTTCGTCATTCTTAGAAAGATGCTGCTGCCCATCTCCTGAGTTGTTTCCCTTTGTCGCCTCTTACGACACCCACGAGAAGATATGGGTTATTGGATATTCTTACACTGGCAATACGTGGTTTTTGCTTCGTATATTTTTATTTTCTAAAATGTCATTCGATAAGAGGTTCAAAAGTTACGTAGCTGGAAGAGGATATGAACTATCTAGCAGCACTTGAAAAATATGCCCTCGGACCAGTGGTGCTTATTTTTAAAAAATAGTTCGAATAAATGAAAATGTGTTTAAAATGTATTAAACTGTATGTGTTTAAAATGTGAATTTTATATATGGTAAAGCCATGCTGCAGCTATGTTATTAGTATAGCTGTAGCACAAATGGGTCGGTTCAACCGGTGAAGTACTCCGCTCGTACAGAATACCGGCGTCAAATAGCAGCTTAATGCTGCTGTGTTTTATGTATGGGTGTATGGTGGGTGTACCTTTGACCGTGATGTGAAACGGAGACCCATTTTCATAGACCATTTTATTTATGTTTTAGCCAATATTACTAGTCATTTTGATAGAAACGAGATATCCCATCTTAGTCTTCACGGGTGACAACGCATCTGAATTTTGACTCGTATTTGAGGACAGATGTAGATGTCTATGGGCCACAACAACAAATTACTATCAGGTGGACTGTGTGATATTTTGTCACCCTATCCTATAAAAAATTTAATGCTTTGAAAAGCAGTAAATAAATAATTTTACGTACAAATTATTTTAACCCACCCAAGTATATTATACTTGCTTGTTATTTACAGAAAATAGAAAAGTAAATAAAATTATACCCCAAAACATTTCTTTCATAAGATATGACATATCACATTCTAGTCTTATACTTATTTTATTACAGATACAACACATGAGAGAAAACAGGTTATATTAACTTTAGAAACAAACGTGTAATATTAAAATTGAGAATAATAGAAATTTTCGTCGCTTTCTAAAAATAAACTTGGTTATTTTATTTATGTTTTAGCCAATTAAATACTTTTACCTTTTACCTGATTTGCTTTTTACCTTCTTCAGACAGACGTTCGGTTTGAATTTGAATTTTTGTGTAGAAATCGCAAATTCTCCAGTTATTAAATAAATTTCTTTTTTTGATACGTTACTGTAGACAATTTGCTTTTCTTCGTCCTTATGTTATCTCGTTTTTCCACTTGGTTCAGTTTTTTAACCAGCATGCGGATGAAGTAAACAATATATGGTTACTCTTTCTACAAACTTTCTGGTTAAGCAAAGAAAGAAACACACACACAGACTATTCAGCACAAAAAAGACATAGATTATAAATTAAAGCTAAAATTACAATAATGGTAAAAATACATTTTTGAAAGTACCTTACTAAAGTACTTACCTACTAAGGAAGAGTAGGATAGCTTGGTTGTGGATGCTCAGTGAGGGATTCTCCGTCACCTGGTGATGGTGATGGTTTCCTCCTGGGGTAGTTTTTCTTTATAAATACTTTTTGACTGATGGCTCCTGATTGGCTCCGCTACCATTTAAAGGCGGGGGGAGAGGGATTGAATCTCCATCCACCGGCACTTACTAAGCGAAACGCAGAGGTAAATCTCTCTCCACCCTGGTTTGAGCCATTTTTTGGCCATCCATCTAACAGCAAAAGTTGCCGCGTGGATTTACCATTGTTGAAATGCATCTGCGTCTTTTCAGGTTACTAGTGGTGGACGATTGTATACACTACTATTCAAAATAGCCAGTTTATAACCTTTCTTCACCGTCGATTATCCTTTTTTTTCAGCTATTTGGCCAGTCAATTGCTACATAAGCTCACGGACTCGTTTGAAAAAATCTGTTTATTTCTACTGGTTCAAGCGCTGCTATTAAAATTTTCATTATTAAAATATCATATCATATCACATCAGTAAATAATACTGAACCATAAAATTAAGGCACTACATGGTATATATCTATCAAAGCCACAAGTTTTACAGCCATCAGTCAAAAAGTATTTAAAAAGATTGTGTGGTCGCTTCAAAAGTGTATAAAATAACGTAAAAGTACCTAAAGAATTAATATTGGTTGAATAGCCGTACGTTATAGCGGCTTAAATGTTTACGGGAACTTGTGCTTGCTACTGCGAAATATAGTAACGATCAAAATAATTGTTACCACGATCAAATTGCAAACTTTAATATTGCTAGACAGTGCTATGTCTACATTGTTTGTGAAAGTAAAAATTTCCTGGGCTGATGTTACGAATTTGATGTTTATTTTGCGAATATATTTCCAGCCACGCAGGTGTCGTAAGTGGCGATTGTTAGAAGGGTGCGAAATATTTTATGGCCTCCTATACATGTAGGATTGTTGTAAGTAATATATAGAACTGCGTTGGTTACTAAAGGTGCGTTGGACAACTGGTCCTGCGCTCCAAAAAATTCACTTGTCAACCTGATTATTAGTGCAGATCATTCTAGTGATAGGACAGAACATGACCCAGTAGCTCATTAAACTGGTATGAGCTTAAAAGAAAAAGATATGTAATAAATATTACATTTAAGAATTGTAATTGATTACCCATTACAATTTTTCCAACAATTCCGACTACGTCTCAAAATGCTTACATCACCTGTACGGGATTCAAGCGTATGAAAGTGCGAATGTATCCAAAAGCACTGAACCAAATTTTTACAGATTGGTTTTTAGGGCATATCATTACCACAACACGTATCTGTTTAGGCTTGTGCACTGTAGTTGATAGGGAAACACTTATAAGTAATCTTTGTCAGCTGGCACCTACGTCAAGATATCGATAAAAATGTTGTTAATGTAATGTAATTACCCATTATTTATACTGATAATGAAACTCCGTCCTAGAATTGCAAATCATTTTAAAAGTATAAAATGACAAATTTTATGTATATAATCACTAATACAAATTATATGTAATATATATATCTATCTATCTATCTATCTATTATATATATATATATATATATATATATATATATATATATATATATATGAACTGAACTGAACTGATGCTGAACCCTCTTGTAGTAAAAAATAATACTGTTCACACAACTTAATTAACTTTACGCTTTCATTTAGTGAATCTTATAAATTTAAGGCGAAACGTAGTCCTGAAAACGAGAGAATTCAAATATCGTTCTTTAAAAAATCAGGTATATTACAAAGCTTATTATTTTATTATATTAAAGCAGCATTTTAACGTAATTGTTAAAGTTTTACATACGCCATATATTAAAATATAATTTAATAAAATATTCATCTCCGTTTTACGTTCTTCTTACATGATAGTTTAGAAATATAGTCTTTATTTAATTTGTACAGCTATTATATGTAAGCAAATTAGAACAAAGGTATAAAAGAACTAGTACATGAAATGAGTATGATTGCGCTGCGCATTGAACAGTTTGAGACCAGCGCGCGAGCGCGCGCCATGTTATACTCCCGTTCACTCGGGACCTTTTTTGGCGGGAAAATTTGTAAGTTAGCAAATTTTTTGCTATATTGCAAATTTTGCTATATTTTCACTTTGAGACAATATTTATGGATAAAACTTACAGGAATTCTTGTTGAATGTATAAACTATCGAATAAAATTATTTTTGGTTGCTAGAAATTGTAATAAAATACGTAAATTACCCTGTATAGCATAGTAGTAGCATATACTTCAATTTTAGTGACAAAATTACTACTAATTTGAATTCTACACTTTTGTTTTTTGGAGAAATTTATATCAAATTGTTTGGAAATATGTATATTTTTATGTTTTATGTGTTTCCATTCGTTACTCATACCAAAATATTAAAATATTATAAAAATTAAAAAAAAAAAAATAATATTTTATCTGTATGACATTTCGAACAATATTTCTAAAATATGTTTGTGTGAATTTGAAATAAATACAACGTCATGTTATTTGAAATATATACGAAAACTATTTTTACTTACATTTTACACTAAAAATAAATGAGAATTTGAAAAATAACACATTTATAACTCACCTGCCAAAACGGGCTTTCCGGAATTTGAAGTACTTTTGGCAATTTACTTTTCACTTTTTATACCACAAATTACATATCTACGTGTTTACTATATTACAAGGAATATAAAAAAGTATAATACTTTCGTTTTTAGTCCAGACACAAATATAAAATTCTATAAAAAAGACGGAGCACCTTCAACAAAGTGACACGTGGAACGCCGGAAGTTCAGAGTGATTTCTTTTTTTTTTTTCTAAGAAACATTGCCAGGTTATGGTTTAAAATAAAAGAACATATCTTTGTCTTTGATACTAATATCTATTGCATAGTGTCTTTGGTTTTGTTTAAAACGAAAAAAATAGTTTTTTCATAGGTAGACATGTTTACATAATTCTGATCTAATTCGATCACTACTTGGCGGGCGTAAGTTTGGTATTGCGCGATCGAAGGTGAGCTAGGCTTGGTTAACAGGTTAAATAGTCTTGAGAAAAGTAAGTCAACTCTCAAATCGATGGCTCCTAATTACACCATCTTATGTTCAGAAACTGAAATTTACAGGAGAGCCATTTAAAGATATTTCAAGTGTGAATTAATAAAAGTTTTAGAGATGTTGTTGTTACCTTATTTTATGGCGGATATATACAGTGTATACAATCGTACGTGAAACATTTAGTGGCTTACATCGTAGTTTAGTTGATCAAAAATATGGTATATTTTAGGAATGCCACTATACTTGTGCACAAATTAACTATTTTTTCACGTATACTATGTTTTACCTTGTACATTATAAATAATTGGATAATTATTTGTTTATACAAAAATAATTTTGGAAGAAAACTGAATACTATTATATATTACTTACTTGCAAGTTAAAATTAAAGGTGTTATCTAAAACGGTTTGTCGGCAGACTATGGTCCAGCTCCCAACTTAACGTCCTCTACGGGGGGGGGGAGCGCATTTAATGGTTGGCGCTTGTCGCGCACGGCGCGTGTTTGCATTTTTTTTTAATAAATATGGGAGAGCGAAACTCTTGTATCAGATATTTAATTATTTTTAATTATAAATCTGATGCAAGTGGAATAGGGACGTTTTTATGTTCTTAACCTTTCTTGAGCCCTGTCACTACCAACAGCTTTCAATTGCTCTAGGGAATATTCATTCTTCCAAAAGACACCTAAAAGAACTAACTAAAGCAACACAACGTAAATAAGGGTCCTCACTAAGACGATCACGCCATAAATATTAGAAACGGCCTATTAGTTAACCTTTATAAAGATCAAAACATATGTTTTATCTTGGTCACATATGTTTATTATAAAGGAGAAATAATAATAACAAAATAACATTTTATAAATATAAATAATGAAGCGGAGTGTTACGCTAGCTTTGTATACATGGAGCTTGTGTCCTAAGAACAGTTTGCTCTTGCTGTTAACTTTCAAGTGGGTGGAGATGGCTAAAGACGAATTTGACACAGTTGCAAACGGAGCGAATATGTTTCGGTATGGTCATGCCGTAGTCGAATGTGATCCCTTAGATATTTTAGCCGTTGCTTGTTGTTCGAATCTGGCGACCAAACAGAGTGTTCGTACCTATCGATTTCTCGGAGTTTGTGTTTTGACGATTAGAGAGGGGTCCTTTAAAAGTATATTGCCACAATTGTCTCAGCACTCACTTCAGGAACAAATCATCTAAGCCGTTTACGGCTGCTTGGAGCAACTTAGTGAGAATTATCTTTTTGTAATGGGCTGAGAAGAGTGCCGTGTTATCTGCGAAAAGTGCAGTGTTGACTACTGGGTCTTTAGGAATGTCACTCGTGAGGAGTGGGAAGAGGATTGGGGAGAAAACAGAGCCTTGAGGGACTCCAGCTTTGAGGGGACGTTTTGAAGAGCTGCAGCCCTCTATTCGATAGGGAAACTGGCGGTTGGCAAGAAAAGCTCTGATGTTTTGAGTGAGCCTATCAGACAGGTATAGTTTATACAGCTTGTAAAGCAAACAGTCGTGCCAGACTTTGTGAAACGCTTTTGCAACATCGAAGAACAGGGTGCCGTTGTTAATGGACCAGTGACCTCTTTTGGGGAGGTTGAAGTCCATCAGAATGTATTCTGTGAGGCAATGTAACTAACTGGTCTGGGATTTTGTTAGCCAAAGCAAATTTTTGGAAGTGTTTTAATATAAGTCGGTCGTATACTTTTCCCAATGTGCTGAGGAGACTTATGGGTATGTAGCTGGAGGCTAAGTTGCGAGGTTTTTAATATTTTCAGATTTCTACAATTTTAGGCGTCCGGGAAGGAGTAGCTGAAGAGAAGGACGATAAAAATGCCCACTAGGGACAAACAAGAGGCACTGAGAGTAATTTAAGCACCCTGTTGATAAAGTCGTCAGGGCCGGGTGCTGATATTTTTAAGGTTTTTAATTCCTTCTGTGACTTCGTTGACAGTCATAATTTTTAAGGGGTCGTCCGTGGGTGGTAATTCAGACCTACGCTCGCCCTCTGTTTCGACCTCTGTGAGGAGAGCACTTTCTAAATTGTCCGCGAGGCATTCCGTTTTTCAGAGTCATCAAAAGTGAGATCGGGGCTTCCTAGCCTAAAGAAAGGTGGCATGGGTGAAGATTGATCTGCTTATAGAGCTCGGATCAACTGCCAGGAAGTAGTTTGGGGTGGCTCCATATCCTCCAGTAAATTATCCTACTTACCCTTTCTATTTTTCTTTTTTAATTCGCTCTTTTACCAGAAACTTAAATAACAAAATACTGACGCGTAGTTTTGTAAATTAATATAATGCTCTAGAAACAGATAAACATTGTGTAACAAAAACTTCACCTCATTGTGAACTAGCGACCTTTGGTGAGCGTAAGATTATTAGCCCTCATTGGACAAGTTTTTTCTTAAAATACTATGGCTGGCGACGGCTTTTTCCCTACATTCAGCAGGAAACCCCTTTGCTATGGGCTTGGCCGCGGATTTAGTGGGTTGAGCGCACTCCGCAGGGGATGACTTTTTAGATGGAGTGGCGGTGGGGGACAAGGGGACCAGTGGGAGAAGGGGGGCTGGTGGGGGACAAGGGATCAGCGGGGGACAAGGGGGCCGAGTTAGTCTCGGCTGTGTTTTTTAGGGCTGCGTGCCGGCGCTTTCAGCCCCGGATGAGGACTTCGTCTTTGGGCTTGGGCGTGCAAAGCGTCTCGATCACCACGTCAGAGCCTGAGTCGGCATCCAAGACGGCCGAAGAGACATCACGGAGGGCGCGGGGGACGCAACGTGGTTCATTGACGCGAATGTAACTGGTGATACCTGGGCAGAGTGGGGAGACAGGGGGTTTTCCTCATGATATATCGGCGTATCCTTGCGCTATTTCAAAAGCGCAGACCAAATTTCTGGGAAGGCTCGACACTAAAGGTATTATTAGAAAGATGCTGGTGCTCGTTTGCTGGTTTGTTTCCCTCGGTCATCTCTGAAGACATCCACGCGATAATATTAGTTACTGGATATTCCTATAACGTCATTATATGGTTACTTTTATAATTACTAGGATCAAACCATTCAATAAACACAACCAAAAAGGCCTTATATAAGTTTAGGTCACTCTTTAGGTAAGTATGGCGGTATTTTTCCAAACTTAATGAGATTCTACCGGTTGTTAGATGGATGTCCCCTTACAAAACTGTGCACTATGCGGCAACCTTCTATTCTCACACAATATTTTAATATTATTTCCACTAGGTGGTTTTGCTGACTTGATGGGAAACTCGATCGCCGTGGACTCACAATGACGCACTCGGTGTCAATCGACATAGCACCTTACCGTGGATTCACAGTGACGCTCGCGGCGTGAGCCAACACAACATTATATATATCTCCGAAACTCCACGATGTCACTTCACTTCGTTTCTGGCACCGAATAAGTGTAGATTTAATTAGTATTCGTTTTTTCATTTGTAATATTTTTGTAATAGTTTTTTTAGATTAAATTTATTAAAAGTAATTAAGTTTTTTTGGATCCTCAGACGTCGATATTCATAATTGGTGCAGTCGGTAGAATACTCGAATATTCTCAGGCTAGTTTATTAGTGAAATTCCTTATATCGAAATCCATATCGCTGTCGCGAGTTATCGGGTATCCAAATAACCTGGACTCCAAATCTGAATATACATCTAGACATGGATCTCAGAGTAACCAAAATTAAACTCATGTGTGATTTTTGAGTGTTGTTTTCAATTATTCCCGTATCTTCAAACCCTTACGTTTAGTACGTTTCTGAATATAAAAGCGAAGATCTTGGCAAACAACTAGCTAAGCTGTATCTAAAAACAGTATTCTAAATAAAGTTACCGGGCGAGAAAATGTTCCGCGCGCCACCCCCAAATTACAACCCCCATCAGAATAACTTTCAACTTGCACCCAGAAACGTGTCTTAAAACCAATGACAGTGGCCTCATCCTATGAACGGAGTAAGTCATTACGTTACTTCGGAAAAACCTATAAGTAATCAATTAACCGGTCACGTTTGGCGTATGCGTGGAAATATTCCAGTTTCAAATTATTTCAAAACGAAAGAAATATATTTAAGCGAATACAACAGTTATCGTAATTATTACTATCATGAAGGTTATTTATATGAACCTTACGAATATTATTACCCTGTAAATAAATTTTGTTATACTGAGATGCCTTATTATTCTGTGGAGTCGGATTACGACGTAGAAATTGAGGGGTGATCCAGCTACTCTGCCGAGCCTCAGCCGTCAGCTATCTCTGCCGTGGAACAGAGTTTCCAGAAGCGCGTGAAGTCCGACAAGCCAAAAAACAATTAAATTTACAAACTCGGAGACAGCTTCCTTTTATTCAAATTTTTGATCCGCCCTGAAAATTTCTGATTGACACTGGCGCCATAACAACGCGTCTTTGTAACTAAGCCCTTAGCAAGCCGGAAAAAGTTAACCCCGAGGTATAGTCAGGATATTGTTCTCGCAGACTTGTCCATTCATTTAAACACATCCAAAAAAACGCGGAGCTGTCGCTAAAAATAGGGTAAAGAGAGTCCGTAAAAGTGTCCAATTGTTGCAGGGTGCTTCCGGTCCTAAATGCTCCTTTGATAGCGAATATGACATTACGTATCTCATAGATAGATAAGGTTAAATTGTTAAGACTATCACCGGAAACTTAGATAATTTAGACGCTATAAAATATGATAATGCTATCAAAATTCTTATAAACTTACTTAATACACAGCATTCGAAAATAATGATTAAATTAATTGAAAATCAAATAAAAATAAATGAAACTAAAATTTATTTTAGATTCAGATGCTTACAGAGATTCGAGTGTCATAAAATTCGCTAAGTTCACCCAATAGTTAGCTATTATAATTAAAACATAGACCACCTATTAGACGTGCTGATTTGGATCGAAAATATATTAGCTTTCATTCGTTCCTCAAGTACTCACCACTCAATGTTATGTGTCGAGGTTCTTTGTAGAACGTTTCTTAAATTAGTCTTTATATACAGTAGGGAACATATATTAGAATTAGAACCTAGAGAACATTAAAATATAAAGCCTGGCCTGGCTATTAGTCGGAAAAAATATTATTATCTTTAAATTATTCCTATTCGCCTTAGATACTTACGACCTATATAAGCTATGTGTACCTAATAAATACCGGCAGACTCTCATCTCTCCTTATTCATTAAGAGCAACCAACAGAGGTTATTACACATAACCTCTGTTGGTTGCTCTCGCCCTAGATACTTACGACCTATATAAGCTATGTGTACCTAATAAATACCGGCGGACTCTCATCCCTCCTTATCCATTGAGAGCAACCAACAGAGGTTATGTGCACAAGGAGGCTGAATGCCCGAAGTACAGTTACTGGTACCTCTATAGTGAGAAGATGTGCCACTAGCTTTGACAGCATCGAGATTGCACGCAAGAACTCATCAATCAATGCCTGAGCAGGACCTGTCAGATGACTACAGTCACCCTGTCTAGAACAACTTTCATATCATCACCATTACAGTCCCTTCACAAGTCCACTGCTGAACATAGGCCTGCCCCAAGTAATGCCACAAAGCGCGGTCCTGAGCCACCTGCATCCATCGACTTCCTGCATATCTTACCAGGTCGTCACTCCATCTAGTGGGGGGTCGCCCTAAACTATGCCTACCGGTACGAGGCTGCCACTCGAGAACCTTTCTTCCCCATCGGTTATCGGTTCTTCGAGCTATGTGGCCGGCCCATTGCCACTTCAGCTTACTATTTCGTTGGGCTATGTCGGTCACTCTGGTTTTACTGCGGATATACTCATTTCTGAGTCTATCACGCAGAGAAACTCCGAGCATAGCCCCCTCCATAGCTCGCTGAGCGATCCTGAGCGTCCTCATACGGCCAGCAGTGAAGGACCACGTCTCAGATCCGTAAGTCATCACTGGCAACACGCACTGGTTGTACAATCTAGTTTTTAGAGATTGAGGTATACCTGACGAGAAGATGTGTCGTAATTTCCCGAACGCTGCCCAATCTAGTTGAATCCGTCGATTGACCTCTCGGTTGAAGTTGGACTTACCTAGTCGGATTATTTGTCACATGTAAACGTACTCGTCAACAACTTCGAGCATAGGTGTGACATGGACATTAAACATAATCTTTGTTTTGTCCATGTTCATCTTAAGACCTATCCGTTGGGAGGCACACGTCGGCAAATCGAAGGTGAGTGATGTACTCGCCATTGATGTTAATACCGTGTCCTTTCCAGTCCAGTAGCTTGAAAACGTCTTCCAATGCAGCGGTGAAGAGTTTCGGGGATATAACATCACCCTGTCTTACACCTCTCTGCAGTTGGATAGAGTTCGAGCTCTGGTTCTGTACTCGGATAGCCATCGTAGCCCTACTGTAAAAACACTTCAGCACTTCGATATACCGACAGTCAACTTGGCACCGCTGAAGGGACCGTAGCACCGCCCAAATTTCGACGGAATCAAAGGCTTTCTCATAGTCCACATATGCCAGGCAAAGTGGCAGATTGTACTCTTCAGTCTTCTGTACAATCTGCCGCAAGGTATGTATGTGGTCTATGGTACTGAAGCCTTTTCGGAAACCGGCTTGTTCGGGAGGCTGGAAGTCTTCGAGTCTGCGTGCGAGACGATTCGTAATGACCCTCGAAAACAGCACGTAGACGCGGCTCAGAAGGGAAATCGGTCTGTAGTTCTTCAAGAGAGCGTTGTCGCTTTTCTTAAAGAACAAGACCAGCGCACTTCTGCTCCACGCCTCTGAAGTAGTGCCACCATGGAGGACGGAATTGAAGAGCTTCTGAAGAACTTCAAGTACCGGTGTTCCACCCGCTTTCAGAAGCTCCGCTGTAATTCCAATAACTTTAGAGAAACATAATGAGAAACATTACGTCTTGTCATTTCCAAACGCCACGAACATACGTACTTGGTTGGGTGAGAAAATTACAGTGTCTTAAATGGTCACCCTCCCAATTAACTGCTTTCTGTATACTACGGAGTTTACCATCACTAACATCAACGACCGAGTGAAAGGGCAGTCTTTGAAGATCAAGAACCTTACCTATAACCCAGCTACTCATCTGGATAACTCATCTCATATACATTTTAAATCTATTGAGTTAAAGCAATTACATGCAATTCAACATAATCTGATGTCTCAAGCGATTCTACAAGTTGGCCAAGTTTCATCGAAATATCTATACCATACGACTTTAAAACGTTACGTACTATTACAGTGCCCCAGGAAAACGTTGCAATCCCCATCCAAAGAAGACATCTACGTGAAACCTGGAAAATCTGAACCACAGAAGACAGCAATATTTCATCATCTCAAGATTCAGAAACAGTTGCTATTCCCAGGGGGGAGGTGTTATATGGATTTCTCCTTACAAAACCGCAAACTACACGGCAACCTAATACTTCCACACAAAATATCAACATCATTTCCTAGAGGCAGTTTTGCTGACTTGATGGGAAACTCTATCACCGTGGACTCATAATGACGCACGCGGTGTCAACCGATATAGCATTATTTATATGATACTTCACTATGTCACTTCACTACGATTCTAGCGTCAAAAAGGTGTAAATTTAATTAGTATTAGATTTTTTTATTTATAGTATTTTTATAAAAGTACTTTAAGATTAAATTTATTTAAAATAATGTGTTTTTTTTTTGGGTCCTCCGGCGGCGACGTCCATAATTTGGTTATAAACATTATATTTGGTCACCCTTTACTTGACTTCTTCTTTTATTTTACGTTAGTGATTATTGTGCCCATCATGATCACAGCGATTCTTTATGACCTTGCCAGAGTCAGTTTCTTGTATCGCAGTAAACTATTTATTCAGTTATCGCCAATGTCGATAAAATTGTTTTTTTTGCACAAAATAAGGTAATTCATAACTGAGCTTTTAGTGGCTTGAAAAGATAATTTATACTTCAATATATATTTCCGTCGAGACTTGTATCTATTCTATTGAGTGTACCAAATGCTTCTGACGATCTTACAAATTCCAGAAAACTTTTAAATAACAAAAAAGAACATAAGATATAATTTTATTTTACAATTTCTAAGTAAACAATTGTAATGAAATATTACAATAGTGTTACGAGCTTGAGGTTCGTGACAATAAAAACTGCCTATTGAATTACCAAAATTTACACTTTAATTCACTTTACACCAATTAAAACTTAAAACACTAATAATTAATCACACTGATTCACTTCATTTCGCTCCGAAACCGACACTAGATGGCGCTAGTGACGGGTACATGACGTAAACTTAGCCGCGCAATATTGCCCCCTCCGAAGATATGCTCGTCCCGAGCATTATCGGCCCCATAATAACGCGCCAAACGATCCACATGGACGATCTTAGGAGTCCCTCTTGCGCCTTTCTGTAACGGCTCCGCATTGTCAAGGGCTGTCCTATCCCATGGTGCACCAACATTGTACAATTTCGATGCTCCTCTACTACGTGTCTGAGATCCCCTCAGAGCCGCACAAGTTGTACATGTGCAACACCAATCCTCGACATCGTCACGATAATGGACCCAGTAAAACTGTTCTCGGATCTTCAGTAGAGTTCGTTTAACTCCCAGATGGACTCCTGAACAACCATTATGGTGCAGCTGTATAACATTCGGCACTTTAGCTTTAGGGACAACCATTTGCAAACGACAGCTGTCTCCTCGACCATTGTCCCATTTACGGCACAGGACTCCATCCTGAATCAGCAAACTGTCCCATTGGGTCCAATAGCTTCTAGTGGTCGAACTCATCGCTGAGACATACCTCTACTTAGGCTTGGTAGCACGGGCCTTCATCACATGCTTATGTCAGATCTTCCCTGTCCTTCCACTCGTTGCTGAGGTGGTCTGTCCTGAGCATCCTCACGGATACCACTTCCATACTCTCTTGCCTAGTATAATGTTTGAAATCTTCAGGACAAGGTCTTCTTGACAATACATCTGCGTTGCCATGAGATTCCCGCTTCGATGTCTGATAGTAAAGTCGTATTCCTGCTGCTGCTTGGTGGTGATGTTAGCCGCACTTCCCTTCTGAGATCGTTCACCTTCCCTTAATAGGGTTCGCTTAGGGCAGCTGGATCGAAGATGGCCCCTTTCCCCAGAGCCATAGCACCTAGGGCTGTATCATTTATTGTGGTCGCGAACCGTAACTGCTGCAACCTCCCTAGCGTGAGGGGAACGATTTTCCTGCCACCGGCAGGCAGTGCCGTTAGCTGAACTACCCTCTCGAGATCGATCCACTTCCCTTTCTACAGTTCGCTTAGGGTAGCTGGATCGAAGATGGCCCCCCTCCCCACAGCCATAGCACCTAGGGCTGTATCCTTTGTTGCGGTCGCGATCTGTAGCTGCTGCAACCTCCCTGACACGATGGGAATGATGATCCTGCCGCATGGCTTCCACCTCCAGTGTATGGGCCAAGGCATCCTTAAACGTCTCGTCGTGCCCGAGCCTCACAGCAGGTCTGACTTCCAGGTCGCGGATGCCGTCGATGAATGTCTGCACCAGGTTCCCTTCAATGAGCGCAGGTACAGACCGGTATGATTTTCGCACCAGATTCTCCACCTTTAGAGCCCACTGCTGCAGGTTTTCGTGGATGCGTTGCACGTGATCTTTAAGCTGCGTAAGAAAAGCATGTTCCAGGGTATAAAAAAAATGGCGACGCTCGCCATTTTTTTTATAGAATAGGGTAACAAACGAGCACACAGTCTACCTGATGGTAAGTGGTTGCTGCGGCCAATAGACATCTACATCTATCCTCCATTAAAAATCAAAATGCAGATGCGTTGTCACCCGTGAGGACTGAGATGGAATGCCTCGTTTCCAGTAAAAAGGGTCTCCGGTTCTCTACACTCACCATACGAAATACAGCAGCATTAAGCTACTATTTTACGCTGGTATTCTGTGAGAGCGTGGTCCTTCCCCGGTCGAGCTGACCCATTCGTACTACAACTATACTACTAATATAACTGTAGCATGGCTCTACCAAGTATAAAATATCTTGCCTCCAATGCCTCAAGGAGCTGCTAGTAGGTCACTTTCTTACCAAGAGCTTCGAACACTGTTAAGGCTTCATCGCGCATGCCTAGGGTGAGTGCAGTCATGGCCTGGCTTTTATTCCAGCCGTTCGCCTCCATGACGGCCTCGAACTGGATTTTGTAGGCCGACCAGGAAGAAGTCCCGTTAAACGGCGGCACTTTGAATCCACGTAGCGAGGGTGTTGTAACTACTACGGGAGCTGTAGTTCTATCCCCAAGTTAGAATTTGTCCGGTAATTTCTTCATGTCAGCCATTACGTTTTCAACCAGATTGTTTACTTGGTCGATTCGGGTTTCAGCTTCCGACAGGCGGTTGTCATGTTGAACAACCTTATCCTTCACCTCCCGTATCTCTTTTCCGAAGGTAGCGTGGATGTCCTTCATGAGGAGCATCTGCTCTTCCTTATCGCGTTTGAGCTGCTCTTCGAAACGACAGACCTGTTCCTCTTGTCCGCTCCGCAGCTGCTCTTCCAATCGGCGTGCCTGTTCCTCCTGCCGGCGAGCCTGTTCCTCCTGCTGCTCTTTCAACCAACGGACCTGTTCCTCCTGCCGGCGAGCCTGTTCCTCCTGCTGCTCTTTCAACCAACGGACCTGCTCCTCCTGTCGGCGAGCCTGCTCCTGTAGTATCATCATCAGAGCACCTAAGTCAGGTGCTGCAGATGTAGGAGCTACTGACGGGCCTGCAGCCGGCGTCTGGACCTCCGACATCTGCGGCGTGCACCACCAAATCTTCTTTGGTCCATCTCCTGCTGGCGTTGACTTCGGGTACGGACACCCTCCGTTTCCTTCTTAGGTAAAATCGGCATGATTTTATCCCACTTCTGACACCAATGGTTATGAGCTTGAGGTTCGTGACAATAAAAACTGCCGATTGAATTACCAAAATTTACACTTTAATTCACTTTACACCAATTAAAACTTAAAACACTAATAATTAATCACACTGATTCACTTTATTTCGCTCGGAAGCTTCGCTTGTCTCGCCAAATTCAATACTGCCCCGATCGCGTATTGCAGTGCCTTTAAATACACATTTTCACCGAAACATCAAGAATATTCCCGTAGATACGGGCGCCGACCGACCAGACGCAGAAAGTTCGAGTGTGAGGATTCTAGAAAGCTTAGTTCTTCAATTCAATACTAGATGCCGCTGTTGGTTAAAAGATTAGTCATGTCATTTTCTGGAAAGCTCTCCTTGCTTTCGCCCCCGACACTAGATGGCGCTAGTGCCGGGTACATGACGTCAACTTAGACGCGCAACAATAGCAATGAATACATATTTTTTATCAAAGTAATTTGTCGAACGAACACATCTGTAGCAGCCAGATTAATCAAACCGAAACGGGAATAAATAATATATACTCCGCTGCTACCATAACGCGGAAGGCGAGAATAAATAAAAAAACATTTTATTTCCTAATTATTCTTGGCTACTGAGATACTGCGGACTGTATATAGATAATTTGACGTTCTTATAAAGAAACAAGAAGCAGCCGCAAATATCATTCAGCGCCACACCGACTTCACACGCCGCTATCGTCACGTATCCGTCGACCAATGGTGAGCCGTTTCTTCAACGCCGCAGTTCGTTTCCTCTTGCTGTTCCGGAGCTGTATTCCACACCGCCGCCGCCCGCCGACTACGCGTGCGCACCGATCTGCATGTCTTATATAGCCCGGTCCAGCGACGTAGCTTCGTGAACAACAAACAAGTCTCACGCCGGGAAACGAAACGTAGATAATTGTATATTTTAAATAGTTTTCATTGGTCATAAAATAAGCAATATAATTGGGTAGGCAAAATATTAATTGTTTCCATTGGCAAATCAATAGTGAGCCAGCCATATAAATATAGGCAAGGTTGATGCAAAATATATTCCAATCCGAATCCCATTCGACAGTACATTCATAAACATAAACAGTAGTTTCATTTCTCCACCTTAAAGAAAACCACTCGGAGTCTGTTAATAGTGGACAGTTCGTCTCCACTATTACAGTGGTGACCCCGTACGAACACCGAGGGGGAAGATCCGGTACGAACACCAAGAAGGAACACCCTGCGACGTACCACTACTATTGCACGAACACCGCGAAGGAAACCCGTACGAACACCGAGAAGGAAGACTTCAGTTTATATAAAATCAGTGTAATCAAGCCGTCATTATGGAGCAGGAGGCAAACACATATACATCAAACCCGGTAAAGGAACCAGAAATCGCCGGTATATCTCTATCGTTAAGAATACCCCCGTTTTGGAGAGACAAACCACGACTTTGGTTCGTCAGTTTTGAAGCCGCAACGAATGGTTTAAAGAAGAGCCTAGCGCAATTAGCACAGATGGTGATAGCCCACCTTGAGAAACAAGACATCGAACAAATTGCGGACCTGTTGTACAACCCACCAGCAGTCGACCAGTATAATTCACTGAAGGATCGGCTGATCTCCGCATATGAAGAATCCGACAGTCGACAGCTACAAAAACTTCTATCAGAAATAGAACTTGGAGACCAGAAACCCACACAACTCCTACGCAAAATGCGTACTTTGGCGCGAGATAAAGTTCCGGATTCAACACTACGGCTAATGTGGGTAAACCACCTACCACCACATATTCGATCGGTAATAGCAGTCAGCGAAACATTCAGCACGCAGACGAAGCTCGACGAACTGGCACTCCTGGCGGACAAGATGATCGAAAACAACAGTAGCTCACACATATCGATCATCGAAGGCACTTCAACAAAGGCCAATGATACCCAGTTTCTTCTCGAAGAAATTCGGAAGCTATCATTCGAAGTCGCCGCGCTCAAAGCTTCCCAGCATCATACCTTTTACCAGCAACAGTACAACCAGCGCAATCAGCAACACCGAAGATCACCTTTTCGTCGCAACCGCTCTGCAAGTAGAAGTCGAATAAGCTCAACATCAAGATCCCCTTACTGCTACTATTATCGACGTTTCGGGGTCGAGGCAAGAAAATGCACAGCACCGTGTACATTCAAAAATGAAAATACGAATACGGAAAACTAACTAGTACGCTCGATGCGACGGGATCCAGCGTATTAGCAAAGTCCTACCGTCTTTTCGTCACCGATAAAAAAAGCAAGCTTACTTTCCTTATCGACACCGGAGCAAATATCTCAGTGTTACCGCCGAAGCAAGGACAGAAGTTGAAGCCACTAGATTTTCAACTCTATGCAGCAAACAATACGGTTATTCCTACATATGGAGAAAAAACAATGGAACTTGATTTTAATCTACGCCGACCATTCAAATGGAGATTTATCGTCGCTAAAGTCAGCAAACCAATCATCGGTGCTGATTTTCTTCAACATCACCAGTTGGTCGTCGACATCAAAAATAGAAGAATCATCGACGGGAAAACCAATCTTGCATCTCAGTCTTTTGTACAAGCAACCAATCTGCCCACAATAAGAAGCATAGATGTGCAACAACCGTATCACAAGATCCTCGAAGAATACCCTGGTATCACAAGAATAACTTCAATGAAATTAACACCGAAGAACGACGTTGAGCATTTCATCGACACCAATGGACCACCACTTCATTGTCGTGCACGTCCAATCGCACCACACCTATACGAGCAAGTTCGAAAGGAATTCGAAAACATGATTGAGCAAGGAATATGCCGTCCAAGCAAAAGCCCTTGGTCATCACCACTTCACATTGTACCGAAGAAGAACGGAGAATTACGAGTTTGTGGAGATTACAGAAGACTGAATTCTATTACCACTCCTGACCGCTACCCAATACCACGAGTCAGGGATTTCACTCATCAACTATCAGACAAGACTATATTCTCCACCATCGATCTCAACCGAGCTTACCAACAAATAAGAGTCCGCGATGAAGACATAGAGAAGACAGCAATAATTACCCCAATGGGATTATTCGAATTCCCAAGAATGATCCCAGGATTAAAGAACGGAGGTCAAACTTTCCAAAGATTCATACACGAAGTACTTCATGGACTGGATTTCGTTTTCGCATTTATTGATGATCTCCTTGTTGCAAGCCCTGATAAAGAAACGCACGAAACCCATCTACGCACCGTGCTACAGCGATTAGAAGACAACGGAATCACAATCAACCCTTCGAAATGCATATTTGGACAGCAAGAAGTTCAATTTCTTGGTTTCACCGTCAGCAAGGAAGGAATAAAACCGCCTGCCGAAAAAGTCAGAGCAATCATCGATTATGCAAAACCTAAAACTATCGAAGAGCTAAGGCGTTTTCTTGGGATGATAAATTTTTACAGAGAACACCTACCTAAAGCCGCTGAAATCCAAGCACCACTTCACGCCTACCTTCACAACACGAAGAAAAAAGATAAAACGTCAATCGAATGGAACGATGAAGCCACGAAGGCATTTGAAGCTTGTAAAATTGCGATCCAAAATGCAGCTTTACTCGCTCACCCATCACACGAAGCAACCCTTGCTATCTTCAGCGACGCATCCGATCTCTCAGCAGGAGCAGTTCTCCAACAATACAGCAATGGGAAATGGCAACCACTTGGATATTTTTCGAAGAAGTTCTCCGATACTCAACGTAACTACAGTACATTCGACCGAGAGCTACTCGCTATTTACATGGCTATCAAGCACTTCAGAAAAACGTTCGAGGGTCGAAACCTGATCGTTTTTACCGACCACAAACCATTAACATATGTACTTCCAAAGAAACCATCACTATCGGAAACACCACGAAGAGCAAGACAACTTATTTTCATAAGTGAATTCACGACCGACATACGTCACATCAGTGGAAAGGACAACATAGTTGCCGACGCACTCAGTCGCGTACCAATCGACAGTGTAACGTGCCCTACATCAATCGACTATCATAAGATCGCCGCAGCACAAGACAGAGATAGTGACAACATAAAACATCTATCGAAGCAAGGTAACTTGTCCATCAAGCAAGTTACAATGCCAATGACGCATCTACCTATATACTGTGAAGCCTCAACGACAACCATGCGACCATACATACCAGAAGAATGTCGTCGCGAAGTCTTCAATGCACTGCACAACATTAGTCATCCAGGTGTTAGAACAACAAGAAAACTCATCACTGAAAAATTCTTTTGGCCTGCAATGCAAGCGGATGTTGGCAACTGGGCGAAGCAATGCATTCAATGCCAAAAATGCAAAGTACAAAGGCATACATCAAGTAGTCTAGCTACATTTCCACCCACGGAGAGATTCGAACACTTGCACGTTGACATCGTTGGACCATTACCTACTTCACCGCAAGGACATCGTTATCTCGTAACAATGATCGACAGAACAACAAGATGGCCAGAAGCAATACCTACCGATGATACTTCAGCCGAATCCGTCGCGAAGATAATTTATGAAAATTGGATTACTCGTTTCGGATCACCTAAAACCATCACAACGGATCAAGGAAGGAATTTCGAAAGCAACCTATTCCTCAAACTTCTTCAAACTATGGGAATACAGAAGACGCGTACAACAGCATACCATCCTCAGTCAAACGGAATAATCGAACGATGGCATCGTACATTAAAGACTGCACTCAAAACTCGTTTATCTCAACATACAAAGTGGATTGATGAGCTACCTACAGTGCTACTCGGACTACGAGCAACACCGCGTGCAGACACTAGTCTTAGCGCCGCTCAGCTAACCTACGGCTGCAGCATAAGGGTGCCGTATGACTTCTTCAGTTCAGCAGCGTCAAACAAACAAGAAATGGATTACGATTTCGTAACTAAACTTCGAGAATCAATTAACAAAGCCTTATCGTTGAAATGCACCGAAATGCAATCACACAGAAATAATAAATCAGTATTCATTCACCAAGATTTGAAAACATGCAAACAAGTTTTTGTAAGAAACGACGCAATGAAAAAACAATTTCAACCTACCTACGATGGACCGTATAAAGTATTAGAGAGAAATAGCAAGACTTTTAAACTACAAATACCCGGAAGGAAATCTACGATTATATCGATCGACCGACTAAAGCCTGCCTATATTATTAACGAGGATACTGCAGAGGATTCATCATCATCATCAAAACCACCAGCGAGGAAGCTTGAAACTTCATCATCTACATCAACCCAGTTGAAACCTATTTTAAAAACTACGAAATACGGGCGAGTCGTCAAGCCTCCGGTACGCTTTCGCTGGGGGGAGAGTGATGTAGCAGCCAGATTAATCAAACCGAAACGGGAATAAATAATATATACTCCGCTGCTACCATAACGCGAAAGGCGAGAATAAATAAAAAAACATTTTATTTCCTAATTATTCTTGGCTACTGAGATACTGCGGACTGTATATAGATAATTTGACGTTCTTATAAAGAAACAAGAAGCAGCCGCAAATATCATTCAGCGCCACACCGACTTCACACGCCGCTATCGTCACGTATCCGTCGACCAATGGTGAGCCGTTTCTTCAACGCCGCAGTTCGTTTCCTCTTGCTGTTCCGGAGCTGTATTCCACACCGCCGCCGCCCGCCGACTACGCGTGCGCACTGATCTGCATGTCTTATATAGCCCGGTCCAGCGACGTAGCTTCGTGAACAACAAACAAGTCTCACGCCGGGAAACGAAACGTAGATAATTGTATATTTTAAATAGTTTTCATTGGTCATAAAATAAGCAATATAATTGGGTAGGCAAAATATTAATTGTTACCATTGGCAAATCAATAGTGAGCCAGCCATATAAATATAGGCAAGGTTGATGCAAAATATATTCCATTCCGAATCCCATTCGACAGTACATTCATAAACATAAACAGTAGTTTCATTTCTCCACCTTAAAGAAAACCACTCGGAGTCTGTTAATAGTGGACAGTTCGTCTCCACTATTACACATCTATACAAACCACGTAAATAACCAAATGTATTTATTATGTACGATAAATTATTAATTTAACAGGCGAAGTAAAATATCGCTGGTATAACTATAGTACAAGTATAACTCATAGCTTAAAGGCGGGTTATTTTGTATTTCACACAGACAATTAAATTTTATATATACTGGACGATCATTTTAACCGTCTGGAAAAAATAGAGTGTAACAGGTGAACGGAATCGAAGCCTATGGCACTGATATTTTACAAAAAATAAAAAAAATTAATAAATAAAATAATTTAAATCTATCGAAATTCTTTATTTATTTAATATTGAAATGAAAAGGGTACAGAGGACAGACTTAATGCCATGTGGCATTCTTAGTCAACCCTGGGTGTCAAAGACAATTTTTGGCCTGTGTAAAACTTATAACATTAATAAAGTATATATATATATATACTTAATAAAGTATATATATATATATATATATATATATATATATTGTGTGTGTGTGTGTGTGTTGTGTGTATGTAGGAATTAATTTACAATCACAAAATACATGGATCACAGGTAATCAACTATAAATTGTACTGAGACTAATTTAATAGTTGAGAATATTAATTAATTCGTTCACACGAATTAATTATCCGAATAGTATAGGATAAGCTAGTAGCGGGATACAACAATTACACCGTGCCACGCCAGCGCCAAGACTGCCTTACTTTTTTCTTTTTTTTGCGCCCGAAGCAAATATGGGCAACCCTCCGGAAAGCGGGGGGAGGGAGGCGGTGAATGCTCATAGCATACCACGCAGCCGGCTGCGTGTTTATGTGGAGACTTTTACCCACTAAACACCGCCTTTATGGATTGGCTTACCGATCTGACGAGAGATCTCTAAGCCGTATACGAACGCGACTCTCCTTGGCAGAAAGGAGGGGGAAAAACTGCCTTACGCCGCTCCGTCCGTTTTATACAGTCGAACAAGTAGCTACCCGAGCGCCACAGCAGGTGCAGTGCGCAGGTGTGCGATACACGTGTTGTTTACAATAACAGAGGCGCTGCTGCACGTGCAATGGTGCAGGTACCGACACACACACACACACACACACACACACACACACACACACACACACAATACACACACATATATATATATATATATATATATATATATATATATATATATATAACACGAATTAATAATATATAATGATATAGAAGCAAAAAATAATAAAGGAAAAATAATGTTGTCGTAGAAGATTTTTGAAGACTTTCTTATTTGTGGCATTCTAAATATCATTTGTGAGGGTGTTGGCTTATCCGTTTGGAGGGTGGTAGAGCTTATCCCATAATTAATAGTTAATTGTAATACTGTTATTCTTAAAATCTTAATTGACATTCCACCTGATGTTATATGGGTATTACCGTCTATGAACACCTGCAACGAACCTTAAAGAAAGAAGGCTGCAGGCACGGTGTCACCTCTGAGGATTCCCTTTCCTTTTTCTATCCATTTCAGTAGTGAAATAATAATATCAATAATTTATTTACTTTATAACACAACCTCTTTTACATAAAATCATTGATTCTTGGCCCCTGAACTAGTATTACCGTGTTTCAGGAACTAGTTCCTCTCCTTAGTTAGTCGAGTCCAAGACTTTAGAACACAACAAATAATACATAAATCCGATATAACAGTATTTACAGAAATTTTGATGACTTATATTTAAATCTTACTCAACTTCGAATAACGTCTGATTTTATTATCCTTAGCGAGTGTTGGTTAGACAAGAACAAACCTGTTCCTATATTAAATAATTACACGTCCTATAATACAACACAGCACATAAATCATTGCGATGGTGTTACTGCCTATATTAGTAATAAGCATTCAGTGAGTGTCAATGAAATTTCACTATCAGAAGCGTCTTGTCTGCAAATTCAATTTAATGACTACATTATTATTGGTATTTATCGCTCGCCATCTAACATACATGCTGAAAGTTTTATCAACTCTCTTAGTCTTTACTTAGAGTCCTTAAAAATGTGCAAACACATTGTCTTGACGGATGATATTAACATTAATATAATACACAAATATAATGAAAGTACACATGAAAGAATAAATAGACTAAACTATTTAAATATGTTATATACACATGGCTTGCTTCCAGGACACTCGATACCTACGAGAGGTAGCAACTGTCTCGATCACTGTATGTTGAAAATAGATGCAAATAAATCAAATGCAACAATCGTAGTGATAAACACAACTATCACAGATCATTACATGATTTTCCTTAAGTTAAACAACCGTTATTATAAAACTACATTTAGTAATAAATTCAAAAGGTCAGTCAATTATGAAAATGCTATTAATAGCCTTAAAAAAACAAACTTACGAGAACTGCTTCTATGCAATGACTCTAACATTTTAACCGACTTATTGATATATAAAATACAGACACATATTCAAGAAAATACCTCTATGAAATTGGTCCCCAAAACAAGTCGCACGGTAAAACCCTGGATGACTCAAGGTGTCCTACGATGCATTAGGAACCGTAATAATATGCAATTAAAATTAAAATCTGATCCAGAAAATGAAGTGTTGAGAATCACTTATAAGTGCTACAGAAATCACTGCAACAATTTAATTAAAAAACTTAAGCGCAAATTTGAGCGACAACAGATAATTAATGCCACCGGAAACCCTAAGATGCTCTGGAAAGCAATAAATGATATCACACATCGCAAGCAGTCACTAGACAAAAATATAGAGTTGTTGAAAATAGAATCGACCCCCCCTTGAATCCGTTAACTTGGTTAATGGTTACTTTGCTAATGTTGGGAAATCCCTAGCGGAGGATATTCTATCAAAACCTAACTCTATTAACACTACGGATAAAACAGTAAGCTCCCATGCTTCATCTTTTGCTCTGCTGGAGACTGATGATGCGGAGGTTAGAAATATCTTAATGAATCTTAAAACAGAGAGTGCCCCTGGATATGACAATATCACAACCAATTTTCTAAAACATGCGAATGTAATATTAGTACCCATAATAACACACCTGGTTAATCTTTGTCAGAGCAGTAGGAAAAACGCCATCTTTAGGGATGCATTAGTTACTCCTGTATACAAGGGTGGAGACAGAAGCGATCCAAGTAACTACAGACCTATATCTTTTCTTCCTGCATTATCCAAAATTTTAGAAAAATTGTTAAATATTCGTTTGACTAATTATTTAAATAAATACAAAATACTCTCAATATCACAATTTGGCTTTAGACGAGGTCTTTGCACAGAAGACGCTATTTCAGGTCTAACTTCACTCATTGTTGACCAAGTCGACAAAGGAAATAAATGTTTAACAGTTTTTCTCGACATAAAAAAGCCTTGGATAGCGTACCTTCCCCACTCTTGTAAAGAAACTTCAACAAATAGGTATTAGAGGTAAACCCCTAGATTTATTTAAAGATTACTTAACAAACCGTAGACAACGAGTAAAAATAGGAGAGCATTGTAGTCATGATTCTACCGTTACCTACGGCGTCCCACAGGGGAGTGTACTGAGTGCGACTCTATTTTTGGTTTACGTAAACTCCCTATGTAATATATCACTACAAAATGGGTACGTATTCTCGTATGCAGATGACACTGCTCTGGCATTCTGTGGTCGAAGCTGGGAAGATGTCCGGTATAGCGCTGAAGTGGGGTTAGCCAAGGTTGCAGAATGGTTGAGACTACATTTATTGACTATCAATACATCTAAGACTAACTACATATGTTTTACTAACTACAATAGGACTCAACCTAATTTTAATATTAAAATTCATTCTTGTGTTAACCCACACACGCACACACACACACACACACACACACACACACACACACACACACACACACACACACACAATGCGCACGCACACGCACGCGCACACATCTTCATATTTTTTCATAATAAATTATTTAAGAAAAGGAATATTATGCTATGCTTGTAACTAAAGTATTGTATGTTAATTAAGGAAGAGCGAGTTTTTCCTGTCACAAGTATTTAAAAATACTTAAAAGGAGAACTCTAATATACTACTATGATTGTTAATTTTTTGTTACAGAATAAACATTTTTGAATTTTTTGAATTTTGAATTCCTTTTTCCCTTCGTTAGTCTAGTCAAAACGTCAATTTCTCTAAAGCAATTTAAAGTTATTAGTTAGTTAAACAGCTTCAGCAATAGTGTGCATGCGTGTACGTGCGTATGTGCACGCGCGCGTGGTTGTGGGTGTAGGTGAGGTGTGTATGTGGGTGAGTACGTGTTGTAATAGATGCGTGTGGTAAACCTACGGTATAAGTGCTTCTGTGCTGTCATAATCAAGGTCCTCAAGCTACATTCTGATCATTTGCCTGTATTTAATGGTTACTGTAATTATTTAAATTTAGGTTGAAGTCCGTGTGTAGCTTATTGTATAAATGCGGGGAAACGTAATTATAGTGCCTTTATATAAAAACATTTCTTGTTCCAGGTTCCGGGTATTTGAATGTCCTTTTCTTTGTAATTTTGATATATCATGCAGCTATAAAAAATATTTTTTTTAATAAAATAATTTATTTTTCTTCACACTTCTTTACTTCACAGCTATACGATGGTGCTTTCGTACGCACTAATATATAAAAAGTTTTCTCACGTTTAGTACTCGGGAATTGAATACGATAGTGACGGAAATATATGAAGACCTTCTCGGTGTTAATACATTTGTTGAAAGAATTAAATACCATAGTTTTCGGTTGCTAGAAATTCCATAGCCATTAGTCGCACTTTAAATAAAAACTTTGTCTAAAATTTCTATCAGGTTACAAATAATTATGATAGCGTAACATTTAAAATGATCGTACATGTTGCTAAAATTGTTCAGAATCGAGTATATAATGTAATATGTGTATATCCAAATCAACTTATTTCTAATTAAAACTCAGTTACGTTTAAAATAGAAAATATTAGTCTTGATTAAATTTAGCCCAGGCTTTTACATCAGACTTTATTACGAGAACTGGTTTTCCCAAAGATTACTATGATATAATTCTAAATGAATACGTTTAGTTTTAGGCCTTATTCCATAACTAATAGTTAATTGTAATACTGTTATTCTTAAAATTGGAATTGACATTCCACCTGATGGTATATGGGTACTACAGTCTATGAACTCCTGCAACTAATTACAAAGAAAGAAGGCCGTGGATACGGTGTCACCTCCGAAGATTAACGCCATATACCGCACAGCCTGTAAGTATAATGGCTCCTTATATCCTTCTGAGCAGAATACAGCAGTGTAAACACTGCTCTTTGGCAGCAGACATAGTTAAGGGTGGGTAGTACATACCCAGACAGAATTCTAGGCAAAAGAAAGAGTTATAAAAATTTTTTTTGTAGTAACACCACGCTGTAGCTTTATTGGTGATAACACATCTGCATAAAGATTACTAATTGAGAATGTATTTAGATGTTTATGGATCACAGCATCCACTTACCATCTGGTGGACTGTGTGCTCGTTTGTCGTTTGGTGTGTTATCATTACAATCCCTATATTAACATCATATTAATTATCGTTATTACGGCTTATAATTAAGTTATCTTTAAAACCTTGTTACCACCGACGAAATTATTTTGTCCCTTTTTAATTGAAAACCGTATCAAAGTAGCTTACAAGTCAATAATGGCTAATCATCTCTATTTTCCCCTTAGGGGTGGAGTAACAAAAATTATAAAAATTGTGTAATTATTATCGAAAGCTTTTATTAGTATTGTCAAAGATTAAATTAAAACAACACTTAACTTAATTAAAAGATGACAGAAATTCAAACAATCTTTCGTTTTTCATTTTAGGAATTGAATTGTCAAAATGTGATGTTATGCAAAATCGTGAAATACATTTTCATTTATTTTATTGACAGAAAACTTTTAGTAAGTTTTGTCAATCTACACCTTCTTAACCCTATTTTTTCCCAGTTAGAGGACCAATTTAAAAAAAAATACTTTCTTAGTGGATGCTAACTATATTTCAGGTTTTTACGTCAAGTGGCTTGAGCTGTGCTTTGATAGATGAGTTAGTCATAAGGACATCGTCTTTTATATTTTATGGATTTTTTGATTATACAACATATTCTCACAACTTAAACTCAAACCATAATCTCCGTCTTCTGGCGCATTTTCTCAGACCTTGTGCCAACGTCTGTTTTTCCAGAATTTGGATAACTTTTTGGCAGGCAAAAATTTTGATAACCGAGAGGCAGTATAAAATGCCTTTAAAGAATTTGTTGCCTACCTTTCAGCTAATTTCATCGAAAAACGAATTAATAAACTGCCACTGCGTTGAAAAAGATGGATCAATTGCATGGGTTATTACTTTGATTAATAGAAATAAAATATATATGTAAATTACGTTAACTTATTTTATAAAAAAATACGGAAATTTCATGGGTGAAAAAAATCACAAAAAACGTATCTTGATTCGGCCTACGAATTACGTTTTCAACAATGTCCTTTTGAAATTAATACTAGAACAAAGGTAATATCAAAGCAATCAGTAATTAATTTGTATTTATTAAAATTATACTAAAATTTCGCTCAAGTAACTTCATTAAACATTTTGAAAGTTAATAATAGCAAGAATAAAGTTTTATTTTCTCTTTGAAGTCTTCGTAAATTAAGGAAGTTGTTTCATAAGTCCTTGTGAAAATTGTTCACATTTCAGTTATCATACTTTAGTGATGTAACTTAAATTGCGATTCCAATTATTTGAGTTTTAATTAAGGCTAAGTTATTGTTATCCAACAGTTGACATGTTTACTGACAAGGAGATTGCCCATTCGTCATAGACACTTCGGCGATGGGTGCCCACATATAAAAGCATATAGATATGATATTATGTAATTAAAAGAATGAAATGGTAAAGGAATTGCTTTAAAAAAGTCGGATTTTTGAAGATATATAAGTTTTTATTTTCACAAATACAGTTTTTTAACAACTACTTTTATCGATTTTATCGCGTTTTATTTCTTTGATTTTTAATTCCAGGCGTTTCGGGTGCTTTCCAGCACCAATGGTCACGGCGGACTGAGGTAACTGACGTTCCAATGTCAGTGTTAACCTGGAGTACCTTCAGAGATTTAATTTTTATTTATGGTCCGATCTACAGAATGAACTTACTGTGCCTTGTAGTCTTGCAGTGGTATGCTTTGGTTTAGTTTTAATTTCTTTAATTAAAGGGTCCCAAGCCGGTGGTAGTACCAAGCCTCCTTCTCTATTGAAATGAGAATTTTTTATTTCAATAGTCTCACGTATGATCCTTGATGGGAATTGATGTTCCTTCGAGAGGATTTGTGGTCTATCAAATCTAATATATGTCTATCTGGTTGGAGCAGTCTAGGATATGATCACAAACTGCAAACTTCCCTGAACTTTGATGCTTCGTGTATTTTCTTTTACTCGGGTTCTAATTGTTCTTTTCGTTTGCCCTATATATGAGAGACCACATTCACAATCAACCCTGTACACACCTGCATCTTTTAGAAGAATATGACACTTGATGGATGGTATGAACTCACTAATCTTCTTCAGAGGCTTGTAGAATATTTTAAAAGAAGCTCGCTTCAAGATGTAGCCAATCTTCTCTGTGACACCCCTGACATATTATGGTAGTACTTCACACGCTTGAATGTGGCCCGGCTTCACTCGGTCGGTTCGGAAGCTTGTTGACATGCAGAACCTGCGTGACGTGTTGAAGCTCGACGGCCAGATGTTTGCTGTCACAGATCCCTTGTGCTCTCTGTAACAAAGATTTGCTCACGGTAGCTAACTTGTGAAGGATGATGGTGAGATTCGTTATTTTCTATACACAGTATGACCTATGGTGTTGTTAGGATTTTGGATGACTAACGCATCTAGGAAAGCTAAGGAATTATTTGCCTCTAATTTATACATCAATACATCATCCAGGAACTGAGCAGGAGGCGAAATGTTAGTCTGATGCTGTGCCCAACGCAAATACCATATTACTGTCATAACATGGGCACATAATCCTATCGTTCGACGGCTGACAATAAAATTGCAAGAATACTTTTTAATTGCACTTCTACCAGAACCATTGCCACTAATTAAAATATATATAAAATAGATAAGAAAAGATAAGAAAATCCTGATTTAATATTTCATAGGCCGTATTCATGAGCAGCTCTAATGTGCTTCTTGGAACTTGCAATAATGCCGACATGCGTTCATCACTATCTAATATTTACTTGACAGTCTCGGAACTTCAGACAGAATTTGTAGCAAGATAATAATGTACAATTATTTTTCACTTGTACTCTGTTTGCTAATGTTATCATTATTGGGTATTCATAAAGTATTCTTATCTTTCATTATTATTTATTGTTACCAATTTAATATTTCTTTGTGGATAACGGTGCTGATTACATAATGACTAAGACTAATGTTATTTATAAATTGTTATTTGGTTTAAGCATTATTATGTAATTGATTGTTGTCCTTAATAAAAAAGTATAGTATGCTAAGGCATACCCTGAATATTTTCAGTCTATATGATGTGCATATTATCTTTCTATAATGTAGCAAAATCTTCTATTTGTGCTGCACTAAATGTTTTAATAGGATTATATATTGTTGATTCTAAAAGTACATTGCAAGAGTTACTATTTAAATGGTAGTTACATATTATTCTATATTCTCGAGGAACATTGTTTTTTTATAGGATAGGGTGACAAACGAGCACACAGTCCACCTGATGGTAAGTGGTTGCGGTGGCCCATAGACATATACATCTATCCTCGATTACAAATCAAAATGCAGATGCATTATTACCCTTGAGGACTAAGATTGTTTTCCCGTTTCCAGAAAAAAGGGTCTCCCGTTCTCTACACTCACCATACGAAACACAGCAGCATTAAGCTACTATTTCACGCTTGTATTCTGTGAGAGCGTTGTCCTTCCCTGGTCAAGCCGACCCATTCGTGCTACAACTATACTACTAATATAACTGCAGCATGGCTATACCACGTATAACACACATACATAGTAATTTTAATCACAAAAGAGACGTACCCGCAATGCTGATGGAACAGTGAGTCGATAGGAATTGTTACAACCACGTAAAAACATTGATTTGGTGTTAGTGATGCTTATACATAATTAGTTAGCAGTATACTGTGTGATGTATGATCTAAGCTTTGCTGTTCTGGGTGCAATAGGTACATTACTCACTTCAAATTGCTATGAGGACGGACTACATGATTCGGATGGTTCCCGTCCTGTAGTTGAATGTGATGCTGTTCTATCAGTCCTTTACCAACAATTATGATACACACTAGATGACGATGACAACTGAAATAATATTAAATACAAAAAATAAAGTCAAAGTGAAAAAAATAAAAATAAAATAGATTTGTTGATTTTAAACTCAAATATAAATAAAATATTTATCAAGTTAAATGTTACTGCACACAGACGGACTTAATGCTTTATATTATTTAATAATTAATGGCCTGACAGACTATCAGCAGTCCAAAAACAATGAAAAATCAACTGTCTTATTTCTTGGTAGTTGATAAAAATTGTCAATCTCGTAAATAAGCTAGTATGTTTGTCATATATAGCTTACGCAGATGTGAAAAAATAAAACAAGTTCTTTAGTTGACATGCAATCAGTTTACAAATCAGCAGTGAAGCAACTCAAGCCTATGATTCAAAGGCGAGAGCGATCCGATCTTGTGTCGGCGGAGGGGTACACGGCCGCTGCATTGTTTGGTGGGGTGCTTTTGTTTTTTTTTTTTTTTCTTCTTCGCTACGCATCTCTGGCTTCCATTTTCTATTACGTACAACATCTGCAAAGCATCTTCCTTTTGGAGTTGTGTCTAATGCAGCGGCCGTGTACCCCTCCGCCGACACAAGATCGGATCGCTGCCGCCTATGAATCATAGGTTTAAGTTACTTCACTGCTGATTTGTTGTTAGTTATCTCAGCTGGAATGCTTTTACCACTACCGTCTATACTGATAGTTGAACATACATTGTTGCAATATTTCTCAGATTGAATTTTTGATTCACAATTATTCGTATGGCACTTTTCGTCACTAGCTTGCATTTTGTTTAACGAACTTGAGATTATATTATTTAATTCCGTTGACTTTACATATGAACATTGAGCCGTATGCACGTCTTGTTTTAGACTCAAAATATCTTTTAGCAACGATGCATTCGCATGATCGAATGTAACAGGGGGCAGGCGTTTAAAATCCTTCGCAACAAAACTTGGGAGGGTATCTGGATCATTTTCCTTAAATATTTTTATAATATCCTCTATAAATCGCCTGCTTCTTTCATCGCCTCTTCTTGTAGAAGTACAAAGATTAACAGCCGCAGACAATATATCCTTCGCCGATTCAATATCCCCGTCCGAAAAAATACTCTCACATATTTGTATTAGGTTTACTTCATCTATCACATCAATTTTACATTGAATGAAACATAGCACTTAATTAATTACTAAATTACAACACTGATTAGAAATGATTTACGTACGCTTAACGACGGCGGACGCAACCGTTTTTTTTTGTCAAAGTAATTTCATTTTAGACTGACTCTTGGGTAGTGAATGATGGAGATTCTCTGCAATTATTCGTGTACAAAGAAGAAATTAAATCTGACTCACATTCAGATTCAATAATTGCATAAGTAGGCAAATGAAAGTCTTGCACTACAATAGAAATTGGTGACGTTTGAGTAAACGTTTTAGGGCTATTTCAATGCGTCGGTTTTTGGCTATTGAACGCTGGTCAGTGTCACTATCACCATCGACATCAGCGTAGTCATCAAAGTTACCATTAGAAAGATATTATTAAAAACGAAACCTTTTAATGGATTGGCCTTCTGTATAAAAAAAATAGGATAAGGTGACAAACGAGTACACAGTCCACATGATGTTAAGCATTTGCTGTGGTCCATAGACGTCTACATCTTTCCTCGATTACCAATGATATGCAGATGCGTTGTCACCCGTGAGGATTAAGATGGAATGCTTCGTTTCTAGTAAAAAGGGTCTTTGGTTCTCTACACTAACCATACGAAACACAGCAGCGTTAAGCTTTTGTTTTACGCTGGTATTCTGTGACAGCGTGGTATTTCCTCGGTCGAGCCGGCCCATTCGTGCTACAACTATACTACTAATATAACTGCAGCATGGCTCTATCACTTAAAAAAATTGGCAGAGAGGTTGCCATTTCGGTACACTTCAAATACAAATGGGTGTATTTGACCAGCTGCAACTATCTATCAGAAATCGCCATATGTAGAGTATAGTAACATATCTAATGTATACGATATGTTGTAACATATATAATGTATATGTTGCCATAACGGTCATGAGACATAACAGCAAATTCATCCCAACTGTTCGTCAAATGACGCACAATTTCTTTACGAATATCCATTCAGCGTTCTTGTGTGCCGTACAATAAATAAGAAAGCGTACGGAAAAGGTATGCGCCATTACCCACTTGTTAATGCTAACCAACTCTGTTATAAGTTTTAATAATACACAGACAAATTTATAAATTTTACAAAATTGCAAAAAATAATAATCAACTACTAACACAAACTACCACCTATTTAAATATCTATATTAAAACAAAAATAAACTATATTATTATACATAACAAATCAAACACAGATATTTTTGCAATTAAAACTAAAGACCTATATTATACACAAAAATCCAACTCAAAGAATCTTATTAAATTATTACAACGACAAATAAAAAAATGACTGTACACAAAATATTCTAATCACAAAGTGAAAATTAACTTTCCAACAAATTATACAGCAATCGCAAATATTCGCTAAGTAGGTAATCTGAAAGATTTTCAATTTTCTAAGGAAAATCAAGGTATTAGGTAAATTTTTCATTCAAATAATCCAAGAATAAATAAAATTTAAATTTTGAATTTCAATCCGATTTAAATATTCTTTTGTAAACTAAGGAGTATTAATATCAACTTCTTTGCAAATCACCCCCAAAATAACTTTCTACTCCTTTTTAACCCCATTAGGCGATTAGTTTCAATGAAACACGAAGCACGTATTCCATCAATTCTGTTAAAGAATATTTATATGCAAAATTTTAAGTAGATTGGACAAAGGAATCATTTGTCATGTTGTTGTCCCATACAAACTTTGCCCCCGTTTTTGACCTCTTTAAAGGTAGCATTTTGAAAAATCCTTTCTTACCTAATGCCTCCGTCATACAAAAAACACAGCCTCCAACCTTCAGGTCTCTACAATCAGCGGTTTAGGCTTTGCGTTGATCTGTCAGTCAGTCATTCAGGACTAAGCATTTTATATGAATAGATGTCAAGATCAAGTTTGTTTCTTATATTGCTATAAAATTGTTGATGCACATTTTGATGTTTGGGTACGCATATTTGGAAATACTAAACTTTGTTTTCGAAAATTTGGCAAGTTTATTGTCACTTTAGCTCACGTACCCGTTTGAAAAAAGTTTGTTATTACTGGTTCAAACATTGTTACCAAAATTTTTATATATCATATAATATCATATCAGTTAATAAAACGGAACCATAAAATTAGGATACTACATTATATACAATGATATAACAAACATGATATAAAAGCCACATTTTTTACAGCCATCGCACAAAACATGTTTAAAAAGACTGCGTAATCGCTCCAAAAGTTTATAAAATAACTTAAAAGTACCCAATGAATTATATTGGTTGATTAGTCGTACGTTATAGGGGCTTTAATGCTTGCGGGAACTTGTGCTTGCGACTGCAAAATTTGGTAACGACCGACAAAATTTTTACAAAATATTTTTTATTGATAAAATATAGCCTAAATCACGCTCTAGATATGTTTTAGTAGCTTTATCAAAATCAGTTCAGCCACCCTGTAAATAAACCCGAACAGACAGAAAAAAATTCAAAATGTTTATTCATAACAACCTATCATCATCATCATCATCTTTACAGCCCTTCACAAGTCCACTGCAGAACATAGGCCTCCCCCAAGGTATGCCACAATACACGGTCCTGAGCAACCTGCATCCATCGACTTCCTGCATGTCTTACCAGGTCGTCACTCCATCTAGTGGGGGGTCGCCTACACTTCGCCTACCGGTACGAGGCTGCTACTCGAGAACCCTGCTTCCCCAACGGTTGTCGGTTCTTCGAGCCATATGGCTGGCCTATTGCCTCTTCAGCTTACTAATCCATTGGGCTATGTCTATATGATATAGCTATATGACATGCAAATAACCTTCTGAGCTCAAAGGCAGTTTTTTTTTATTACACAGAGACACTTCAATTACCGCATCCACGTTATAGCGTTCAGACAGTCATGTCACCACACTTATTATGAGGTCGCATACTCCGGTGATCTCAAACTATCACAAGGAAACTTTGTCATACTTCGGAATGATAAAGATCGCAGATTTTAAGTTAGACTCAGGACTCAAGTAGTGAAAAAGGTTCTAACAATCTGCCTTTTTGTACTCCCGTGAATTCATCGTACTTCTTCAATAAATCATTTTATCGTTTTCTATTATATCTATTAAGTTAAAGTTAAAGTTACATCCTATATACGTCTCATTCCTGGGCAAAGGCCTCCTCTCATTTCTGAGAGAGTTTTTAGGGCAAGGAATAGATCGCCGCGCTGCCCCAATGCTTGTTGGCGAACTTTATATGTCTTCGAAATATTTTTTTCTTATTTCTCAGACATGCGAGTTTCCTCACGAAGTTTTCCTTCGCAGTCGAACACGTGGTAAATCAGCATTTAAAATTGCAATTAACAATTTCATTGGTGCTGGCGGAGATCGAACCCGGTTTGCACGTGTATTGTGAAATTTACAGCGAGAGCTAACTGTCTGAGCCACCACGGCTATCACGGATATTATATCTGTACGCTTGTGGAATTTCTTGCCTCTACTTATTCACCGTGCTCAATCCCTCAATCTTTTAAAAAAATACTGAAAGCTTATTACATGGAACTCTAATATTTCCAGTCATACTTCCTATCCTTTCTTTTATCTTACTCCAACTGTCATTGGTTTGTGTTTATCATTTTTATTTTATTTGTTTATTTTAACTGTACAGATTACGTACACTTTTCACCTAACCATTCCTTGTGAACAATTCTTTGCGTAAAAGGCAACCTGGCCTAAAAAAACAATCGCTTCCACAGCGATAAGACTGCCCGTTATATAATCTTTATTTTATTTACTCTATTTTTATTTTAATACGTATTAGTAAAATTAAAAATATAATGATTAATTGAAAACTGCAGCAAAATAGCTTTCAATTTAATAATAGCTTTCATCTTTACTTTCCCCATTAGGCATGGAGTATCAAATATACTATATTCTGAATGATGAAGTTTTGAGTTTAAAGAGATGGAAGGAATATTTTGAAAGCGTGTTTATGAGTGATGAGACGACGTATGAACTAAATGAAATAGAAACTCCAAAAGAAGAGGAAAGAGGTAGCGAGATAAGTATGATGAAATAATGAAAGCAATGAAAAGCATGAAAGCAGGTAACGCAGGCGGATATGATAGAGTTTCACTCGAAATGCTAAGGGCTGGAGAGGAAGTGGTAGCAGGCCTGCTGCACAACTTGTTTAATTTATGCTGGAACTGAAGCGGGTAAGCGGTGCAAAGCCGTGATAGTCCCAATATATAAAGGAAAAGGGCCGCAACAGGACCGTAAAAACTACCGTGGTATCAGCCTTCTTAGCATTGTGGGAAAACTGTATGCTAAGGTACTAATTGAAAGGGTCGTGAAAGAAACTGATGGAAAAAATTTGGATATTCAAGCGGGATTTAGAAAGGGAATAGGATGTACAAATCAAGACTTTTCCATGCGCATGATCGCAGAGAAGTTTTTGGCCAAAAACCAAAAGGTTGTGTATTCATGGACTTGAAAAAGGCCTTTGACAGAGTAGACAGGGATGTGCTATGGCAAACACTGAACGCAATTGGGTTGAGCGCTGGGTTGATACAGACATTAAAGTCTCTTCATAAGGACTCTAGTGCTTGTATTAAGATCAACGGGGTCTACTCAGATTAGTTTGGTATCCGTAAAGGAATTGAATGAAATGTTTTAATTAATTCCTCTTAGAGGTTGAATTTTCCAAAGTCATTTTTATTTTTTTTTTTATAGAAGAGGGGGCAAACGAGCATGTGGCTCACCTGATGTTAAGTGACTACCGCCGCCCATGATCAACTGCAACACCAGGGGAATTGCAGACGCGTTGCCGGCCCTTTAGAAAGGAGTAAGCTCTTGTCTTTTTTAGTGGATGCTAACTAAATTTTAGGTTTCTACGTCAAGCAGCTTGATCTGTACGTTGATTAATTAGTTAGTTACGCTGAACATCTTTCATATTTTATAGATAGATGTATTCGCCTTTACAACTCAATCTCAAAATAAATTCAACCTTTGTCCGTCATAAAATAAAAAAAAATGATTAAACAAAACCTATGGAGGTTGTATAAGTATGTGTTGATTCATAACCTGTTTTCAACAACGATATTTTAAAATGTATACTAGCACAAAGGTAATGTTAAGGCAATAAGTAGTTAATTTGTATAATTTATTAAAATTAATAGTAAAATTTCGGTCAAGTAACTTCATTAAACATCTTGAAAGTTAGTAATGACAAGAATAAAGTTTGTTTTCTCTTTGAAGTCTTTGTAAATTAAGGCAGTTGTTTCATAAGTCCTTGTGAAAATTGTTCACATTTCAGTTATCTTACTTTAGTGATGTAACTTAAATTGCGATTCGAATTATTTGAGTTTGTATTAAGTTTATGTTATTCTTATCCAACAATTGACATGTTCACTACAAAATAGTATGTAACAAAAACTATTGAAAATGACAATGTGATTTACAAGCGTTATTATTAGGCATAATTAACTGCCTCGTTGGTCTAGTGGTTGAAGTAGTGCGATTGCTGATCAAGAGGTCCTGGGTTCGAATACCGGGTCGGGTTAGAAATCAATTATTGAGTTTTACCGTCAATAAATTATCAGTAGCTGCCCGGAGTCAGAAGTTGGCGGTGTCTCACCTCCGTGCCTCGGAAAGCATGTAAAGCCTTTGGTCCTGCACCTAATCTCTCTCCAGTTGTGTCGGTTTACTGTCCCGATTGATTATGAGAGTGAGGAAAGAGAGAGTGCACCTATGCTTGCACATACACTTGGACCCTATAATCCTGTCCTGCACCGAAGATGGCCACCATGGTACTGTTGGCACCGACCTAAAGTCGGTCTGGAGGACATTAATATTTTAGGCATGGCATATTAATATTAACGAATGAAAGTGAACATAATTTTTTTTCTTATAATATACATGTTATTTGGACACAGTTTAAGCGATAATGAAAACTTAAAATAATTCAACACTCGGTTCAGCGCCCGAACGACGCATAAACTCTAGCCGCCCGATGAGAACCGAGAGAAACCAGCAGTAAACGCTTCTATGAGCGAGGTTAGTTCATTCATTTTAGCTAAAGAACTGGAAAAATGAATAGTGTAATTTTATATATCGGCATATGTCCGTTATAAAGCAAAGTTACATTTTATCTACTCGCCCTCCCCCTTGCGGCTGACCGTCGTCCACACGCGCCCGATATTTTCCAGTATTAGGGAAAACCGTACACGATACATGAAAAGTGTGAAGGTACAAAATAATCCTTAATAAATTCTCTATCAACCTCTTACACAAGCAATATTACATATAGTTGCGCGACAACTAATAAAACGACCACAAAATAATATGTACATTTTTTATCCTTTATCGATTTTTGCTATATGTATAGCTGAATGGCTTAATAAACTATTAACAGCATAATAATCATAAATAATCGAAATAGCACAACAACGTGGAAGGTAAGAGTTTAGAAATAAATTATACTTATTATTAAAAAAATATTCTATAACTTTGTTTAGTTATATGATATAATTCGGAAATCAAATTTTCAAATTTAAAAAATACAAAATAATCCTTAATAAATTCTCTATCAACCTCTTACACAAGCAATATTACATATAGTTGCGCGACAACTAATAAAACTACCACAAAATAATACGTAAATTTTTTATCCTTTATCGATTTTTGCTATATGTATAGCTGAATGGCCTAATAAACTATTAACAGCATTTTTTTTAACACATTATCATAAATAATCAAAATAGCACAGCAACGTGGAAGGTAAGAGTTTAGAAATAAATTATACTTATTATTAAAAAAATATTCTGTTACTTTGTTTAGTTGTATGATATAATTTGGAAATCAAATTTTCAAATTTAAAAATTAAAGTTTTTGAGGAAACTAAACTAAATGATTTCTTGAAATAGTGCACGGAAACTATAAGTGATATCGCTTTTGTATGTATAACAACACGTCGATAACAAATTTATCAAGGATGATTTCGTACAGGCACACTTTTCATTTATCGTGTACGGTTTTGACCCTTTCTGAGAGTGGATAAAATATAACTTTGCTTTATAAAGTACATATTCCTATAAAAAAGGCTCCATTAAATTTTCAAAATTTTCCATACATTGCAATCTAAAATGCATGAAATAGATGTCACGTTATGTTGCGCAGTTCAGACGCTTGATATACGCGGGTGAAGCGGGCAGAGTTAGTAATATAATATGTGGCTAAATATTAATCCAAATTTAATCTAATAATCTAAAATAAATCTAAACCTTTAACGTTAATAACTAAAGTAGGCCATTTGTATTTTGTATCGCATAGTAAATATCCAAAATTCGGATCACGAGGTGGTGCAATTTATTTCTAAGCCCGCTTCCAACTTGCCAACCGCCGGTGGGCAAATCAATCTCTTCAATATTTATGCTTTGGGAATTTAAATTCGTCTAACTTAAAATCATATTTTACGAGTACTTTCCTATGGATGATATTTTAACTTATAAAATGTCTTTTCGTGATGGTAAATTAAAATGGTAATTGTTTCGACACTTCTAATCTGTAGTAGCATTATTTTTATGTTGTGTGATAATGCTTCTGTTGTCAGACACAATTTTAATAGCAATGCGCTTACATTTTGGACACTTAACATCTTAAAAGAGAAAAATAAGAAAGTTCTCTCTTTTCGCTTACCTACAAGCCCACTGTTGTCACATTCTTCTTAACTTTTCAGAGATATTTTGTTGTAGGAAAGATATCCAATCAAAATACATTAAATATTATTACGTGAACACAATTTGCACAAAGTACCCAGTCTTTCGGTGTTCTAAATTATATTTTGAAGAGTATGCGCAAGAATTACCAGCTTGATTCCTAAGTCTTTCAATCCGATAACAATGTAAATAGGTTTTGCTGGGAATAGTTTGGTATACAATCTTCGGCTACACCACCACTAGACATTCACATCGAACACATTGTGTCTAAAAGTTTTAAAATGCTAAGTTTTTCATAAGAAATATCAAAAAGCTATCTGTGAAAATAACACTGTTTAACCCTTTAATCAGATTTGGTCTAAAGTACTGCAGTCTGGCGTGGTATCCCCACTACAAATTTTATATAAATTATAGAATCGGTACAAAAACGCTTCCATTAGCAGTTCAGTTACCAATACAATCTAGTTAAACGCGTACCATCCTATAAAGACTGTTTAAATCACTTTACATAAAATAAAAGAATGCAGGGACTTTATCGATCTTATTTTAATCGATCTAATTTTTTCGCTGCAGAGTCATGCTGGAATTATATTAGTAGTACAGTTGTAGCACGAATGGGTCGGCTCGACCGGGGAAGGACCACGTTCTCACAGAATACCAGCGTAAAATAGTATCATAATGCTGCTGTGTTTCGTATGGTGAGTGTAGAGAACCGGAAAGAGACTAATAGCTTCTCAATCTGTTTCTTGAACACATTTAAGAATTGAGCACTTAGTCTTTGCAATCATAATATATCAACTATCTGTTATATCAATTAAGTCCTTTTTTTATTTAAGCAATTTTTAAGTGTGTTGTTTTTTTTAAATCAATACTTATTTTATCAATATCAATCCTATTTTAATACCTAATGTTTTTAATACATGTACTAACTTTCTTTAAAAGAATTTTAAACAGTTTTATATATTACTTCGTCTTGAAATCGTATGTACTTGTAAAATAAAGTTTATAAATAAAATAAAGCGATAGTGCTTGCGTACATTATGAAAAATAATATAATAGCTTAGATACAAAAAAAAATGTTACCTAATCACAAAATACTGCAATACTTTGTAATTATGTAATTATTATGTTTTTTTTTCTTCAAGCAACTTTTTATCTCGATTAATTAAAATCGCAGTTCGTAAAGCATTGTTTTAAAAATTAACAAATTCTTATTAAAATTACCTTTTTTTAATTAAAAAAATCTATCGGATTATATATTACTATCATCGTTATTATTATTATTAATAGGTGGTAAACAATCTATTGCATTCAAAGACCTCATTAAGGAATTAATTCATACTGGGTACCTAATACCTACGTTCGATTCTTTACATCATTAAAATAGCGAAATTAGGTCACTTGGTGATTCACCTCGATGTCTGCGATCGGTGTTTTTATTTATTTTATTTTATTATATTTTATTAAGGATAACCAACAAGACATACATACATTATTACATACATTTGTTATGTTACAATTCTTCTATTCTAGGATTAAGAACTAAACGACGTTACCACGGCGTGCATCGTTAGCAAGCTATTTTATTTTATTATAAATATGTTTATAAACAATTTATAATCAAACATTATGATGATAAAATATTAAAATTATAATGAAATATCATAATTTAAGTAATGCGGTTACACAACAAAATTGTAAAGTTGTAAATGTTTAGATAAAAAGGTTGATACCATAGACTTCTTAAAATTAAAAATTCTATTGCCGAATTTCTGTTAATTTGGACAAAGACGACGCGATTATAGCGACGTTGAATTCTGTTCAAGGTTGAGTTATGGCCCGAATTTCTCTTGGCTGATTTTGTCACAAAATTTGACACTCAATCTAATTTTTTGTATTAATTGTGGGCAGTCGATATACAATTTTTCTGTTGACTATTTTAAACAGAAAAATATTTTATTTTATTTATTATTTTATAGGATAGGGTGACAAACGAGCCTGAGTTCACCTGATGGTAAATGGTTGCTGTGGCCCATAGACTTCTACATCTATCCTCGATTACGAATCAGGATGCAGATGCGTTGTCACCCGTGAGGACTAAGATGGAATGCCTCATTTCCAGTAAAAGGAGTCTCCGGTTCTCTACACTCACCATACGAAACACAGCAGCATTAAGCTACTATTTCACGCGATTTCGATAAAATATTAAATAAAATGTGTTGAAGATATATGATTTAAACTTCTCAATTACACATAACTTCACCTTAGTCCCAACTTGCGACATCTGATGATTAGATGAATATCAGTGCTCATTGTCATATTTGCAGGTGAAGGCAGTAGCTATACTATGTGATTCGCACTTTGGACAACAAGTCGTGTTGATGGTCTAGGCACCAAAGATCTTATACAACTACTAGAGACCACAAGATCTCTCTCAGGTCACTCACTTTCTTAGTCTTCACTGGGTGATGAACTATCTTATTTTACCCAATATCAAAATAGTCTATCAATAATCCTCGACAATTTGAAAAACTTAAAATTCGCAACTTTTCAAAATAATAAAAGTAAAATATCAATTTACTCTTAAATAACAAAGAATTTATTTTAAAGACTGAAACAGAGGGCTAAGAAGAGTTTCGTGTTTCCTTTGTTACAGTTTGCTAATTAACACCGTCTTCCGATACTTAGTTGAATATTGTACTGAAAATAATATTGTATCTTATTTTTTGTTTGTTAGTGTCCTTATTTCAGACAGTAAGAAATGCGTAGAGAATAAATAATGATATTTTAAGACTCAAGTGACAAAGTCTATTATCATCATAGAAAAATAAATCCCGAAGAAAACAGAAGGGTAATTTTTTTTTTAAAAAATACTAGTGTAACGTTTTTAATTATCACATGAGCTGAGATGAGGAGCAGCGTTTTTCTAATAACGACTAGAAAAATATGTGATTGCCAAACCGCTTGCCAAGCGTGACAATTACGGCAAATATCTCTCTTATGACAATCATTAACGAGCATTAGAGTTCAGCAATCGACTTTAATAGGCTGTAAGGAACGGAAATATTATACTAATATAATATTAAAATATATATTTATTTTTCTTAATGTTTGCAAAATTATTAAAATAAGTACCACTAAGCGAAGCCTTGTAATGCAATATAGATGCGAATATTGCAAGTAAATATCAGTAATGCCATGTAGCCGGTGCCAGTAACGAGCTTCATGTGGCGTGGTAACAAGGTTGCGTTAGACGTTATGTTATAACATTGAGACTCTACTATCGCAATTTTATATTGTTACTAAGGGTGTATAACGTTTTCTTTGGGGCATATTTACCACAGTTGCCACGCTTAGCATGTGTAATAGAGCATGTAGAAACCAAAACCGATGAGGGACGATGGATTTCGAGTGTTGGCCTTGTGACGGCCTGGTAAGACTTGCAGGAAGTCTAGGTGGCTCGGAACGTGTTTTGTTGCATTACTTGAAAGATTTATGTTCAGCAGTAGATTTGTGATAGGTTGTCAACTAATTAAATGAAACCGTCGCCTCTTACGACACACGCACGACAAACTAGAGTATTGAGTATTCTTACATCGCCACTATGTACACGGCCAATTAAAAATATGTACATTAATGTGGTGGTTATCTATTAATGTGACTTTGTTCAGATGTAAGATAATCAGAAACCATTTATTGAATCATTTCTTCGTTTTTTTTTTAATACAAATTTTTCGAATTCCGAAGATTAGTCCAGACAGATCGACACACGTAAAAACTAGTGGTTATTCATGACACGTCATGCAAGTAATTCTGCATGATCTCTCCAAGTTCAACGTAAGGCAGCTATTTTGATATTACCGACAAACACTTTAATGTCATTCTTATGTACGGATTTAAAACTGATTTAAATATTGATTTGTCGTACTTACCACTTTGATCTGAAATATCTCCTTTTTGGTTAAGAATTCCAAAGGACATTGTTCTGCGTCCATACAATGTTCGCCTAAGAACCAACAGTAACAAAAAATACCTTTTTAAGTCAAAAATTATACATAATTGTATGTAAGAACAATAACTTTTGACGGACACTTCCGAAAACAGAGATATTAGCAGTTACTAGGCTGCATTAAAAGTATCGGGAATTGAATATTTCCACTGTTACTGTCATATTAAAATCTTTTTAATTGAAAACTTCTTGGTTTGAAAAATCAAATATCATTTATTTATTTAAAAAAAGATTCTCAGTCTTGTCACAAGGTTTTGTCAAACTTGTTTAGTCGTAGAGAAAATGGTATTGACTCGAGAAAATTCAAGAGCGATGATTTATTATGACTTTCGAAGTGGTTTAACACAAAAACAGTGTGTTGACCAGATGATTTCTGCATTTGATGATAAAGCCCCATTTAAAACCACAATTTATCGCTGGTTTACTGAATTTCAACGTGGAAGTGTCAAACTCAGTGATGATCCCCATCAAGATCGTCCAAAAACGGCAGTCACCCAAGAAAACGTTGATACTGTGCGTAAGCTGATTAAGGAAGATCGACATGTGACATACCGAGAAATTCAAGCAACTTTAGACATTGGCATGAGTCAAATACAAATAATCTTGCATGAACAATTAGGTGTAAAAAAGTTGTTTTCCCGATGGATACTGCATTCGCTCTGTGAAGAGCAAAAAGCGGCTCGCGTTACTTGGTGCATCAGAACTCTCGAAAGATTCCACGCAGGATCCTCAAATACTGTATACAATATCGTATCAGCTGACGAATCCTGGATATATGCGTACGAACCCGAAACAAAAAACCAGTCACGAGTTTGGGTGTTCGAAAATGAGTTAAAGCCAACAAACATTGTTCGTTCACGGAGTGTTGCAAAAAAAAATGGCAGCAACGTTTGTCTCCAAAACCGGCCATGTTACGACTATTCCTCTTGAGAGATAAAGAACGGTTAATGCAGAATGGTATGCTAGCATTTGTTTGCCACAGGTCGTTTCCGAACTCCGTAAAGAAAACTGCAACCGGCGCATCATCCTCCATCACGACAATGCGAGTTCTCACACCTATATATAGAATAAAAGAGTTTTTAGAGCAAGAAAACATAGAGTTATTAGACCATCCGCCGTACAGCCCCGACCTAAGTCCTAATGATTTCTATATTTTCCCTAAAATAAACAATAAATTGCGTGGACAGAGATTTTCATCACCTGAAGAAGCTGTGGACGCCTACAAAACGGCCATTTTGAAGACCCCAACTTCCGAATGGAATGGTTGTTTCAATGATTGGTTCTATCGTATGGAAAATGTGTCAAATTTCGCGGAAAATACTTCGAAAATCAATAAATACATTTTTAAATACTAATGTTGTGTCACTTCCTTGATTCCCGAAATTTTCAGTGCCGTCCTCGTATCGTAGAGATTTTGAGGTTATATTTTTATGAAATATTACTATGTTATTGCTAATGTAAGCAGTACAGTCTTAGCCTAGCACTTATACGGTAAATAAAACTCAGGTTGTGATTAGGTATTTGTTTTATTAATACCAATTAAATACAATTTATACACTCATTTATCAACCAAAGTAATGATTGATACTATCAACCATCATTACTTTCGAGCAAAATATTATTCAAGAATTGAGCAGGGGTTGATATTTTCTTGGTATCGGGCCCAACTTAAATACCATATTATGGTCATAACATGGGCGCAGCAACCTATAGTTCTGTGCCCAACAACACAATTACAACGATATTTTTTATTGCCTCCCTTCCAATTTCTGACTCATAAACCAGAATGTATACAAAATAAGTTTTACTACTAATATGGCGGCTATGTATTCTCCCTATCAAGAGCCATACATATTTAGAATGTAGTAAATGTAATTCACTAATCAGTAATCAACTCCTGTTCGACCTCCATGCAAACTTCAACAACATAATTACCGATCGCACGTCTGACGCCTATCTATTTTATCGTCTTGTCATCTGTCAACATAACATTTTTTTTGCGGGGCACAATGTTGTATGGCCAATGAGAGTACAATAGTATTGTTATTTTTAATGAATACACATAATTTTACTGTATTCCTGTTTCTTGGGGTATGTACCAATCTTAGGTATATTTTTAATTATTAACGTTTTCCTTATTATGAAAACGTTAATATTTACTCAAATATATTTATTTGAGTTTGCGACAAGTTTTGAAATACTGTTAAATGTAAGAGGTATTATGCAATTGGCCAAATCACAGGAGTCCAGACGCAGCAAATTAATAAAAAATACGTACAAACCTTAAAATCTAAAAAGTCCTTTTTATTTTGACTCCATAATTCAGAAGTGTCCATTACTATCTAATGAATATTATCTAATGCATAATTAAGGACAAGAATTTTAGTAATTATCAAATTTATGTTGGTTTTTAGGCGAGATTTAACATTGTCCTTTAAATTTATAAATTCATTTAGCTGGTACATTTGAGTTTTGACCACTGTCATTCATTTGGTTTATCCTCATTATTTTTTCCTTTGGCGTCGCTTATTACCGCACTGGAAAACAAGAAATATCGGTATATTTACGAACAAGAGTTCTACCATGGCACCAGTGCTGCAGAAACAGCTCGAAGGATTAATAATGTGTGCGGCGCTGGTGTCGCAAAAGAACACACGGTACGTTTTTGGTTTCAACGTTTTATTTCTGGAAATTTCGACCTTTAGAACCAACCCCGTGGACGGCAAGAGACCAAAGTGGAAAATGAAGAATTAAAGATTGTAGTGGAAGCGGATCCATCACAAAGCATTTCAGAGATAGCTGCAAGCTTCGGGGTAAGTGATAAACTGTATTAATCCACTTGAAGCAAATCGGGAAAGTAAAAAAACTTCAACAATGGGTACCTCACGAATTGAATGAATCAAACTTGTAAACACGCGTCGACTGCTGTGTTACCTTGCTGAACCGACACGAAAAATGAAATAATTTTAAATTGAATCATTACTTGTGATGAAAAGTGGATACTGTACGATAATCGTAAGTGCTCGTCGCAATGGCTGAACCCTGGAGACTCAGGCAAATCCTGCCCTAAACGAAAATTGACTCAGAAAAAGTTACTTGTGAGTGTTTGGTGACCTTGCGCCGGTATCGTTCCCTACAGATTTTTAAAATCTGGCCAAACAATTACGGCAGATATCTTTTGTCGGGAACTGCAAACTATGAAGAAAAAACTAGATGCTAAACAACCGAGATTGGTCAATCGCTCTAGGCCACTGCTGCTTCACGACAACGCAGGACCACACACTGCACTACAAACAATCACTAAGTTCGATGAGCTACAATTAGAATGTCTCCACCGTACTCCCCGGACCTTGCTCCATCATATTACCATTTTTTGCGGAATTTGGACAACTTCTTACACGGAATAAAAATTCAACTCCGATGCGGCAGTCCAAACCGCCTTCAAAGAGATTATTGCTTCTCGCCGCCATTGTTTTTTAGTAAAGGGATCAATGAACTACCTATGGGATGGTATAAGTGCATAGATTACAACGGTTTATACTTTGATTAATTAAATATATTTTACAAAAAAAAAAAATTGACTTTATATTCCCTGTACAAATTGCCAATTTCATATGTAAGGACCCAATATTTAAATGAGCTTTAAATCCATACATAAAAATGACATTAAAGTGTTTGTCGGTAATATTGAAAAAACTGCCTTACGTTGAACTGGGAGGGGAAAATGCAGAATTATTTGCATATAGAGTATTATAAATGAATTAATTCTCAGTGAGAAATTTAACACTTTAGTTGGTATTCCAGTATTAATTCACCAAGGTTGGTGGCTTGGTCATATTTAAAGCCTGCGTCGTAACAGACTTTAGAAAGTCTAGTAAATTGCGCCTTGTCCTTGAGGAAGACAGGGGGCGGGACCTGTTTCTTTGTGGCAGCGACGGGGGCTGCGGTGGAGCAAGCAGGCGCGGGAGTTGCGGTGGGGCGAGCAAGCGCGGGGTGTCCGGGGGCGGGAGGTGCGCGAGAGGTCGCTGTTGTTCATCAAAATTCAGGAAGCGAGAGAAACTTGCGGATCGAAAACGTCCAAGATTAATTAGTTATTTTTTTTTATTTGTTATAAATGGTCTTATCGCTTGCCTCCAACACGTGGTGCGGATTTTTGCCTCACTTTGGCAGCTTTAGCTTTAGGCGCAGCCTTTGCTTTTGGTGGAGCGGCAGTGACCTTCTTAGCTGCTTTTGTGGATTTTTTCTGTGCTTTTGCAGCTTTAATTGCTTGTTTTCTTTGAGCTTTTCTCACTTCAGGATTCATATTATGCTTAGCCATGATGTCACTAAGGGAGGCACCTACAATGGCACGCTGGAACTTTTGTGTCCTCCTAGTGCGCTTCTTAGCTTGCTCTTCCTCCTGACCTTTCTTGAATTTACGTCTGTAAAGAACAGTCCATGTAACTTTTCGAGGATTTCTCCTCATAAGATGAGCTGCTTCACATTTTGAATTGAGAAATGTGAAAGTCTTGCCGTCCACCTTAACCATGGTTTTGCCATCGCCAGGGTAAATCTTGTAACCACTGTAGGCGCAAAGTCCGATCCTAATCAATCGTCAAGAAAATCATTAGTCAAAAATAAAAAAAAGTAAAAAATGTACGCATATTTTAAAACGTTTCAGCTTATTAGTTAAATTCTATTTAAGTAAATATTATTTGATACTTAAAAAATGGAGTCTTAATTCTTTGTGTTTGTTATCTTCCAATCATGGTCTCAAATCAAGAAAAAAATTAATTTTAGTACGTCGTAGAGCTACGCTGCAGCTATTATAATTGCAGCGCGAATGGGTGGATTTGAGCGATGCAGGACCACGCTTTCACAGAATACGACGACAACAAGAAATAGCAGCTTCGTGCTGCTGTGTTGTGAGTCTCATATACATGCTTAATTGAGGTGTTTTTCTGTGAAAAAGGTGTTAAAACCAGTGCCGAGGTGTACCAAAATATCGTCCTAACAAACATAGTGTAAGTTCTTTTTCAAACAATGCTCAAAATAGACATTGTATTTTCCAACAGGACTCTGCACCAGCTCATAGGGCACGAAGCACGTAATACTAGTTGACCGCCCACGGAATATTTTGGTAGTTAAGTTCTTGATTTTATCGGCCATGAAGTCTGGCCTTCTTCTAGTCCAGATTTAAGCCTACTGAGTTATAAGATGGGCAACATTTAAAGGAGAAAGTCTGCGTAAAACCTCATCAGATTTTGGAATTTCTCCGAGCATCTTTGGCTAAAGCAGCGGTAGAAATACATATGAGTGTGGCGCATGCTGCGATCGATGATGGGCCGCGTCGATTAAGGGCATATATTCAGAATAGGGGAGGGGGGATGCATTTTGAATAATGTAAATAAAATTGTATTTTAAATTAAATTACCTTTCATTTCATATATAATTTATATATAATAATCAAAAAGTGTATCATTAATTTTATAAAAAGTTTTGACAGAACTTATGACCTGCCTAAGTATGTATATGTACGTAATCACCTACTTTAAGCTGCTGGCAATAATCAAATTATTATTGTCATTTTAAAGACTTATTTATGTCTGCGGTGATAGAAAACTTAGTGGGGAAACCAGCGTATCAGCGTAATAATAATACTCGTATATTGAATACACGTGAAGCCAAAACATACTGGAGCAACGCGGCGGACTAATGGCTCCATAACACTGAAAAATTAGAGGAGACCTGTGCCCAGTAAAAGAATGTATATAGGCTGTGAATGTAATTTAATAGCAATTCAAAATACAATAACGGATTCCTAAATCTGATCTATAACTAATTTAATCTGGTTGATATAAACTCTCGAAATTATCACAAGGAAACAAATGTAATGCATAATTCCATGCGAATTTAAAATCATAATATTGCTTTATTAATGATCATAAAATATACTTCAAATATGCTGCTACATTAGAAAGGCTATGCATAAAAATATCAAGTTAAAATATTTAGATAGTCAGGAAAAGTATTTTCAGTGCATTTCTTGGCTTCGCATTGAAATAAAGTGCTAATTAGCAGACAGTCACAAAGGACATACAACACTTTTACCTTGCTTTTAGCTTTTCTAAAAAAATTGTTAAATTTAAAGACTTCGTATTATTAAAAATATATTTACAGAAACATTTTGAATATAATATATTTAATTACACTTAATGTAGAATTGTACCTAATTCATGTTATAATCCTGTAAATAATTAATATTTAATATTATGCTTATGCACTGCAAAATTTATACAGAAATTATATATAGCGCCGCAACCTTGGCGCTGTGTGCTGAAGTGGCAATAAGCCAGGCATATTGCTCGAAAAACCGACAACTGATGGCTAGAAAGGTTCTCAAGTAGCAACCTCGTATGGCCGGTATAGCGTTGAGTGTATAGAGCGGCCTGCCACGAGATTAAGTAACGACCTGGTGAAAGATGCAGGAAGTCGATATGTGCAGGTGGCTCAGTATAGTGATTTAAGGCAGTCCTTAGCAGTGAACTTGTGATGGACTGTAATGATGTGTTGGACGTGGTGCTAAAACAGGGGATAAATAAATAGTTACTTACAACAGTAATTTGACTGCAATTTCCCTGGTGTTGCAGTTGTACATAGGCGGTAGTAGTCAATTAATATCAAGTAAGGCGATTGACTGCAACATCTCTGGTGTTGCAGAGGTACATGGGCGGCGGTAGTCAGTTAACATCAAGTGAGGCGAATGACTGCAATTTCTCTGGTGTTGCAGTGGTACATGGGCGGCGGTAGTCAGTTAACATCAAGTGAGGCGATTGACTGCAATTTCTCTGGTGTTGCAGTTGTACATGGGCGGCGGTAGTCAGTTAACATCAAGTGAGGCGATTGACTGTAACTTCTCTGGTGTTGCAGTGGTACATGGGCGGCGGTAGTCAGTTAACATCAAGTGAGGCGATTGACTGCAACATCTCTGGTATTGCAGTGGTACATGGGCGGCGGTAGTCAGTTAACATCAAGTGAGGCGATTGACTGCAACTTCTCTGGTGTTGCAGTGGTACATGGGCGGCGGTAGTCAGTTAACATCAAGTGAGGCGATTGACTGCAACTTCTCTGGTGTTGGAGTGGTACATGGGCGGCGGTAGTCAGTTAACATCAAGTGAGGCCTATGCTAGTTTTCCCCCTCTCCTATACAAAATATATTTATTACTAACTCTAAAACGAAACATAAAATGGGTTTTAATGTATTGTGTTCATAAACGAACATAACATAAGTAAGATATTTAAACAAAATGTAAAATTGAAGAACATGTAAGAACATACATAAACCTCACAGTTTTATTATAATGACTATATATTATTAATTATTATAAAACAATTTGGACTCCATGTAAACAAGTTATAACTTCAACTCACTATATCATTACTTAATTAAAAGAAACTGCAATATCTGTCCAGAAAGCCAATTTTCTTACTGGATCAGAGCCAGCAGTGACTACTGGCAAGAGTTGAACATTTCGTCTTATAAATATTGATTCCTAAAATTTAGGATAATTATACTGAAGTAAATTTCCTAAAATATACAACAAAAGTTTTTTGATAATATACCTGATAATTTAAGAAAGTGACACTCTCGTGATGGGAAGATATTCTTTTATGGGCTAATCCGAACTTCACATAGTGACATCCTATGGAAAATGCAAGTAATCGATGTATTTCTGATCAGTCTGGACAGTGTTTTATAACAAACTATAGATCCCATACTAATGCTGAGCTAATAAAGAAAGAAATACTTTATTTTATACAAACCATTGAAGTAAACGACGTGTCTTACACAATGTACATGGTTACAACCAAAATGTAAATATGAATGGGGGTCACAGATTCCCTCTGCTAATCCATACTCATATAAATTTAATATTAAACATACTTTTACAGTGTTGCTAGTGATGATTTACGGAACCGAGACGTGGTCCTTCACTGTTGACCGTATGAGGCTATGGAGAGGGCTATGCTCGGAGTTTCCCTGCGTGATAAACTTAGAAATGAGGATATCCGCAGTATAACCAGAGTGACCGACATAGCCCAACAGATTAGTAAGCTGAAGTGGCAATGGGCTGGCCATATAGCTCGAAGAACCGACAACCGCTGGGGAAAAAAGGTTCTCGAGTGGCAGCCTCGTACCGGTAGGCGAAGTGTAGGGCAACCCCCTACACTTCGCCTACCGGTAAGACATGTAGAAGTCGATGGATGCAGGTGACTCAGGACCGTGATTTACCTTAGACCTTGGGGGAGGCCTATGTTCAGCAGTGGACTTTAGAAGGGCTGTAATGAATACTTTTACAGATTTAATTCTGTCCGATATAAACAAAATTTCATATGATATATTTTAAAAGGAAAAATATAAGGCTTGTATTAAAATATAGTTCACGCCTTCTTTTAAAATTTTCTTTAGCAAATAACAGTTTACATTGAGAAAAAACAATTTCGTAACAATTTCTCTTAAATTAGTAAGGTTTGGAAAGTAATATAAATAAAAATCTTTGTTTGGTTTTATTCAAAGTCAGAAATTTCTTGTTTGAAAGTAATTTATGAATATGCAATATAGCAGAATTCGAAATAAAAGTTATTATATATATTCATTCAGTTATATTCGTAAACAGAACAATAAATTAAAAAATCTACAACCGTAATTGTAAAAGGTTTTTATATAGTAATTAACTGAGTAAAATCATATTGACCCGTGATTAAATACTCGTGGAGATGCCACTATTATCACCAGATCATAAAAATAAAAGAGTATACTAATGACACGATTAACGCGTCATGTAAAAGATCCTTTACATTAGTGAGATAATTGTTTTACAATCGTAATACGCGTATACTTAATTTAAATATGTATTTCCAAAAAATAGAGTTTTTAGAAATACATGTTTAAGTTTAATATTGCCATGTAAGTTATTCTGCCAATGACACATATAGATCAGCAGTACCAAGAGAATACATCTACTGTGTATGTCACTACTCTTAGATCTAATGCATTATATTTGCATAGCGCTATCTATGAATGACTCTGGGTAACCGTTGTAATTTTTCTAACTAAAATGGTTTTTATTATTACATTAATATTTGTGAGAAAACATGTTATTTTTTGTATCTTGTGTGTAAGGCTTAAGACGACTCATATAATAAATTCGTATCAAATTTAAGTAATTGAATACATTCTTGTCATTTTTAGAATTATCTGTCAGTCTTATTGTTTATGAACGTATCACATTTAAGTTATGTATATTTTAGAAAAGAGAATTGTTTAGAAAATAAGCGTTTTTCTTGTAACATTTATTCTTAGTTTTATTTAAAATGGGTTGATTCAATCAAAAGTTGAGATTATTGTATTTAATTTTAGTTCTTCTGCATCATTCTTATCTCAAAAATATAAAATATACAGATATCTCCAATTTACAATTTTATTATAATATATTTTTTTCAGGTTTGATTATTGAGGTGATCTTTGCATCACTTTAAGATTCGGCCGCGTACGCAGGTATTCTCCAGTTTGTCCTGCCGAAGCGTTCAAATACTTTGCTAAAATCTATGTGGTTTCTGTCATCTAGAAATTTGTTAATATTATTTGTTGATTTTGATTAGTGTTTAGAGGTAGATTTTAGGTTTAAAACTAATTGTGTGCTTTATAGGACGACATTGTTTATACAAAGTATTGTATCGGATTACAAACGTATGTTTCCACTCCTTTGTCAATGACATAAATCTACATACTACTCAGATGAGTATTAGTATTAATATATACAATTAAATTTTTCACGAGATATAAAATATGTCATCCCAATAAATATATTTAAACGTAAGGCACATTAATTAAAGTTACTCGATTAACATTTTTGGTCTATACAGTGTGTCTGGTCACGACCTAGCGATAATTAACTTAAGGTTACAAAATATAGCTAATTTCATCGACGAAAAAACCCATATATGGGGGTCTACCCCCCCCCCTGTTATAAAGGCCGCCATTTATTTTTTTTAGTCTTGTAGATATCTCTGCCAAAAGATGCATATTTCTCTGGACAGAAAGGTCCTACAGATGTAAAAAAATGTCATTTAAAAGGTAAAAATAATAATATTAATAATAAACATTTATTTCTCCCACTTTTTACATAGTTAGTAATAGTTTCATAAATAGTTAACTTGCAGTGTGTGTACACCCAATTTACTACAAACTAGGAGAAGAAAAATTATGAGGTATGTGAAACGATACAAGCAAAATCTACTTTCGCCAAATAGATTTATGGGTACAGAATAGACAGGTTATATAATAAAGTTAATAAAAAACGCACGCACGCAAGCACGCACGCACGCACGCACGCACGCACGCACGCACGCACGCACGCACACACACACACACTTATATTTATATATATATATATATATATATATATATATATATATATATATATATAAAATTTTGATTATATACTTTTATTATTGTTACGAGCTTGAGGTTCGTGACAATAAAAATTGCCGATAAAATTACCTAAATTAACACTTTAATTTACTTTACACAAATTAAAACTAAAAACACTAATAATTAAACACACTAATTCACTTAATTCCGCTCCGAAGCTTCGCTTGTGTCGCCGAGTTCAACTCTGCCCCGATCGCATCTTGCAGCGCCTACTTATTTAAATTAGCAAAGAAATATCCATAATGTTCAAGTAAACACGCGCAAGGTACCGAGCGTTCGAGTTTCGACTAGGCGCTGTCGGTTGAGTGATTTGTGATGTCATTTTCTCAATGCTCCCCTCGCTCTCGTTCCTGACACTAGATGGCGCTAGTGTATCGTCGACTTGAGCGCGTAACACTGCCCCTCCTAAGACATGCTCGTCCCGAGCATTATCGGCCCCATAATAACGCGCCAAGCGATTCACATGGACGATCTTAGGAGTCCCTCTTGCGCCTTTCTGTAACGGCTCCGCAATGTCAAGGACTGTCCTATCCCGTGGTGCACCAACATTTTACAATTTCGGTGCTCCTCTACTACGTGTCCGAGGTCCCCGCACGGCCGCACAACTTGTACATGTACGACACCAATCCTCGACATCGTCACGATAATGGACCCAGTAAAACTGTTCTCGGACCTTCAGTAGAGTTCGTTTAACTCCCAGATGGACTCTTGAACGACCATTATGGCACAACTGTAGAACATTCGGCACTTTAGCTTTAGGGACAACCATTTGCAAACGACAGCTGTCTCTTCGACCATTGTCCCATTTACGGCACAGGAATCCATCCTGAATCAGCAAGCTGTCCCATTGGGCCCAATAGCTTTTCGTGGTTGAACTCATCGCTGAGACGTCCCTCCACTTAGGCTTGGTAGCACGGGCCTTCATCCATCCCAGAATCGGCTTGATGTCCGGATCTTCCTGCTGTGCATGTCGTAGGTTGTCCTTCCACCCGTTGCTGAGGTGGTCTGTCCTGAGCATCCTCACGGATACCACCTCCTTACTCTCTTGCCTACTACAATGGTTGCAATCTTCAGGACAAGGTCTTCTTGACAATGCATCTGCGTTGCCGTGAGATTTCCCGCTGCAGTGTCTGATAGTAAGGTCGTATTCCTGCTGCTGCTGGGCGGTGCTGTTAGCCGCACTTCCTTTCTGAGACCGTTCACCTTCCCTTCGTAGGGTGTGCTCAGGGCAGCTGGACCGAAGATGGCCCCTTTCCCCACAGCCATAGCACCTAGGGCTGTATCTTTTATTGTGGTCGCGAACCGTAACTGCTGTAACCTCCCTAGCGTGAGGTGAACGATGATCCTGTCGCCGCCAGGCAGTGTCGTTAGCTGCACTACCCTCTCGAGATCGATCAACTCTCCTTTCCACGGTTCGCTTAGGGCAGCTGATTCGAAGATGGCCCTTTTCCCCACACCCATAGCACCTAGGGCTGTATCCTTTGTTGCGGTCGCGAACTGTAGCTGCTGCAACCTCCCTGACGCGATGGTAACGATGATCCTGCCGCACGGCTTCCACCTCCAGTGCATGGGCCAAGGCGTTCTTAAGCGTCTCGTGGTGCCCGAGCCTCACAGCAGCTCTGACTTCCAGGTCGCGGATGCCGTCGATGAATGTCTGCACCCGGTTCCCTTCAATGAGCGCAGGTACAGACCGGTATGCTTTCCGCACCAGCTTCTCCACCTCTAGAGCCCACTGCTGCAGGTTTTCGTTGATGCGCTGCACGCGATCTTTAAGCTGTGCACGAAAGACATGTTCCAGGTGAGCGTCGCCATATCTCGCCTCCAATGCCTCAAGGAGTTGCTCATAAGTCACTTCCTCACCGATAGCTTCCAGAACTGTTAAGGCCTGGTCGCGTAGGCCTAGTGTGAGAGCAGTCATGGCCTGACTTTTATTCCAGCCGTTCGCCTTCATAACAGCCTCAAACTGGATTTTGTATACTGACCAGGAAGAAGTCCCGTCGAATGGTGGCACCTTGAACCCACGTATCGAAGGTGTAGTAGCTACTACGAGAGCTGTAGTTCCATCCCCCAGTTTGAGGTCGTCCAGCGTTTTCTTCACGTCAGCCATCACGTAATCAACCCGATTGTTTACTTGGTCGATTTGGGTTTTAGCTTCCTTGATTTGGGTTTCAGCTTCCGACAGGCGGTTGTCATGTTGAGCAACCCTATCCTTCACCTCCCTAATCTCTTTCCCGAAGTTAGCGTGAATGTCCTTCACGAGGAGCATCTGCTCTTCCTGTCGGCGGGCCTGTTCCTCCTGCTGCTCTTTCAACCAACGGGCCTGTTCCTCCTGTCGACGGGCCTGTTCCTGCAGCATCACCATCAAAGCACCTAAATCGGGTGCTGCAGATGTAGGAGCTACTGACGGGCCTGCAGCCGGCGGCTGGCCCTCCGACGTCTGCGGCGTTGCGCCACCAAATCTTCTTTGGTCCGTCTCCTGCTGGCGTTGATTTCGGGTACGGACACCCTCCGTTTCCTCCTTAGGTAAAATCGACATGATTTTATCCCCCTTCTGACACCAATTGTTACGAGTTTGAGGTTCGTGACAATAAAAATTGCCGGTATAATTACCTAAATTAACACTTTAATTTACTTTACACAAATTAAAACTAAAAACACTAATAATTAAACACACTAATTCACTTAATTCCGCTCCGAAGCTTCGCTTGTGTCGCCGAGTTCAACTCTGCCCCGATCGCATCTTGCAGCGCCTACTTATTTAAATTAGCAAAGAAATATCCATAATGTTCAAGTAAACACGCGCAAGGTACCGAGCGTTCGAGTTTCGACTAGGCGCTGTCGGTTGAGTGATTTGTGATGTCATTTTCTCAATGCTCCCCTCGCTCTCGTTCCTGACACTAGATGGCGCTAGTGTATTGTCGACTTGAGCGCGTAACATTATTATCATTTAAAACGTATTGCATGTTATATTTATTCTATATGACAGGATATATATAGGAAATCTCATATTCGATCTCCACGTGCAACGCTCACTTCATGTCTAAGTACAGTATCATCGAAAACTATGTAATAAAGCTAAGAGGAGGAGCCAGGAGACCCATAGCACAGGGTAACCTAGTTTGGGCTCATGTCTCCCACAGCTACTCAAAAACTCTTTAACTATTTATGAAACTATTATAACTATGTAAAAAGTGGGAGAAATAAATGTTTATTACTATTAAAGGTAAAAATATCATCTATCAAATAAAAATAAACATCATGGAAAGTTTTCCCTACTAAATATCATTTTGTAAAAAAATCATGTGGACCGATGAGGCGACTTTTACAAGAGCTGGTATTATAATAGAAACCAGCATTTATTTATGCAAGAAAATCCAAATGCAATAAGGCCGAGTAAATTTCAACATGAATTTTTCAGTGAATGTGTGCGGCTATGATTGAAAACAAATTAATTGGACCAATTGAATTACCAAATACAATGAATGGCCCAAGATTTTTAGATTTTCTAAGGAACACATTAAGAGAAATCATGGAGGAATTACCAGTGATCAACCGAAGTCGCATGTGGCTACAGTTGGACGGTGCACCAGCTCACTACGCACGTGCTGTGAGAGCTTTTCTTACTGAAAATTATTCACCATGGATAGGACGTGGTGGAACGGTAGCTTGGCCACCTCGCTCTTCGGATTTAACACCTCTGGATTATTTTTATGGGGATGGATGAAGCAGAGGGCTTATGCTACAGTCCCAAATAGCAGACAAGAACTGCTCGACAAAATAATGACGATTGCGGATGACATAAGATCCGACATAGTCTTAATATCAAGGGCCACACAACAAATGGCTGTAAGGTCAGTGGCCTGTCTACAGAATAGAGGTGGATATTTTGAACAATTATTAAATTAATAATAATACTTAATGCCATTAAAAGTTTCTTAAAAGTTATAGTGTATTTTTATTTAATCCATTATTGAAAATTAATAGCGCTTATATTAGGCTCTACATACATGACCCTCGCAAAAGGGTCATATTCAAACATCCCTAACTCTCGAGTTATGCAATTAAGAACAATAATTTTAATATCAATTTGTAAGTAATATCCTTAAGTATTAGGATAGTATTAAAAATTTAGTATCAATGTACCAGTTTTTGAAGTATGTTAAGAAAAAAAAAATTGACAATTTTTTTAACTTAAATTAGCATTGTAAATGTTTAAGATATTTTAGGAAAACTTTCCATGATGTTTATTTTTATTTGATAGATGCTATTTTTTACCTTTTAAATAACATTTTTTTTTACATCTGTAGGACCTTTCTCTCCAGAGATATCTGCATCTTTTGGCAGAGGTATCTACAAGAATAAAAAAAATGGCGGCAATTCCGACAGGAGGGGGGACCCCCTTTAAAGGTTTTCGTCGATGAAATTAGGCATATTTTGTAACCTTAAATTATCCATCCGTGACCAGACACGACCTAGCGATAATTTAAGGTACACTGTATATAGTAATTTCCTATAATTGATTGTATCGATTTTACTAGTATACTACAGTATTTAATTGTTTTTTTTTTGACAATATATGTATATGTATAATATAGCTCTCACCACACTGTCAAAAGTTGGCAGAGAATGGCCTTTCGTATGAAGTTCACCTTTGTACGAAATTGTTTTGTGTGCAATAATTAACTTTTTATCTAAATATCAATCTGTGATGGGTATAGTCTCCGTTATCTAAAATGTATCACCTTAATAGGTATAATTCATACCATTCTAATTTAACTTTTTTGTTGAATACTATTTATGACTAGATGTGTAACTGCAGCATGTTTATTGCAGTTTCAAAATAACATATAAACAGATTCTTTAGAAAAAAAAATTGCTAAGGTTAATGTCCAAAATCGCCCTGTGCAATAAAAACATTGGACATTGGTTTTATGTTGTTTAAATACGTTACTAAAATTGTTAAATGTAACACGATATTGTTTTTCACCTTCTTAGAAATCAAATATACACGATAATTAATTATCTATTTTATGTTATTTGATGCAAATACTTTAATAACTCGGACTAGCTGCATGCCAAAATGAACAATAAAAAAGTATTTTATTCGACTTATAACATTAATCGCCGTCATCTTCGCCAAACGTCATGTGGTGTATAAAAACTACTAGGGAAGTCCAATAGATTAAAATCGATTTTTTGAATTTTTAACGAACAGTTGTAATTTTTTTAATCTGATTCACATTTTGAATTTATTTCGAATAAAGTGCAAATAGAAACTATAATAAAAAAAAATCAATCACCATTTCTTTTTGTTATTCAACTACACAAAACTAGAAAGGTGGAAACAAAGCCAGCTACAAAACAGGTTTTCAAGTTATTCAATTTCATCCACTTGGTATGTTAAATAATTTTTATATTTGTAAATGAACGGCTACTATTTTTGTCTATGAATGACGCAAAGGTACTCGTGTTGACCTGAGTCCATCTTGCGCACATGAATGCCGCGCCTGAAGCAGATAGCAAGTAAGCTCGGAAATTGGTATGGAGTGAGTAAATGGGACAGATAATCAGGCCCTTGAAATTTCTAATTTCTTTTGTTGTTTCCTATTTATTATTTTCTATTGCTCGGTGCGTCATTCTACGTCGCATGAGCTACATGTTTTCCCGGATCTCATTTGCTATTTATGGACTCAAAATTGTAATTGTTGTTGTATTTTGTTTTGTTTGTTTTGTGATTTGGATGTTGTATTCTGTGACAAGGACGACTTGGCATTCTTCCAGACTAATCGTTTCCTGCAATTTGTGGCTATTATGAATATTATGAATATTATGGCGTGTACGCCATGTAGGTACTTGCCACAGAAGTATGTACACGCGTTTAGACTACTATTTACGGGACACAATGTGTATAGATGTCAAATTTATGTGATGAAAGTATAATATTATTCAAGCAATATTTAAGTCATGATGTCTGCTTATTAAAATAAATAAATAATTAAATTAAAATAAATATCAGTGATAAAAGTACACGTTTCTTAAAGAAAAACGAAGATGAAGTTTCAGAAAAATCGCAGATATAAATAATTATAATGTTGCTATGTTTCGTGTGCTGAGTGTATATAACTGGAAAATCTTTTTTTCGAGGCATTCCTTATTAGGATTCTGGGGGCTTACGTACTATATTACCACCACATATAGGTTTTAATTCTTCGAGGATTGATATAGGTGTCTACAGAATACAGCATACACCTGCTGGAATTTATGTTTGTCGCCATTATACTCTAAAATAAAATAATTAGAAACTAAAATAAATACATTTTTATGATAATTAATGAATGTGTCAAGTATAAGCAAAGGGTTTTTGTCTAAATATTTTCCCAAATTCCGGGAGCAAGTACACAAGAAATGCTATCTATTTGATAGCTTATTATAACTCTAGAACGTGCTTTTGAATAAATCGTTCGCCTGCGTGATGAGAATTATATATATAATACATTAAGTTAGATTAAGATAACCAAGCAAACTTCCAATCAAATTATCGTAGATATCACCAAGTAGTGTAGTAAAATAGTTGAGATAAGTAAATGCGCTAACCACCTACGTCAGGATCACCATTTATTATCATATGGGAAAGTAGTCAAATAATGGCATATAATAATAAAAAAATGTAAACGATCAATCAAATCAAAACGATACTTATTATTTTGTATTTTTATACGTAGAGGAGAGAGGTAGAGTCACGTTGCAGCTATATTATGGTTGTAGCACGAATGGATCGGCTCGACCGGGGAAGGACCACGCTCTCACAGAATACTGCTGCTGTGTTTCGTATGGTGATTGTAGAGATCCAGAGACCCTTTTTTACTGGAAACGAGACATTTTGGCCTTTACAGTCACATCGGTCATAGGGAAGATTATTTATTTTAGTGCGTCGCTACGAATTTATCGTTACACGAAAAGGAATAATGTTGTATACTTGTGAATACGTTTTCACATTATTGAGTTATCTAACCACCTTCGGAATAAGGGTGGCGGGCCCCTATTTTGATGGCTAACTCGTTTTGTTTAATGTCATTGGCGGTGAAAACCACCCTGGGACGCGGATATATGGTGTGTGCGCGGTGTAAAGGGATTTTCGGCACGCCCGTCCGTGGACTCGCCGCGTCTCCTCCATTGTTGTAACAGTGTTTGTAGTAGTGTACCAGGTGAATATGTAGTGTCTGTGTGTGACGGGCCGGCGACATTTGGGTCGTTGGAATCAGTGGAACTCGGGGTTCGATTAGGATGTTACGGGGCCTTCGGAGGCCCTCTGTAACGTTCGGAGTCGGAGCGTAGGTGGCTGTGTGTATAGCGCTGAGACATTTCCTTGAAATATTCAAAGATCGTCAGAAGTTGATAGTCTCTGTCCAAGTAGGAGTTTTGCTGGTACCACCTAGCTGCGGTGGTTAAGCGAATAAATCAACTTTGGATGAACTGGAGGTCATACAAATGGCGCTGGGCAGCATGTGCAAAAATAACGCTTGTGTACTACATGATAGGTCTTACGCAAGCTTTGTAGAAATAGAGCTTATATCTTACGAACAGTTTGATTTTGCTGTTAATTAGTTCATGGAGACAACTAGTGAAGATTTTGGTACGGTTGCAGACCGAACGAATACGTTTTATGAAGTTCATGCCAAAGTCCAATGTTATCTCTCAGTATTTGGTCGTTAGTTGCCAGGGAATCTGGTGGCCGAAAAGGGTGATCGCAGAGTTACTTTAAAAGTATTTTACTAGACTTTTCTCAGGATTCACTTTAATTCTCAATAAGTGAAACCATTTGTCTAAGAGGTTGACGGCATTTTGGAGCATCTTGGTGAGAATTCATTTGTTATGATGGTTGACGAAAATGTCGTGTCATCAGCGCAAATACTGCTGTATTAGCTGCTGGGTCTTTAAGGATGTTACTCGTGAAGAGTGTAAAGAGGATTGGTGAGAGGGCAGAGCGCTAACGGACTCCAACCTTGAAGAGATGCTTTGTAGTGCAATTTTACTCTCTTCGATAGCGGAAGTAGCGATTGACAAAAAAGACTAAGATAATGTAAGTGATCCTATCAGGCAAGTTGAGTTTATATAGCTTGCACAGTAAAACCATCGTGCCATACTTTGTAAAACGCTTTAGCGACATAGAAGAAGAGGGCACTGTTAATAGTGGTACTACGATTTCTACTTGGAAGGTTAACTACATATATAACTGGTTTGTGCACGAGTGTTCGGATATTAAGCCGAACTACTCGTCTGGTAAAAGTTTGTTAGCAAAGAAGCGTATTTTTCGAGGCAATTTAGTATGAGTCGCTTGAATAATTTCCCCAGTATGCTGAATCGACTAATGGGTGCGTATCTGAAGCCATAGTTGCGCGGTTACCTTGGCTTCGGGACTCGCTGGTGCTGGAGCTGGTGATAACAAGTGTAAGCATTCTGTTGCTAATGCTATCGGGGCTGCGTACTGATTTATTTTTTGAGGCTTTCATTACTTCTGTGACTTCTTAGAATGTGACAGAATCTAAGGGGTGATAGTGCAGACTTAAATTCAACCTCTGATTCAACCTCTGTGAGGTAAGCGAGATCAATAGGTTTGCAAGAGGGAGTGCATTGGCTCTCTAAGCAATCCGTGGGGCATTCGGCTCTTTCAAAGACGAATGGGTCCCTTAATTATAGACGGCACGGGTGAGGATTTTTTTGCTTTCAGAGCTTGGGCCAACTGTCAGAAGGTAGTTTGTGATGGCTCAATAGCCTCCAGCAGATTATCCCGATTATCGTGTCTGCACTCGGCAAAGCGTTGTTTTACTTGGCCATGGAGGTTTCGCATTCAAAAAGAGACAATCGTTTTTTGCCCCACTAGAAATTTTAGTGACCCACAATGGTCAAAACACAGTACACCAAAAAATATATAAATTTATTATTAAAAATAGCCAAAATAATTTTTTTTTTGAAAATCTAAACGGAATCAAGAAATCTGAAAAATAGAGTTGTTTTGATATTCGTATTTAGGTCATTAGTTCTGGTAATGTAATACTATAAAAATAATTATATTAGAGATGTACCAACTTGGAAGAAACTCGACTTGAGTTAACTTGAATTGAAATTCAGGATACTGGAATTGAACTCGAATTATGCAACTCAATTGTGTCTTTTCTTCATAGGTGTCTTGGTTTGCGTATCGGCAGTCTTCATAAAATAATATCACTCTAACCATATGACGTATGTATAAATGACATTAATATTTTAACTATCACAAACTATACTTAATCAATTTATTTATATTACATAATACCTATAAGTTGCTCGAATTAGCAAGTCGAGTTTAGCACTAAATTGCAGATAGACACTGCATTGACCGGTAGATAAAGATGCGACTCGAGCAAAATTTTGTAACTCGAGTTACTCGGTTTAATTTAATATATCATTCTACTAGTATGCAAGTGTTTGAGTAAATTGACTATTTACAGTCGCTGCATCGAGTAAAATTTATAACTCAAGTTGAGAGTAGCGATTACTTTAGTTAAACTATTTTTTAATATGTACATACCTTTATTAAATAGTAATAAATGGCAATATAAAATGAAGTACAAACATTGAATATTTTTTTTATTTATTGTATTTCCGTGTTTTTTTTTCATATTAGTAGAATTCAAAATCTCTAAATTACTTTTTACATATCTTACAAACAACTTTTTTGGCGATATAATTTTATCGAAATAAATCCACACTGACTATTTTTGTTTTCTTGTTTTTAAGAAATAAGTACATGTCAATCACCTTAATCACTAATTATACAAAGTGAAAAAAAATCAGCAGTGATAGTATGACCGTGATATTATAAATCAAACTAAGTTCACATTTATTAACAACGTGCCAGATGGAAGTTTGAATTAGGATGCAACCTATGATTTCGCCTGACAAAAGCAATCATTACATGAACATCCTCCAGCAATACAAGAACACGCTTCAGCATTTAAAAAACTTTCTAAATAACTTAGAATTTATAATATTAATTAATTGTAATATAAAGCTTATTAATGTTATTTATCTTTACTATTGTAATTTGAGATCGGGAAAAAAGTTTCTTCGTATTTTATATACAAATGCAGGACATTTTTTTTGTTAAAGTTTTATTACATTTAATTATAATATATACGTGCCATTTTGTTTGATAACTTGTTGCCATCTTGTAAGTAGCAAGCCTCTGTCACTCTTGCTACCTGGGTGAAATGATTACCTAAAATCGAGAGTTGACGGTGTAATACCCAGGCGGGTCTAGCGCGTTGTAGGCGATTGATGAATTTTAACGCTGTTTACGTGAATGGTTTTTTTGTAAACACTTATTGTAATTTTTGTGTAGTATATTTAATTGTAGGATAAAATAGTTCAAAAAAATTTAATATAATTTAAAAATAATATATGTGTTATTTATTTGATAAATTATAATGGCAAAACTTCGAACCTACTGTAATTGTTGCGTGGATGCATGCTTAATGAGCAAACAAAAGGATTGAGATAATATCATTTTTATGTTACCTAAGAAAACTGAAAGATACATTTATTCAATTTTTGTGTTAAATAAATCTTATAGAAAAAAGAATTAAGTAATAATTGAAATGCAGAAGTAATACCTAAGTACTTTATTTCAAAACTTGAAATGAACTTGTTGAAATTTACTTCACTATCTAAGTAGGTGACTTATATTTCTTTTGTAATTTAAATATTTTAAGTTATAATAGCACAAAGCACTGAAATTAAAACTTTGTTTACAAGACTTTTAACTAATAAGAATACATTCACATTTCATTTAGGAATCGTATTTCGGGTTCATTTGTTGTTTACACTGCCTACCCATTTCTTCCGAGCGATTTATTAAATCGCGGTTTGCGACGAGTGACCTTGCAAGATGCATGCGTTAGGCACAGAATTCGCATAGTAGCAAAAATATGTTCATTCTATCAGTCAGAATAGGTACCTCACCTATTTTACTTACCATTTCGCAACATATTAATTAATTTATACTCTTTATTGTACATATTACAAGAACACACGAACCTTAATTTATAAATTTATGTACAATTAGGTGGCCTCATCGCTTAACAGTAATCTCTTCCAGGCACGCCTTGGTAACGTAGCATAACATATTATTTATTCCATGACTTGGTGAAGAAGATCCGTAAATTAAGGTGTGTGTAAATAGTAGATGAACGAGCATATATTTATACTTATTATAAGCTAAATAAGTACCTACTCACATGTGTTATTAATATGGTCCAATATCACTATATTATTTTTCTGTGCGGAAATTATTCCCTGTTCCTCTTAATTAAATGTGGAATCAAATCACCACTGAAGGTTAGCGTGAAATAGGAGAGGTTAGTGATTCTTATTCATACCTGTATTGTATACAAATTGTTCTTGAATATTGAGTTGTTCTTGAAATTTATGGTATTCACTGCGATTGCGCCGGGCGAATTGTGATGAAGCAGTCAAAGATGAAAGCGGGCTAACATTGCAGTTTTTATTATTAAACCGTATACTTAAATAAAAATAAACACAAATAGTTTTAAAGAAATTATAAACTTCCAAATTGTCGCTGTCAGAAATCGAACCCGGGAGTTCATGAATTCGCTTGCCGGAGGCGCTTCAATGCGCCAAATCGTTTTCAATTTAACGACAGAATTTAAAAGAAAGAGAGCGCTAACCGGTATTATAGAGACGGATAAAAATATAAAACATTATATTTAATTTTTAATTTATAAATTTTTTACTTTAAAACAATTATAAATTAAATAAATAATTAATGTTATAATAAATATTATTAATGGTATACTGTATTTTTTACTTTTTTGCCAGCCCTAAATAACCACGGAAAAGCAGTCGTGATGGTAGTAAAAGGAAAAGATGCAAAGTAATACGGACACTCGCGCGCTGCGATAAAGGTTTATTTAGCTTGCATGCGCAAATTATTTTATTAATAATAATTATGTAGGCTATTAAACGTCGGCAAGCAGTCAACATCAAAATAGTTAAACTTATGTACGTAGTACTATTATTTATTCTGTGTAAGTAGTGACATAATCCCGTTCGGTTCTGTAGAAATCTTGGTATTTTCAAAAAAAAAGCGACAAGTAGTTTGAAAGTCCGCTGTTAATGTTAACCTATCACCCACAAAATTCTGAAGAGATCGAAACATGTGAAAATCTAGGTCAGGTGGATACATTAACTTTTCCTAACCAAGCTCTCTCAATTTTATTGCTGAGTGGCGAATTATGTGTGTGGTTTTGAGTTATAACGATGAAAGGCCAATCTTTTTTCTTTTTTTCAATGATCAATTCCGGCCGTTTTTTCTCAATTTCTTGTTTAAATGTGATGAATTGTTGGCAGTAGAGATCCGAATCGATGGTAAATAAACGATGCCCTTTAAATCCCGCCATACACACAGCATCATCTAACTGCATGTTATAGGGTTTTTCTACAGTCTGTGGAGCTTGACTACCCTTTGACCATGATCTCTTTCTCACATTCTTGTCTTAAATGAGCCATTTTTCATCATCAGTGATCAGTCTCTTCAAAAATGGTTCGGTTTCATTACGATTTATTAGAAAATCGCAAATGAGTACATGATTCATTAGGTTTCTTTCAGTGAGCTTGTGTGGAATCCAAATATCGAGATTTCGCCTTTTGTATAGCGGGACTTTTTCAAATGGGTCAAAACTGTTTTGTGGTCAATCATCAAAATTCCCGGACTGAAAATTTTTGAATCAACTTTGTGCTACTCTTAATGACACTGTTATTTTATTAGGTCCATAAACGTCAAACATTTGTTTTTACGGCTTGAGTCACATTTTTTTTTCCTTTTTTTATAAGAAAAATATCAAAATATATCTAATTTCTTCGTCAGATGTACGTATTTTGGCGGCCAGTGTTTTTTTTTTTTACTTTTATGTTCTTTTTCTTAATGTCCATATGTATTGATATTAAAACCAGCCAGATACAAACAGTACAACCGAAGAGATTTTTCTTCAATTTTATATACACGAAATACAAAGAAACTTTTTTCCCCGTCTATTATAATTGAATTAAATCAGAAAGGTGTTGGAACCTTGCATTCCATTTACCGTCTTAAAAACTTCTTACCTTTTAAAAACAAACTAGCGCTGATTCATTCCCTCATTCTACCTATTATCGATTAGGCAGATATATGTTACCCATATCTCTCTCAAAAGCCTCTAAACAAGTTGGAGGTCCTTTTAATAGTAACATAAGGCTTAGTTTCGGTTTACGTAAGTATGATTACATATCTTCCTATCGTTCAAAGCTTAAATGGCTAACTATACGACAAAGGTGATGTTCCAGAATTTAACTTGTACTTTTTTGACTTATCATCTTAGTTAGCCGGTAAACGGTAAACGGGGTTGTTGTAGCAATACGTCTTGCCCGTGGATATTGCATAAACATACCATTTGTGGGCAGCGTATTAGCACATAGCGTTATTTATTTATTTAACTTCATATACACATTATATGTATATAGGCGGACTTAATGCCTGAGGTATTATCTACCAGTCTACCTTAGGAACGTTATGATACTTCGGCTATCTTTCAGATTGGTATGAGTGTGTTTGGTAGCACTTTTAAGTGTAACGAGCATACTCAAGTCCACGTCTTAATGTATTAGCGCTATAATACGTGGATTTTCGACTATACGTACATAATACCTCTGGATAACAGGTCTCATGCCTTTCTATTTATTATTAAAAATCCTACATTTCTATTAATATCATAGAGAAGAGTATGCAAAGACGGTCTGGAGGACATTATTATTATAGATTTTATTATCATATGTCTTTAATATATGGGACTTCAACCCACAATTCTACCAGTGTAATGATTATGCGTCATAGAGATCTTCTATTATAATGGTTTAGTATCATAGACCTTACTATCCCTAATATAGAACAATACACTGTGCTAAGAGCCGTGGTAGCTCAAATGGTTAACGCTTGCTGTAAATATAACAGAACGCGAGTAACCCGGGTTCGATCTCCGCCAGCACCAATGAAATTGTTAATTGCAATTTTAATTGCTGATTTACCACGTGCTCGGCGGTGAAGGAAAACATCGTGAGGAAACCTGCATGTCTGAGGAATAAGAAAAAAAAATATTTCGAAGACATGTGAAGTTCTCCAACATACATTTGGTACACCCTCTCAGAAATGAAGAGAGACCTGTGCCCAGCAGTGGGACGTATATAGGCTGTAACTTTACTTTACTTTTACACTGTGCTATCCCTCTGATATGTGTCTCTACACGAATATCCTCCGATTTCCACCCTCATTTTGACGGTTCAGAGGTTTAATATGCCTTAAATCAAAGTACAAGGGCCACCTGAATAAGATCCCCGTCAGCACATAGAAATTATTAAATGTTATTTCAAATGCTAAATCAGCAGCGGCTTTTTGACGAGTGAAAAAATTTTGTGAGGAGATTTTTATAAATGACAAATTAAAAATATTTCGAAAACCTGTGAAGCAAATGAATTCGAACTGGAGCAGCGCGGCAGGGTTTTAAATGTTTCGTAACATAACAATAAATAAAAAAAAACAGGACGACTTCAAGTTAAATAAAATTTATTTTCAAGCCAAGTAGAATTCACAAATGACAAATGAAAGTTATTCCTGACCAAATTTTGTTAAACACACGATTATCAACTTACGTTTCGTTAAAGTTTCTGGATAGCTTGATATCATAAGCAGATTTAAAATTTTAGTAGAATTTCACACTGAATATTTCGCGCATCTCAAAGGAGATCAATTTATTCATGAGAACACTATTGCAGAAATGTTTCCTTCAACTTGTCTGCTGATATTACTCAATAAAAGGAATTTAGAGTGAATGACGTTTATAAGTTATCAGTATTTTATATATTTAACTTAGTATACATAATCCTATGTGTATCGATACGGGAAATATGAAATAATGTATGGGATATTTCAACAAAACCGATTTATATATAATGTTGGGGCTAATGGTAATGTAAATAATACACTAATGATTAGACAGCTAAAGTTATGTTTGGCTTTGAACGTAGGCTAATACCATTTTTTCATGCAGAATATCCACTAGCCCATATCGTTCCGTGGGTGTCGTAACAGGCGATAAAGGGAAATAAATCAGGAGATAAGCAGCATCATATTTTTGATACAACCCAAAATAATAAAAATCTGAGGTTGCCAACCTGCCCGCAAAGCATATGAGGCAATCTAGGCCTATATCCAGCAGTGGAATTTTACAGTGTTTAATAGGTAACGGGTAAGCTTATTACATTTATATAATAAATAGATAAAAATAGCTTGTCCCCAAAACTAAGCTGGCTGTACTAACACTAAATGTTAAGCCGGCTAATCTTTCGCTTAGTATTTACACTATAAGTCATAGCATATGAGTACATATTGCTCGCCTGAGAATGTTCTGCACTTTCCATTGTTGTATTATAAAAGTTGATATTATATACGTTTTTTTTAATATTGATGTAAATGACGGTTAACTTTACATTTTATAAAAAATACGTGTGCAATATTAGAGACATCTAATCTACATTATTGTATATAATGGTAACAATATTAGTTATAACAGATGGTACAATTAATATTGTTACAAGAATAGAAGAAATAGAGAAGTATTGGTTATTATAAGACATACTTATTACATATTTGGCACACCTTTTTTGACGTCGCCATAGATTACTGACTATGTACTAGGACGTCGCTAAACGGCGACTTGTCATTGGTCAGTATCACAGAGTAGGTACCTTTGTATACCTGTAAGTCAGTTTCTCACCTACTCTAACCTGTGCTCTCACCCTGTCAGTTACATTCTCTTCGCTCGCTCTTCATAATTATATAAGTTTGTGTTTTTTAAATTCACCACTTTCAGGACAATCTATTAAATATTATGACTTGGCTACTTTAACGGACTCTTATTGCTTTTAAAAATGACTAACCTGGTTGTGATTTCCGGAACTGTGTACCGCTCAAACGATAACCTGCCACTCATAACGTACGGAGAACGGCGCGCACAATTATATTTTGATTTAGTCTAAACAATAATTTTTATAATCACATTTCCATTTATTACCCCATATATTTTTGGTCCGTAATAATATGATAAAACAATTATATTTCACACAAAGCGCAGTGATAATGTGTTACGAAAATAATTTAAACATTAACAGTACATAAATAATTTATAAAATACTAAAGAAAATATCACAATTTTACAAGCAATTTCTGGAGTCTTAAATGTTAATATCTTAAAAATCTATTATAAACTTAATTAATACAATTCTCATTGCTAATTTCACGCAACATAACGGTTTAATTCACGAATTGAAACCTTTAAGCGCAATTAAAACGACTATTTTTATAAAATTTTATTATAATTTCGTTATTTTATCAATAATATTAAATACTTTTAACATATTTCTTATCTTATTGTTCTACGGAACCTATCTAAAACTTTTATTACAAGCATTTTCACATTTTTAATGATAACAGATATCACTTTAAACAATAAAATATTTTTGTATTAATTTTCAGCACCTACTAGATACTCGTGTGAATTGACAAACTCATTCCTACACGACTCTCGAGATAGGAGGCTTTGGCCATCCCTTTCTAGTATTTATACCTTATATTTGTCTGATATTTACACTGTACTTTAATGCAAACGGTATCAGAGATCAAAAGGAAGAGATCATATAACTTAGAAGCGTCGGTCTGTAGGATAGCACTTACGGGCCATCCGCCAATAATAATTGCATCAGCATACCTGTCTCCCTTAAAAAGTATATTAGATTCCGACATATCGGCTCTATTAAACCTAGGCCCTAGCGTATTAATCGCAGGAGACCTAAATAGTAAACACGTTAGCTGGAATTCTAACGTTAACAATCTTAACGGAATTATTCTAAGAGACCTCACGGAGAGACTTAACTTCGATGTTATCGCTCCCGAGAGTCCAACACGCTATCCTTTTGCAAACAACTAACAATATCTATCAATAATCAATAATTTACCTAAAGTGTACATTTTTAGCCTTAAAAAAATGTATTATGGACATGCTTTTTTGAATCCCGCGTGGGAGATTGGTTGAAGGACCTGAGAATAATAAAAATGTTACCAATACTAATGGGACTAACCAATAACCAATTAGAGAAATTCGGGAGCAAATTGTGGGTTAGGCCATGTCCCCAGTACACTGTTTCTCTTGACCTATGCCCGAAATGGTGATAATTACGCTGGAACTGCAGCATCCTACCCCGTTCCAACACACTTGGTAGTTCTTGGGAATTGTTTGGAGCCACAAAACTTTTCAGTCTTAAATTAGAAGTTGGTACCAAAATCGTAATTTCGGAATCGGAACAAAAAGTTTAGACAATAACTGTTTACGTAGTAGGAGGTAGTTCTGTCGTCAGACTAGAGATCTTATTTACAATATAAAACTCAAGCGAAAAGTTGCCCGATTCATTTCTTGGTTCGTTTGTGGTTCAGTACATTTGTAAGTTTTAATTTTGCCTGATAGATTAAATATAGAAATATAAATATATATAATAATAGAGAATAGTGTCATTCTAGGTATTTGCGATTAAAAGTAGAAGTTAATCATCATCATTTAAAAAGCAAAAGTACTGATTCTACGCAAATGAATCACTGTCGTTGGGTAGACGCAACATAGTTCACCTGATCGTAAGAGTCTAAAGCAGTCCATGGGCACCACCAGCTAACTTCATAACAAGATGGCTAAAATTACGCTGTTACCACTGAGGCCTAAGACTGAATGCTTCGCAACTTATATTTGTACCGGCTAATACTCTTCGAGAAATTCACAGAAATGCAACTAGTGCTGATTGGCGGAAAAAATAATAAATAGTATCATGCTATGTTGAGAGTGTAGAATTCAATAATTGTGATTTATAATATATAAAATAATTTGAAATATTTGTGGGACTCCTTCCAGGATGCATTGGATTGGCTGGCTGTAATGGATTGTATTAAATCGGAAGGTAATATAACAATATGATTCTTGTGAAATAATTTTCGACTCGACCTGGCAACTTATAACGCACGCACCCTGAGGACTGACGAGACGATCTTGGAGCTGAAAGAAGAGATAGACAAGATACGCTGAGATGTTATAGGATTATCTGGGGTCCGAAAAGAGGTGGAGGACACGATAATAATTGAATACAATAACTTGTTCTATCGCCAGTAAGGGTGACCATCTGTCCCAAGGAGGAGTCGGATTTATCATCCAAAAGTCTCGCGTTAACAATGTTGTAAAGATTGTGAGAGTGTCGACGAGGGTTGCGCACCTTATATTAAGAATCAGCAGACGATATTCGTCGAAGGTCATTCAGGTTTACGCACGTTTGCATATCCCAATGATGAGGTGGAGGAAATGTATGAGGATATGTCTAAAGCCATGCATTCTTCCAAAGTCCCAGTATACGGTGTTAATGCGAGACTTCAATGCAAAACTAGGCACAATAGAATGGTGAGGTGAAGGTAGGGAAGCTTCAAATAAGGCAACGGAACTCAAGGGTTCAGCAGCCGGCTGGGATCATGGAGAAAGAAGGACTCTTTATAATGAACTCTTTCTTCCAGAAGCAGTCCCACAGAAAGTAAACCTGGTCGAGTCCCAACGGTTGGACAAAAAATGAGATTGACTTCATTATGATGACTAGACAGCAACTTTTCAGTGATGTCTCAGTGATTGTGAGGGTAAAAACAAGTGGTTAAAAACACACTGAAGCTAAATGTTAAGTTGGAGAGGTCTCGTCTAATGAAGTCAGAGCTCCATCCACCTAGTGTTTTAATCAAAACTAACCTTTTCATGTGTTTGAGAACATATTAAAACGAACTATAAGGAAATGTAGATGGCGCTGTGTGATATAAATACACGCTATCATTTGTCCCACCAGTTAAATGTATAGTCATAAATCGAATACAGAATTTATTAATTCACTGTATATTGATTCATTGTAACACCATCAAAACAATGAACGCTTTGCACTTTGTAACATCGCCAACTTCCTGACTCCGGGCAGCTACTGATAAATTCTTGACGAAAAACTCAATAATTGTTTTTTTTTGCCCACCCGGGATTCTAACCTAGGACCTCATGATCAACAGTCTCACTACCACAATCACTAGAACAAATAGGTAGTCATTGATTCATTAAATATTTATTCGCACCCTGAAATAGATACCGATGTTTTTTTACGTTTGAGACGACTTCAAAATTTAATAAAGGTAAACGTGAAAACTATTTCTAGTAAACGTGAGAACTTAATTCATGAACGGCGGTAGGAATATATTCGCCTTGTAATGGCGGCAATAGATAATCTACTACACAATATCATACCGGAGGGAAACAGAAAGTGCGTAGCAGCGTCTTTCTGATAACATATCAAAATAATAAAATGTTGCAGTTGACAACCCGCCTGCCAAGCGTGGAAACTTCGGCAAATGTCCAGCCAATTTGACAATTTTGGCAATCTATGGGGGAGGCTTATGGCAAGTAAGGGTTTTTGATATACTCTAATAATGACGATGATGAGTTTTACAGATCTTCACTGTCTTTGATTTATATTAGAATGAAAAAAATCGAGTCTGTAACAAAAATCTTAAAATGTCTGTAAATGTGAAAACTATTTAATATATGGCAAACTATTATAAAAGTCTCATCAAAAGTTAGTAAGTAACTTTAATGTCTCACGAATGTTCAGGGCTCTTTATTACCTATAGTTTTTTTGTGAAAAGGAAAGAATCAGTCGCAATGCTCAATGTGTATCAATGGTTTTCACATTTCTTTTAACTACTCAGATATATATCATATATATGAGTACGGAACCTCAGTGGCTAAGCACTTACTGTAAATTTACCACAGGACGTGAGCAACTCGGATTTGATAACCGCCGGCACCAATGAAATTGTTACTTGCAATTTAAAGTGCTAATTTGGTGGTGAAGCAATACATCGTGATGAAACCTGCGTTTCTGAGAAAACGGAAAAATATGTATTTCGAAGATATGTGAAGTTCACCAACACGCTTTAGGACAGCGCGGCGGACACTTCCTTGCCCTTAGAAACTCTCTCAAAAAGGAGGCCTGTGCCCAGCAGTTAATGTATAAATGTGTTTGAGTACAGTGTTTATACATATCATGTATAAATGATATGTATAAACACTGTACTCAAACGCAAAAAGTGTTTTATCCTCACTTTTACCCGTAAAACCCACCCCACTGTCTTTCACTACAAATACCCTGGCCATAGAGAGATTACAATTAGTAAAAGATCTTGGTATGTTTTTCGATTCTAAATTACTCTTTGATGCACATACGTAGGTCACTCAAAAAGTTTTAGGACGCTCGAAATTTAAAAATGGAACGCATTTGCGTTACATGTTTCAAAAAGCAAATTGATTTAAAAATAGAACTCCTTAAGCTAATTGCTCAATATAAAAAAACAAAGTTCTATTAATTTTTCTGCAACGCTTCCCGCGCTTTTCATTTAGAACGATGGATCTTAACCGTGAACATGCACGCTATGATCTATTATGATTTTAAATTTGGTTCAACCAAATAAATCAGTTTACAACGGTTACAATCAGTATTAGGGGACTCTGCTCCATCACGCGCAATAATTTTTAGGTGGTTTGCTGTATTCAAAATTAAACATAAAGTTGGCCAAAGAACCGGGGTCCCGTAAACAGAAGTAACGGCAGAAAATGTATGGACTACTGAAATATTGGTGCGAGAAGACCCACGAATCATATATACTTACATCTTGGAGTAAGGAAGCTTTGTTGTCGATGGATCCCTCGTTTGTTCTCCGAAAGCGTAAAATGGACTCGTGTGGATTGGTGTCATGAAATGCGTCTACGTTTTGAAAACGAGGCATCTAGGCGTGTTCCAGAAATCTTTATTAGTGACAAAACATGGATTTATCAATATTATCCGGAAAATAAAATGCAATCGTCGGTATAGCTCTACTCAGAATGATATTTACCGACAAAACTGCAAATACCTCCCAAAGTCGGCAAAAAACGGTGGTTAGTTTTTTTTTCGCGGAGCGGACATTTGTCCCCATTTGTGATCATACTCTTCATTTCACGGCTCTTAGACGGGAGATCAAGGTGCAGTCTTCAGCAGATTTGATAGCTTACAGGCAACTGAACAGACAGATCTCCAAATACATGCGGTGGGACTTACGCAACTTCAATACAGCTCATTCTGAAGAAGCAATCTAGCGGAATCAGGGCTCCTAAGTCTGCAAGAGACCTGTCAGCCAGAAAGAGCCAAATGTTGAAGTTGATGACCGAGTGTGGCAACATGTTTCTGAAACATCTGAGATTTTGAGTGAGATTGAGAGGTTCTATGCGCGCTGTACACGTCATCGTAGCAGCCACACACCAATGTGACTAACGATTTAAGAGCAAGTCTTATTCGACACTATTCCGATGATATCCCAGACGTCAGTCAGAGCGAGATAAGAATGGCTCTCCAGTACCTAAGAAATGGCAAGGCAAGGATGGAATTACAGCGGAGCTTCTGAAAGCGAGTAGAAATCCAGTACTTGAAGTCCTTCAGAAGCACTTTAACTCCGTCCTCCATGGTGGTACTACTCCGGAGCCGTAGATCAGAACTGTGGTGGTTTTGTTTTTAAGGAAAAGCGACAATGCCCCCTTGAAGAACTACAAACTGATTTCCCTTCTGAGCCAAACAAGCCAAACGATAACGAGCCAAAAACGCCGTAGTAGTAGTACCATAGACCATATACATACCCTTCGGAAAATTGTACAGAAGACCGAAGAGTACAATCTGTCACTTTGCCTTGCATTTGTAAACTATGAAAGTAGACTTTGATTCCCTTGAAACAAGATGAACAAAATTGGGTGCTTGATATCGTTCCGAATAGTTATACAAAAATATGTAGGTAATAAAACGATAAATTATAAGCATGATTAAATAATTTTTATTTCTTTTGCCCTTGGGACAATCATAAAAACATTTTTAAATTGACAAACTAAAGCTGATACTTTTACTATAGCAAGAATAAACGTTTTTAACTTTTTTTTATTAAGAATTTTGGCTTGGACGCTTGTTGTTGGTTTCGCCGTTTCCTCTAACAATTCACGTGCGTAGACATTTAATACACAATATTCCATCACTGTCATCAAAATCATTTCAAGCCATAACTTAAACGATAAAACACGAGCAATAATCCATCGATTTACGTTTACGTTTTTAAATATTTTTCTGTATTTTGTTTATGGCAATAGATAATGAACGCCATTTTTTATAATAAAATAGCCTTTATTGCTAAAAAAAATCAAAATGTTCAAAACATGAGGCAAATCTGTAGAGATTAATATTGAATAAAAGAAATATATTTAGAAAAACGATTGAATAGGCTACATTGTTGAAGTAAAAAAAAAACATTTGAATATTATCTAACACGACTGAATAGGCCGGATGGTCATTGATCATTGCCTGTTTCGAAGGAGACTTAAATTGGTAACTTCAAATTTCAACTTGTCACGCGCATTTGGCATTGTGGCTGTGTTTGTGATTTCGTGTTTTTACTTTTGTGGATTTAGTTAAGTTGATTCTCGGCTTTCTCTTGGATTATAGGACAATAAATTCTTGGGTTGTGGGAGGAATAGAACAAATAAATTGCAGCCTCCGGATGCATTTCTAGATGACATTTTATAATTAATTGCAGAAAATAATTTAACAATTTAAATAAGTTGAGTTTTGTTTTACTTCATTTAATAATTTCTACAAAACTGCATTCTTTTGTGTCCTTTTCAATTTATTTAAACTACTTATCACGTGAACGAGTAATTTCACTATTTAACCTACTTACAAATCATAAAACATAAATTAAAATTAAATCCCAGGTTCTGCAAGAATATGACTAATGACATAATTATCAAATATTTAAATTTTCAAAATAAGACATATCTTAACTTTGTTCACGCCGAACCCAAACTTGTATAAAACGAAGTTCAACTCCTATGAGATGTGCTACAGTCCCAGTCGAAGCTGAAGATGGAGATTGGCAGCATCGTTTCCGGGATACATGAGATTTTGAGAAAGTCTCACCATTATTACAGCCCTTCACAAGTCCAGTGCTGAACATAGAAGTAGAGCGACCCGCTCTACACTTCGCCTGCCGATACGAGACTGCCATTTGAGAACCTTTTTTCCACATCAGTTGTCGGTTCTTTGAGCTACATGGCCGGCGCATTGCCACTTCAGCTTATTAATCCGCTGGGCTATGTTAGTCAATCTAGTTCTACTGCGGATATCCTCATTTCTAATTCTATTAATTAGAGAAATCCTGAGACTTTGAGTGTCCTCAAACGGCAAGCAGTGAAGGAACACGTCTCAGTTCTATAGGTCATCACTGTCTACACACACAAGTTAAAAGTGACGTCATTTTAATTTTGTATGTTTCTCAGCAAACTCTTTCATATGTGATCCATATCATGGAAGTGTATAAAAAATAACTAGTCCGCCACGTTAGGTGGTCTGCCTTATTGGATTTAGAGTGACGTCATTTTACTTTTTGTGTATTTTGAGCTAACAGTTTCATTACTCATATCATTTTATTACGTCCCTCCTTACTAATAATACAAATAATATAAGCCTTATATTTTTCCTTTTAAAATATATCATATGATATTTTGTTTATATCGGACAGAATTAAATCTGTAAAAGTATTCATTACAGCCCTTCAAAAATCCACTAATAAACCCACAAAGCACCCACAAGCAGAATTCCACAAAGCACGGTCCTGAGTCACCTGAATCCATAGACTTCCTACATGTCTTACCAGGTTGCCATTCATGAACCTTTTTTTCTCATCGGTTATCGGTTTTTCGAGCTATATGGCCGGCACATTGTTATTTTAGCTTACTAATCCATAACATATCGGTTACTTTGTTTCTACTGCGTATGTCCTCATTTCTAAGTATATCACGCAGAGAAACCCCAAGCATAGCCCTCTCCATAGTACCCTGAGCGACCTTGAGCGTCCTCATTCGGCCAGCAGTGAAGGAACGTCTCAAATTCATAAGTCATCACTGGCAACAAGCACTGGTTGTACAATCTCCTTTTCAGGTTTTGAAGTATACAATGATGTGTTGTAATTTATTGAATACTGCCCAGCTGAGTTGTCCGTCGATTGACCTCTCGTTCGTTAGTTCGTAGGTTACACTTACCTAGTTGGATTATTTGTCCCAGGTAGACACACTCGTCAACAACTTCGAGCTTAGTGATCACAACAACTACCGGCAAAGGTGTGACATGGATGTTGGACATGATCTTTGTTTCGTCCATGTTCATCTTAAGATCTATCTGTTGGGAGACAATATTGAGGTCATAATGCTTAGGTCCTTCAGCGATTCTGCCATAAGAACTACATCATCTGAAAATCGAAGCTGAGTGATTTACTCGCTATTGGTGTTAATAGCGTATCCTTTGCAGTCCAGTAGCTTGAAAACGTCTCCCAAAGTTGGTGAAGAGTTTCGGGGATATAACGTCACCCTGTCTTACACCTCTCTGCAGTTGGATATGTTTCGAGCTCTGGTTCTGTACTCGGATAGCCATCGTAGCCCTACTGTACAAACACTTCAGCACTTCGATATACCGACAGTCAACTTGGCACCGCTGAAGATGGATAGGTTTCGTACTCATATTCTGCACTCGGGTAGCCAACATAGCCCTACTGTAACAAAACCTCACAACTTCCATATACTGACAGTCAACTTGGCACCGCTGAAGGATAGGATAGGATATTTCATAGTTCACATATGCAGGGCAAAGTGACAGATTGTATTCTTCTTTCTTCTGTAAAATTTGCCGAAGGATATGTATGTAGTATATTGTACTAAAGCCTTTTTGGAAACGGACTTGTTCGGGAGGCTGGAAGTCGTCTAGTCTGCATGCGAGACGATTCGTAATGATTCTCGAAAACAGCAACGTAGCCGTGGCTCAGAAGGGAAATCAGTCTGTAGTTTTTCAAGAAGGCATTGTCGCCTTTCTTGAAAAACAAAACCACCGCATTTCTGATCTACGGATCCGGAGTAGTTCTACCATGGAGGATGGAAAGAAAGTGATTCTGAAAGTCTTCAAGTACCGGTTTCTAACTCGCTTTTAGAGGATTATATATATATATATATATATATATATATATATATATATATATATATATGCGTGTGTGTGTGTGTGTGTTGTATATCATGAGATGTACCTGTGTTGTGAAAGATACAATATTTATGTAACGTAATCTTGACATAAATAATTCTAAAAAAATATGTGTTTTTTTATAAAATAGGTAAATCTAATTTTATTTTATTAGTCGAGGAAAAATCTTTGTATTTTGTTTGTATAAAATTGAAGAAAAATCTCTTTGGTTGTACTGTTTGTATCTGGTTGGTTTTAATATCAATAGATTACATAATAGCTGCAGCATAATAATCTCTAAGACGTATAAGACTTGATACTTCTTGTGATAGAATATTAAAGATAGCCCATGACCCAGAAGAAAGTTCCTGATATTGGCATGGTACGGGCTTAACTATCCGTGGTATCTCTGGATAAAAACTCATAATAATAAAAAAAAAACAATTGTAGTTGCCAATTTCCCAGTTGCCAAGTGTGGCAAATATGATTAATATTGCCCTTATGTGCCAATATATCGCTCTCTCGTATACCTATGTTCAATGGAATGGAATGGAATTTATTAGTCAAAGAAGTGGAAAGTAATAGTAGAGATAATACATGAATGAATATTTAAATATCCATAAATCAATCCAATTCTTGAATTTTCTTTATTTCCTCCAGATAAGAGTGAGTATGCGTTTTCTAGGCTAATTTGTGTAAGAAATTAATTTAAGATCATCGTCAAACGTTGACCTAAACCTAAATATAAAATTTTATTGTACATATTTTAGAAAATTTATTAGGTAATATTTATTTTTCCATAGCTTTCTTATAAATTCTAATGCTAAGTTTTAGTTTAATAGGCTTTGGTTATGCGTTATGAAAATAGAACTTCGCTATCATATTATGTGTATATAGTTTGTTTCGTATCTCATGTTTGTGTTTATTTAATAAATTATCATCAAATTATTTGCTTTGTCTTTCGTTATGCGTACAACAAAATGATGTAATAAATTTCATCTGAGTTTTTGTCTTCAAGGCGGGAGTGAATAAGCTTTTATTGTGCTAAGGCTGTACGATTTATTATACAGAAATTCATAAGATTGCAGTCTGGCAGTGGCTTGTAATAATAAAAACAAACATTATTATTATAAAATAATAATGAAAATTATGTACTAATTGATTCTGCATCTATCTTAGGAAAAGAGAAAAAGAAATACTAGAATAAACGGCAGAAGTTAATTGATGCGAGAGCTCCACTAAGTTTTAATTTCACAAATTAAGTAACTAGTGCGTCCTACCGAGCATTACGCTTAGGTCCTTTATCTTTTGTTAAAATGCACCGCCATTTTGCAGTCAGCGTAGCGCGTTACCACATTGCACTGCACGCATTGTTTTACAGTAGTGAAACTCTGGTAATGGATTGCTAGAACAAATGCAACAAAACAAACTTACGTGAGATTTTATTTAAATAAAACCCTCATAGTTTTATAAATTTTACATAAAATGTGAAGACATTTCTTACAACGGGTTAGTTCACCTGTCAGCTTTTGAAATAACATATTAGTTTAAATCTTGAACTTAAATATACGGTTCTTTATTCAGAACAATAAAATTAAAGCAGTTTACTACAATTTTTTATTTTAAATAACTAAATTTTAAATTAAATGCAGCTTGCAATCCTATTTTTCGAAAAGGCGATTAACAAATAATCAAAAGTAATAATCAAAATTTCTTTTAAATTTTAGTGGTTCCTTGCAGAAAAAAATACTGAATAAGACTATCGCATGTCGTCATACAGTGTTAAACAAACTGGCGACCCAACCTCAGGGAATAACGGCTCGTCCCTTCATTCCAGATTTGACCTTCGTATGAAAAATGGATCCATCTTAAAGTCATAGTAGTCTGAAAGGCTATCACCAGAGTTTCCGGCCATATTTATTGTACTAATCGCATCCACGGTCATCATTATCATTACAGCCCTTCACAAGTCCACTGCTGAACATAGGCCTCCCCCAAGTAATGCCACAAAGCACGGTCCTGAGCCACCTGCATCCATCGACTTCCTGCATGTCTTACCAGGTCGTCACTCCATCTAGTGGGGGGTCGCCCTACACTACGCCTACCGGTACGAGGCTGCCACTCGAGAACGTTTCTTCCCCATCGGTTATCGGTTCTTCGAGCTATATGGCCGGCCCATTGCCACTTCAGCTTACTAATCCGTTGGGCTATGTCGGTCACTCTGGTTTTACTGCAGATATCCTCATTTCTGAGTCTATCACGCAGTGAAACTCCGAGCATAGCCCTCTCCATAGCTCGCTGAGCGACCTTGAGCGTCCTCATACGGCCAGCGGTGAAGGACCACGTCTCAGATCCGTAAGTCATCACTGGCAACACGCACTTTAGTTTTCAGAGATTGAGGTATACCTGACGAGAAGATGTGTCGAAATTTCCCGAACGCTGCCCAGCCGAGTTGAATCCGTCGATTGACCTCTCGGTCGAAGTTGGACTTACCTAGTCGAACTATTTGTACCAGGTAAACGTACTCGTCAACAACTTCGAGCATAGTGCTCCCAACAACTACCGGCATAGGTGTGACATGGACATTAAACATGATCTTTGTTTTGTCCATGTTCATCTTAAGACCTATCCGTTGGGAGACACCATTGAGGTCATTGAGCATAGTGCTAAGGTCCTCCAGCGATTCTGCCATAAGGACTATATCGTCGGCAAATCGAAAGTAAGTGATGTACGCGCCATTGATGTTAATACCTTATCCTTTCCAGTCCAGTAGCTTGAAAACGTCTTCCGACGCAGCGATGAAGAGGTTCTGGTATATAACATCACCCTGTCTTACACCTCTCTGCAGTTGGATAGGTTTCGTACTCTGGTTCTGTACTCGGATAGCCATCGTAGCCCTACTGTACAAACACTTCAGCACTTCAATATACCGACAGTCAACTAGGCACCGCTGAAGAGACTGTAGCACCGCCCAAATTTCGACGGAATCAAAGGCTTTCTCATAGTCCACATACGCCAGGCAAAGTGGCAGATTGTACTCTTCAGTCTTTTGTACAATTTGCCGAAGGGTATGTTTGTGGTCTATGGTACTGAAGCCTTTTCGGAAACCGGCTTGTTCGGGAGGCTGGATGTCGTCGAGTCTGCGTGCGAGACGATTCGTAATGACTCTCGAAAACAGCACGTAGACGCGGCTCAGAAGGGAAATCGGTCTGTAGTTCTTCAAGAGAGCGTTGTCGCCTTTCTTAAAGAACAAGACCACCGCGCTTCTGCTCCACGCCTCCGGAGTATTGCCACCATGGAGGACGGAATTGAAGAGCTTCTGAAGGACTTCAAGTACCGGTGTTCCACCCGCTTTCAGAAGCTCCGCTGTAATTCCATCCTCGCCCGGGGCCTTTCCGTTTTTAAAGTGGTGGAGAGCCATTCTAATCTCGCTCAGACAGACGTCCGGGATATCATCGAATTAGTGTCGGATAAGACTTGCTCTTGGATCGTTACTCACACTTGCGTGTGGCTCCAACGATGATGTGTACAGCTGCCCATAGAACCTCTCAATCTCACTCAGAATCTCAGGTGTCCCGGAAACGATGTTGCCACACTCAGTCTTCAGCCTTGACAGTTGGCTCTTTCTGGCAGACAGATCTCTGGCAAAGACTTTGGAGCCCTGGTTCCGCTCGATCGCTTCTTTAATACGAGCAGTATTAAAGTTGCGTAAGTCTCGCCGCATGCATTTGGAGATCTGTCTGTTCAGTTGCCTGTATGCTGTCAAATCTGTTGACGATTGCGGCCTCATCTCCCGTCTAACAGCCATGAGATTAAAAGTGTGATCGGAGAGTTTTTGTGTTCTTCTGCGGCGGGTCTTGCAGAACTTAGCTCCGACCGCATGGACAGTTTCCACGAGCTTGTCATTCATATCGTCCACTGCATTGCAATCCTCTAGACACTGAAAGCGGTTTTGTAACTCGAGCTGAAAGGTTTTCGGGATTCTGGATTAGAGCACGAGGGGGACGGAGCGTTGACTTCATCAGACGAGACCTCTCCAACTTAACATTTAGGTTCAGTGTGCCTCTAACCATTCGGTGATCGCTGCCAATTTTCACCCTTGCGATCACTGAGACATCACTGAACAGTTGACGTCTGGTCGTCATAATGAAGTCAATCTCATTTTTTGTCGAACCGTCGGGGCTCGAACAGGTCCACTTCCTGTGGGGCCGCTTCTGGAAGAAAGAGTTCATCATAAAGAGTCCCTCTTTCTCCATAAAGTCGGCCAGCTGCTGGCCCCTTCGGTTCCGTTGCCCTATTCCAAATTTCCCCCCCTTCAGCTCACCGCTTTCTCTTGTGCCTAGTTTTGCGTTGAAATCTCCCATCAACACCGTGTAGTGGGTTTTGAAGGAATGCATGGCTCTGGTCCACGGTAATAACTTAGAATAATAATATATGTTAACAATCGCGTACGCGCAGGACGTTTTTCGTAGCACACTCAATAAGCAGCACATTACTGGACATGGACCTCTTAATGAGGGAGTTGATTTATCATAATATCAATGTTTGACGTGCCTATTGAATGGTGCTATTCTTGACATGCCCATTGCAGATTGTCATCTCGAATCTTTAATTTTAATTTTCAAGTTATTTCTTTCACGTATTTATTAAATTATATATTATTATAGTTGTCGAACAGATACGACAAGACAGGGTTGTCAAAGAAAATATTATTATGTGTCTACACACAGATCAGAATTAGAAAGTCTTTTTTACAAAAGAAATAATTAGCAGTACTTGCATAGACAACATGACGACAGAAATAGATAAGAGAGTACTACCTACCTAGATGGGCTCCTAGAAAGAAAAATAGGACCATATAGTCTAATATATAGTCTCTAGTAAAATAAAACGTTAATATCTTGCGGCGTGACAATATGTTTATTCACTACAGACTATCAGAGTTATATCTGAACATATGCCTCCTCATAGTTTACCTCATAAGAAGGATATCTATAATAGTTGCAATAGTTGGCTGGCGAGTTGGTAAATATCATAAAAATAGTTAGCGTGTCACTTGTATGTTGCTCAAAACATTTTCTGTTTTAAAACCAATGAGTATTGTTATTAAAAACATAAAAAGTTTTAATAACAATACTCAATGGTTTATTTGTTTGTTTTTCTGTGTTTATTTTTCATTCAATTTAGGTTACAAGTACTTATTGAAAATTATTTATGGTTTATAAACCTCAGTCCTTAAGAAGAAGCATTACAATCAATTCAATCCGACTCAGCGTAGCTGTTTTCGGGAAACTGCATAATATCTTCTTGTCTGATATTTCTCAGTGCCTTAAAACGAAAGTGTGCAATCACTGCGTATTGCATGTGATATTTTACTGAACCGAAACGTTTTCCTTCACAGCTGGACATAAAGTCACTGAGCGTGCGGTAAAAAGGGCAATACTCGGAATTTCTTTGCGGGATAATATTAGTATCCAGAATAAATGACCACGCCCAGCAGATTAGTAAGCTAAACAGGTAATGAAAATTATGTTAATAAGTGAAGCAAACAAATGTAGTTTACTTTAGTTTAGTTAGTTACTGCTTTATAGATTAATCTGCAGTGTTCGACTTGCAAGTAAGCGATGTCGTAATGTGTAGTAAAAAGCCAGTGTAAGTACTACCAGTAATTTTGTAATAGCATTTTTTCCTTCGTCATATTTAAATAGTCGCCGTTTAGGTTTAATAATAAATAAAGTATCAAAAATCAGGTGGGATGACAATATGTTTATTCATTCATTCAGACATTAACAACCTATCATATGTATATCTGAACATAGGCCTCTCAGTTTACATCATAAGGAGGATATCTCCAATAGTTGGCTGACAGGTTAGTAACTGCAGTTTTTTATTTTCTATTAGTTAGTTTATATACAGGAATATTTTGTAATAACGGGCCAAATTTTCAAAGAAGGTAGTTTAAAAAAAACATTCAAAAATTTCGTTTTATGCATTTAAAATAAGTGGTATTGCATTATTTTGATTTCAACTGATGTTACTGCACACGCACACATTTGTAATGGTCGATCGGTAGGCAAAAACGTTGTTGCTCCTAAATCACATTTAAATTGTAGTGATTTTAAAGAAAAGTATTATATTTATAAGTATATTTTTTTATAAGTATATTTTAGTGATCTTTTAAGTGAAAAACCGTTTTTTCTCATATTAGCAAAACAGTAAATTGCTTGCGGCGCTCGATTAGTCGCCACAACCTGCACAACCTTTTTAGTGATCTTGTGCGCCACCTGGAAACACACCATCCTTCAAAAATTTGGAATTTTTGGATGAAAGACACCTGAGTTATTAGAGGAAAAACGAAAACCACGTGATAGGTGGTTTCACGAACCAGGAGTCTGTGGCTGGAATTGAAGGTTTCACAGACAAACAGAAAACAAATGTTTGAAGACTGTATTAAAAACGAATGTAGACGGCGCTGTGTGATATGATGACACACGCTTTCATTTGTCTCTCCAGTAAAGTATATAGTCACAAATCAAATCATTAATTTTATCACCATCAGTCACAAAAAGTCAGTTCCGTCTGCGCACCGCCCCCGAGCGGTCGTGCATACAGTTCGTGCTCCGACCTCGCGCGGAGTGCAACCTCTCGCCCGCGCGCTCCGCTCTTCCCGGCTAACACCGGCCGAGCAGACGCCGTTGGTGAGTTCCTTTGTTTTCGCATCGTTCTTGCCGCCTGGCTCCGGCGGGGAGGTTTGAGCGTGCTTTGCTTTGTTCTGTTTTATTTTTAATTTTTCTGTTATTTTTTTATTGTTATACTGTTACTCTGTGTTGTTACTGTTCTTAGAAGATCGTCTCTTGCTCTTCTCAGAGCGAGCCCTTGTTCTTTTCAGAACATAGGGACCCCAGCTTCTCGGAATAGAGCGTCAGTCCTCCCCATCTGCCACCCAAGGCCCTGTTCTTCTCAGAACAGGGACCCCTTAGACTCTTAGAATAAATCGACACCCCCCCTGCCCAAATCAACATGTCTGTTGCCGTAGATATAAACCAAGTTGGGCCCGTGATTGCGGCCATTATCCGTCATTTCTACCAAAGTCAGGGATTAGCCGTCAATATTGACGAAACCCTCCTCCACAAGGCTGTCTCCCCCGCTCATGCCCCCATTGCACCTCAGGCATGTAACCCTCCACCCGTTGTCAAGTCATTCTTAGCAGAGGATGACTCCGAAGCCATGAACTCGGACACCGTGTCTGAAACTTCGTCCACCCGTAAGAGGTCCGCTCCTACGTCAACCTCCTCATCCAGTAGCTGCTCCTCGGACTCATCACAGTCCGATCAATCAGTTATTGATACGACCCCCTTTACGGAAGTGAAATCCAAGCGCGGTGCGAAACGCACTGCGACCTCTCGCGCAGCCCCCGCGCCTGCTCCATCCACCATTGCCTCCGCGCCTGCTCACTCCACCGCAGCCCCCGTCGCTGCCACAAAGAAACAGGTCCCGCCCCCTGTCTTCCTCAGGGACAAGGCGCAATTTACCAGACTTTCCAAAGCCTGTTACGACACAGGCTTTAAATATGACCAAGCCACCAACCTTGGTGAGTCAATTGAAATCATTCCACAGTCTATGGAAGACTTTAGAAACATCACCAAACTATTCACATCCGAAGGTGTGCCCTATCACACCTACTCCCTCCCTGAAGATCGTAAAGTCAGGGCTGTCCTCCGCGGAGTTCCCTTTGAATTTGAAATTTGCCTTTGAAATCCTGGAGGACCTTAAATCCCAGGGATTCCCAGTTGAGGCTGTGCACAAGATGCACAGCAGTAGGGGCAATAGGTACTCGCTTGCCCTCCTCATTTTGTCCAACGTGCCGGAGGCAAAAGACATCTTCCGACAGGTACACACTGTGTGCGGCCTGTCGAGAGTCAAAGTCGAAGCCCCCCTATAGGCGCGGTTTTCCGGCGCAGTGCCACCGCTGCCAACTCTACGGGCATGCCGCGGCCAACTGCTCACCCCCCTCCCAAGTGCGTTAAGTGCCTAGACCCGCACAGCTCGAAAGAGTGTCCTCGGCCCCGTGATACCGAGTACCCACCCGCTTGCATCCTTTGCGGATAAAACGGCCATTTGGCCAACTTCAGAGGCTGCCCTCGCGCACCTCGCCCCAATCCCGGCAACAAAGCTGCCAAAAAAGTCCCGCCACCGGTCAATGATCGTACATTCCCGGCCCTCCCATCCAAAATGCCCCCACAGGGCAAAACTCAGTTACTTCAGGACCTATATCGGCCCCCTCAGGAAGCCTACTGGCCCCTCACCTCCACCCACTAGGGCCCCGACAACAGGCGGAACCCTCTTACGCCGATAACGTAGATACAGTATACACTGCTATCCGCAATATCGACGTAAAAGAGATCGCAATTTTAGCACGCAAACTGCGTGCTTCTCAGTCCCCTCAGGACCGTTTGCTCGCGCTTACTGAGTTGTCACCATACAGAAAGACGGATGGGTTACCATCACTGGGAAGGGCAGGCAACCAGCCCTCCCCCCCGACCCGTAACATCCCAGGAAACGGTGGAACCCACAATGACCGGGGCAACCACCAGGGAGACTCTACAGCCCCCCGCCAACCCCGCCACAGAACGGCAACCCTCCAAAAAGAGGAGGCGGGGAGAAGTAGGAAGAAGTCGCAGCCGCCTCAGGCTGTTACCTCTACCCCGACACCAACTGTACCAGTAGCCTCACAGACGCAGATTACTTGGGAGACAACCAAAAGCGTGGGTAGAGTGCCAGAAAGGACTCTACCCGAACTTAGAGCCCGCTCTACTGGTAGAGCGCGCTCTACCCACAAGCAAAGAGAGCAAAACCAGGAATTCCAACACCCGAGACAATTGCCAACGCCTTCTTATAGGAGAACACCTGCCGCCGGCCTCGAAACAGTAGACGCAATCCAGCGTCTGGTTGGTATTGCCATCGAGGTCGGCACACAAGTCCTGGCTGACATCAGAGCCGGGACAGATCCAGTGACGGCGATAATGAAGACGGTGGCAAACCTTCTAGCACGGCATTACGGAGGAGAGCAATCTGCGCCTCCTCTATTGGAACCCGGACGGAATACAGCAGAAGCTGCATGAACTCCGCACTGTCGCCCAGCAACAGGATCTGCACATCATTTTGCTGGGAGAGACGAAGCTAAACCCAAAGATGCATATTAAGCTGCCGAATTACCACATATACAGAAGGGACGAGGTCACTTCTCAAGGGGCCGCCTACAGAGGGACGGCGGTTCTAGTTAGGAGGGACATCGTCCATCGGGAACTGGAACTACCACCATACCAGACTATGCGCTCTATCGGCATAAGAATGGAGACGGCGGGCGAGGCACTTAGGATCTACGCAGCATACCGCCCGCCAGGGACTCCATTCTGCTCTTCAGACATCCGGACGGTGATGGAAGGCGAAACACCCACAATCATCGCCGGGGACCTAAACGCTAAACACCCGGCGTGGGGGTCCAGAGTGATCACCCCGCCGGGTCTTGAACTCTATGACGACGCGGAAAAGAACAATTATGACGTATTAGGTCCCGAGGAACCAACTCACGTTCCTACTGACCCACGGAGACATCCGGATGTATTAGACATCGTGCTCACTAGGAACGTCAACTACCCGACAGTGGTAGAAGTGCTGTACGACCTCTCCTCACAGCACCTCCCGATTCTGATAACCCTTGGCCTAAAGGCGGTGACTACGCCGCCCAGAGCATTTAAGACACGTGTTGACTGGAGGCTCTACTGTCAACATCTGCAGCAGAGACCTCCAGCATATCAGCCTATATGCACAGCGGACGACGTAGAGGCCGCTGCTACTAGAATTACCAAGAATATCAAGGAGGTCCTCCACGCGGCCTCTACGATCGTCCCGATCAGAGCAAGGCGAGACGATCTGCCACGTGAGATAAGCGTGCATATCAAACGCAAAAGAGCACTGAGAAAGCTCTGTGCGCGTACTCGCTGCTCTAGACTAAAGACCCAGCTTAACACATTATCGGAGGAACTGTCGGTTGCAGTCCAGGCCTTCAGAAAGGAGGCTTGGGATCGGCGCATCTGGAAGGCGGATGAGTATGATGCGTCGCTCTACAAACTGAACCGGCAGTTGACCAAAACCAAACCTCCCGTTTGCCCGCTGACGAACAAAGCGGGCGAACGCTGCTACGATGCCAATGGTAGAGCGGATATCCTAGTCGAGCACTTCGAGGAGCAATTTATGCCGAACCCAGCAAGTGCGGAGTTCACGGAGCTTCATGCCCGGAAGGAAAGTCGCGTACAGGAGTTCCTGTCGTCGCCCACGCCGCCTCTTGCATTAGAGTGGTTCATCTCCCCCGCTGAACTGCGGAGGACAGTAACCTGCTTGCAACCGAGGAAGGCGCCGGGGCAAGATGGGATTACCAAAGCTGCACTCCGACAGCTGCCCAAAAGAATCCTAGTAGAGCTTGGTCGACTCTACAATGGGATATTGCGGACATCCCACTTCCCGGAGGACTAGAAGAAAGGCAAAGTCATCGTCTTGCCGAAACGTTAGGTTAATATTCGTCTGGTAACGCCGCTTGTGGCGGGAACGGCAACCCATACGTGCGTCTTTTTGAAGACGATCGGAAGCTGCAACGTGGGACCATGTGTAAGACGAGAAGCAGCCAGAAAGCCAGGAACGACGACGAAACGCCGGTAGGAGTACGCGTATTCGAAGAAGCCCCCGCGTCTCCACTCGATTATCTGTCGGCATCCGCGCCCTCCGTCGCACCCGCGCCGACGCCAGCAACTATGCCCGCGCCCGCGCCCGTATCCGCCGCCGCGATGCCGCGCCCCGTTATGTCCGTGTCGACAATATACACTCGCCGCGATTGTAGAAGATTTTCCGGCAACAGAATTTAGTTTGACGATGCAACCCGCCGCGCCCGTAGCAATCGACGCTCTACATAGGCCCGCACCGCGCGCCCCGTCAGTTCGTTCAGCCCGGTCGACAGCTAGCGCGATAGCCAGAATTAGGCAACTGGAGTATAACGCAGCAGAAGAGCTCGCCGCGATTCGTAAAAAGCAGTTTGAGATTCAGGAAGATTTAATTAAAAAGAAATACGCTAGGGACATTGCGCAGTGACAAGAAGAAACCAATAGGAAAAGTCTCGATAATATGGATAATAGGAGCCGTGTGGATCAGTGGTTAGATAACATAGAGATTGTGCGGGGGGGAGCCAGTCTCAGCCCGCGCCCCGCGTCGACGTAGTGTTAGCCCCAACGGAAAAGGGGACCCATTATGACGCTGCACTACCCGTATATAGTAAGGACGCCCAGGGGGAGGACGATTGCGAATGATGATCAGCCGCGTCACGGTAACCACACAGCGCAGAGGGACTTGTTAGGAGCCGCCGCCGAATCAAAATGATCGAACCACCATGTAAAGGTGACGTCGCCGACACGCGCCCAATACCGCACTCTATCGCCAGTACGTTGTAGGTCGTCATCGCCACATCGCCGCGAGGAACGTAGATTATCGTCGCCGTATCGTCGCGATGTTCATAGGCCACGGTCGCCTTATAACCGCGATACATCCCCAGATCGTCGTGTGTCGCCGGAAAGATTAATAAATAGGGATAGAGATAGGTCACTCACCCCGCGAGGGAAAGACCGGGGAATCGAACGGCTTGCGGAAGCTTTAGAAAGCATGGTGAGATGTAGGCCCGCCGCCGCGAAGCAAACACAGGACCTGCCTATTTTTAACGGTGCGCCCGCGGAATGGTTAGCATTCAAAGCCGCGATGAAAGAATCCGCTAGGTTGTACGGATTCACTAATACGGAAAATATGGCACGGTTAAGAAATTGTTTACGTGGTGAAGCTAGGGAAGCCGTTTCCACGTTATTGTTTACCGCGAGGGATCCAGCCGACATAATGCGTACATTAGAGCAATGATTTGGCCAACCGGAGGTAATTATTGATCGAGCATTAGAAGAATTACGACGCCTTCCACGCCCGGGTCAGACCGCTCAGGAATTGAATGCGTTCGCGATTAAATTACAGAACGTAGATCGTCGAACGAAAGTCTGTATAATGAAAAACGTAGACGGTAAAGGATATTTACAAAATCCTATGTTAATACGGGATATCATAAATAAGTTAAACCCTCACCTACGGTCACGATGGTGCGACTATGCGGAGTATTACGGCAGTGCTGAAGAACCGGACATCGTCACACTGTCCAGGTTTATGATGAGAGAAGCTGACCGAGCGTTAAGTCACGCTTATACGTCCGTCACGCCGGTTAGGGAAGTGCCCGCAAGAAGAGAGACGCCACCGTCGAGAAAAATAAAAGTAACACGCCGCGCAGAGGATAGGCCCCGCGACGATAAGACGTTCACCGCATGCGCAAACAGTGAAAGTTATAAAAAGTGCCTGTGATGTGGTGGTGAACATGTGATAGTGAAGTGAAGAAAGTTAGCGCAGATGGACAATGATAGCCGGTAGAAATGGGTGAAGGAAGAGGGAGTGTGTTTGAAATGTTTAAGTAGTAAACATCGGCGTCTTAAGTGCAAATATAAGACATGCGGCGTCGATGGCTGCACCGCCCCTCATCACGCGTTGCTTCACGTGAAAAAGACCCAAACCCCGGAAGCATCTGTCGCCCCAGATGAAACAGTGCTCGTCGCGTCTAATACGGCTAACGATAGAACAGTGTTGTTAAAAGTGTATCCTATAATAGTGCGCGGACCGCGAGGTAAAGAGATCGAAACTTACGCGCTCCTCGACGAAGGATCTACGATCTCGTTAATAGATAGTGAGTTAGCTCGTGAATTAGGTACGGAAGGGCCGACGAGGCCAGTGACGATAGAAGGTTTATCGAATAGCCAACGAGAGGCTAATATTCGAGTAGTGAAAATAGGTATACGCGGTAAAATGAGAAACGAGTCATATGTGATAAACGCTCGTACGATTAACAACTTAAACGTAGGTTCGCAATCCGTCGGTAAGGAATGTCTACGGTTGAAACATTTACGTAGCTTACCGAACGCAGTGTACTATAATAATGCTAAACCTAAAGTGCTTATAGGTTCGGATAATTGGCATTTAATTTTATCGCGGGACTTATTAACGCTAGGACGTTATTGGGATGGGTTGTTCAGGGAACCGCACCTCGTGTTATATGTAGGCAAGATAGTGAAACCGTTCTACATATATCTTACGTTAATACACGATACGAAGAAGACGTCAAAACGTATGTCAGTCCGGACGAAGAGTTGACCGATCTCCTCAAGAAGCAATATGAGATCGACTCGATAGGTATCTCGCTCAAGAGCAGGCCACGACGGGACGATGAGCGCTCTGTTAACATATTCCAGCGCACCGTCAAGAAGATCGGCGAGCGCTACCGGATTGCCATGGAGGGACGACGACGTCAAGCTGCCACCGAGTTATGATATGGCAGCACGCAGACTCCGAGCCATTGAGAGGAAGATGGATCAGTCGCCGGAGTTCAACGAATCTTATACGAAGCAAGTGAACGACCTCCTGGAGAAGGGTTATGCTAAAGAAGCTGACGGATCAAAACGAGAGGATCCGAAGAGCTGGTACCTGCCACACTTCGCTGTACGGAATCCGAACAAGCCGGGAAAGCTGAGGCTAGTATGCGACGCAACAGCTCGCGCATCAGGCAAGTGCCTGAACGATTATTTGTTAGACGGCCCCGACTTGTTACGTAATTTGCCGGGTATATTATTTCGGTTTCGTGAAAACGAGATAGCGGTGTCAGCGGACATTAGAGAGATATTTTTGCGTGTTAAGATCGACCGCCGCGACCAATCCGCGCAATTATTTTTATGGCGAGGTAACGATCGTGGTAGTTCACCGAAAGAGTACGTAATGACTTCTATGATATTCGGAGCGAGAAGTTCACCGTTTCTTGCGCATAGTGTTAGGGACTACAACGCGCGCGTTTACGCCGATACACATCCGCGTGCTCTTAACGCCATTACTAACAGTTATTATATGGACGATTACTTAGACAGCTACGCGACGTTGCACGAGGCAATACAAACGGCTAGGCAGGTCACCGAGGTACACAGCAAGGCAGGCTTTACGTAAGCAGGTTGGAATTCGAACCATGTAGCTTTGTTGAACGACAAACCGGAAGAGTTATTAGCACGAAAGCCTAAGGAGGTAGGCGCTACACAAGGCGGTCCCGGTAGGACATTAGGTTTATTATGGGTAGCGGAAAAAGATGTTTTAACGTTTAACACGTATGAATAGGGTGCCGCACGATGTTAAATTACTACACCGTCCACCGACTAAGAGGGAGGCACTGAGCGCGGTTATGTCCGTTTTTGATCCACTAGGGATGCTCAGCTACCTCACCATTACCGCGAAGATTCTGCTACAAGACCTGTGGCGGATGAAGAGAATCGGTTGGGATGATGAGATTCCCGAGGAGGCCGCGGACGAATTCGCGAGATGGTTGCGAGCCGTTGAGGATGTATCACGGTTATATCTCCCGCGGTGTTATGCTCCTATGGGGGGAGTAGTAAATCATCAATTGCATATTTTTAGTGACGCGAGTGAAAGTGCATACGCATCCGCAGCTTATTGGCATATCCGTTACCGTGACGGTACGATACAAGTCACGTTAGTAGCGGCCAAAGCGAAAGTCGCTCCGACTAAAAGTCAAAGCATACCGCGACTCGAATTACAGGCGAATTTAGTAGGTGTACGACTTACAGAATTCGTACAAAGCGAGCATAGGATGAGAGCGGATAGGGTAGCGTTCTGGACAGACTCTACAACGGCGCTCCATTGGCTTATAAATGACACGGCGCGTTACGCTACATACGTCGCACACAGGCTCGGGGAGATAGGGGAAAAGTCATCACCCGACCAATGGAAGTGGGTACCAACAGCTCACAACGTAGCAGATGAAGCGACACGAGCAAATTACTAAACGAAGAGCGCAAGTGATAAGTGGTTTACCGGACCGGACTTCTTATATAAAGACAAAGGAGAATGGCTACAGCAACTGGAAGAAAGGACAGGCAAGGAATATGAGGAAATCGTGGCGCACCAGCGAGAAATAAGGGGAGCACTACACCTGCCAGACATAACGAGATTCTTTTCATACGAGAGACTCATCAGAGCTACGGCGCGGCTACGGCTGCTGTGGAAAATCAAACGAAACGACCGGTCATATTGAACCGGAGACACCGGTTCGTATAGATGCTCGTGGAGAAGGCACACCTGGACGCTAGCCACGCCTAAAGAGAACGAGTAGTCAACGACTTGCGAAGAAAGTACTACATTATTCGACTGCGACCAACGGTTAGGGAAATTGAGAAAAGGTGTATGTGATGTCGCGTCAGGAAAGCAGCACCACGACCGGCGGTAACAGGAGACTTGCCTCCCGAGAGGTTAAGTGTTCGAACGACCATTCACGTATACCGGGTTAGATTATTTCGGGTTAACTGTAAACTATAGGGCGACGGAATGAGAAGAGATGGGTTGCGTTATTCACCTGTCTTACGACGCGCGCGGTACACGTAAATTGGTATATGGCTTAACCACGGACTCGGCGATAATAACACTTAGGCGTATGGGGGCTAGGCGCGGGTGGCCTAGGGTAATTTACTCAGACAACGGCACCAATTTCCAGACACACAGACATCGAATTACGACGGGCCATGGAGGTATGGGCACCGCAGCTGAAGGACTTCGCGCTTAATCATCGAACGAATTGGAAGTTCATCGCACCGGGTGCGCCCAACCAAGGAGGCGCATGGAAACGATTAGTGCATTCCATCAAAGCAGCGCTCGAGACTACTCTTTACCAAAAGAGCCCCAAGGAGGAAACATTAATAACGCTATTGGCAGAGGCTGAGCACACTGTAAGCTCCAGACCTCTCACTCACGTGCCAGTCGGGATCGACGACGAGGAAGCCCTGACTCCCAACCACTTTCTTCTGTTGGGACCATCCAATACGCCAGTCACCGCGACGTGTTCATCAGCGGATCGACGGACGTGGAGGGCTGCACAAGGACTGGCCGACGAATATTGGCGACGCTGGGTTCGTGAGTACCTACCGACTCTGGTGCTCAGAGGGGAATCGAGAAACGCCCGGCAGCCCCAGATCAGAGAAGATGATGACCTTATCATCATAGCAGACGGCAACCTCCCGGGAAACGTGTGGCCAAGAGGAGTCGTCACAAGGACCTTTCCCGGACCAGATGGAGTAGTTCGGAACGTCGAAGTCAGGACAAGAGGTGGTTTGCTGAGGAGGCCGGTCAGGAAGATCGCCGTCATCCCGAGAGAAGAGGGCTCGTAGACTACGCCGGGGGGAGGATGTTGCAAACGGCGAGTAAATTCAGCTATCGCCCCGCACCGCACCCACGCCGAGACGTACCCGCGCGCTCCGCATTAGAACAAGGGTCCCGCGCGGACGACACTCCACTAACTCGTTGTCTACGGCGCACCGTCCTACGAAATATAAGAATCGCTTCTGGCGCGGATTCGTCATTCGAGCGGCATTCGAGCGGCAATTCAAGCGACAGCAAGCGGCCAAAATCAGAAGAACAAGCAAGCAAGAAGCCCTCAACATCCCTACTAGTTCAGTGATAACTGCCGCATAATAAATAATCGTAAATAGATTGTAAATATAGTGAATTGTTTCTTAACGGATTTAATTTCAACTCAACCTTATTTAGTCAGACAGATGTCATAGAATTAGGCTCAGTTAATTTCATTTCAATTTGCAACGATATAGTAATCAATAGCGTAAACATAATAGGAAAACAAATAAATACAGTCCATTTAGCTCTCATCCCCTATATTTCTAATGCAAAATATATTCCTTGTAAGTATTAATGTAAATAAAGGATCATATAGTGTAATTATATAATTATCTCTAAATAAAGTTGTAGAAATGTACTCCAAAGGCAACTTTTAATATAGTTTTATTCATGCCACTACTGTCGCGATAAAAATTCAATTTAGAGAGAAATTCAACTTTTCTTAATATTTCAGGACTGCTGAGCTACACAATAGGTACATCGGAATTGAGTAAAATGTAAGCGTCACTGTGTTTCATTCGTATTACAATATGAAAAAATATAGAATTTTTCTTGTTAGGAACTTAATTTTGTACTACTTTGACCCTCTTCAAAATACGAGATCTGTAAGAGGCAGGAGGATTAATAATATATAGAATACAGCATTATATAATTCTAAAACCCTTTATCCTCTTTTATGCCTAAATAGTGACGTTTACATGTTTTTGTTTAGTACATTAATACCCAAATAAATATTTTATTTCTTCTACCACTTTCTCGTTTCTTTGGGTTACTATCAAATTGTTAAAAATTATCAAAAATACCTAGCTTGCCACATATATGTTGCTGAATACTTTTTCTGTTTTATTAAAAATAGATGACAATATTTTCATTCAATTTAGGTTACATGTAATCTTATTAAAATTCATTTATGCTTTAAAACCTCAGTCCAAAGAAGATGCATCAAGAAATAATCCAATGAATCCGACTCAGCTGGGCTGTTTTCGAGAAGTTGCGTTATATATTTTTGTCTGATATTTCTCGTAGTCTTAAAACAAAGTGTAAAATCACAGCGTATTCTATGTGATGACTTACGGAACCGAAATGTTTTCCTTCACTACTGGCCAGTCATTTTTTTAATTTTTTGCGGGATACAGTTAGTAACGAGGATAAATAACAAAGCCCAGCAAACTAGTAAACTGAACAGATAATAAAAATTACGTTATATTAATAAGTGAAGAAAAACAAGTGTAGCTGGTTCGACAATAGTGTGACTTTTAAGCTAATTTATAGAATAATCTATAGACAGGTGAGTCTGCTTGCTAGTTAAGTAAAGCCAGTGTAAGTAGTACCAGTAATTTTGATACTTTTCCTCGTATCTAATAGATTCGTCATATTTTAACGGTTGCCAATTAGATTTAATAATAAAGTATCATCAGCAAATAATACTTTTTATATTATAATAAAATTATGGTCTTTAAAAGAAATTTATGTCACAACTAGGCCCTAAAGGTAGCCATCTGTGCAGGACAGGCTTATAATGCACGAGTGCGTATGCAAGCAAAGGTTTTCTTTCTATGCCCTCACTCTCGTACTCCGGTAGGATGGCCATGCGACAAGACCGGAGAGTGATCAGGCGCAGGATTTATGGCTTAACGTGCTATTCAAGGTTGAACACCGCCTACTTCCTGACTCCGGGCTGCTACTGAAAATATCTTGACTCAAAAATCCAATAACTTATAATGGCTTTACCCTTAATTCGAACCCAGGACGACCTCGTGATCAGCAGCACGCTAACGACGTTTGGAACAACGAGATAGCCATATTCATACCCTTCAAGGTAAGGAGTCATAGACACTAACGTGAAGTACCAATCAGACTCGAAGATAATAGTCATAAATTTGTAGTTCTAAGGTTTACAGATATTATATATTTCTATCATGGCTGGCGTAAATCAGATCCTTGTGACAGGACGGAAACACAGAAGTTATTACTTCAATTTCTTAATATACATTTATATGTTAACGTTATCAGGACATCTAGTACATACATAAATCTAATAAACCTAAGTGTACATATTACAAAGCAGCAGCAACAGCATTTTTATAGCGATCTTTGTAAAATATGATCTCCAATCCAGAACGACTGGATCAGTGTAATGAATATGATTTAGTATATGATAATATGTAGTTTCAAACAAAACTAACATAGTTATTACATACATACATACATAAACACTCACGCCTGTCACCCAGAGGGGTAGGCAGAGACTACGGACTTCCATTTGGCACGATCCTGACATACCTCTTTCGCCTCCTTTACATCCATATATCTACGCATACATGCTCGTCGGTTAAGGGTACTTCTAACGTGGCCCATTTTCAAAATATCGCCAATTTGGTCGATAAACTTTTTCCTAGGGCGTCCCTTCCCGACTCGGCCATTCACATCTGCCATATAAATTTGCTTTGTCACTCTTTCCTCAGTCATTCTTTCTACGTGACCAAACCACCGAAGCATTCCTTTCTTAATCCTGGTCACAACATCATCTTGCATACCACATTTATCTCTTATCACGCAGTTTCTCACCCTGTCATTCAGATAACACCCTAGCATATTCCTTAAAGACCGCATTTCTACAGCATTTATTCTACTTTCGTGCTTCTTCTGCCACACCCAGCTTTCACTACCATACATTAAAGTAGGGACTAACACAGCATTATGAATTACCATACGTGCCTGTTTTGACAAATTCTGGTTCTTCATAATAGAGTGTAGTGCCCCATTCACTCTATTCCCTGCATTTACTCGTCGTTCTATATCCCTATCATATCTACCATCCCTGCTAAATACACATCCCAAATACACAAACTCATCCACTTGCTCAATCAACTCTCCTTCTATTCTTATTTCACATACCGTTTTGCTTTCTTCTCTTTCAAAAACCATCACTTTCGTCTTACTTGCGTTCACTTTCATTCCCCTTTCTTTTAATTCCCAGTTCATTAGTGTAACCATCATTTGCAACTCTGCCGCCGATGACGCAAGTATGACTTGATCATCGGCATACAAAAGGCATTTGACGGCTAACTCGCCCATTCTTAACCCACATTCTTCATCTTTCAAAGTTTGCAAACACCGGTCCATAAATAGGTTGAACAGCCAAGGGGAAGCCACACAGCCCTGTCTGACACCTTTTTGGATGCCAAACCAGTCCGAGTAGACCCCATTGATCCTGACACAAGAACTAGAGTCCCTATAAAGAGACCTTAATGCCTGTATCAAACCAGCGCTCAACCCATATGAGTTCAGTGTTTGCCATAACACCTTCCTGTCCACTCTATATAACATAGTTATTATGCGTCGTTATCGTTACTAACTATAATACTAACCAAACATGGGCTCCTGGTTGGAAATAAAAATTACCAATATTATTTACGTATCAGCAAGTGACGCAGAAGCCCCAATTCTCACCTACTAAGGTGTTCTGCCCGAGAAGCGGCCAAGCAGTTTTGTCTTGAACAGAATATCCCTTCTTCCTCTCCAGAATATGCAGGTCAGAGCCTCCTGAGCACCCACGCTTAAGAGTAGAGTAGCTTGGTCGTGTATGCTCAACGAGAGATTCTCCATTATCAGGGTTGCTGGTACCCTCCTGGAGTTGTATAATAATACCAACAGTGAGTCAGTTTGTGTAATAAATACCAACAGTGAGTCAACTCCTTTATTATGCCGCAAAATACCTACTAGGCTGTCTCGACTTCTAGTCGCTAAATATATGTAAGGGTTGTCTGAAAAACATTTCTATCTGCATCTGCATTCTATTTTATCTGCATTTCACGTAATATTTTATTCTTCTATACAAAGATACAAACTAATTACAACTGTACAAAACTATTTGCGTCCCGTAGCTTCACCTGCTTCGTCGTGATGGAAAGAAAAGATTGTGCTTGTGAAGGACCGCCCTAATTAAATATCTACCTTATTTTAATATATTTAACCTATATCTACGTTATTTTACTATATCTTATCTGTATCTCAGATATTCCGCTTAAAATATTGGGTAATGGATTGAAAAGAATAAATAAAATAGGTTAAAATTATACTTTGGTTCTGTTTATTCAACGCACAACGCACCGCTTCATTACAGATGTGCAATAGACAAATATGAACGATATTTATCATTGCGTTTTTTATTTGCCTTTCGTAGATTTTAATGGTATAATGAATTGTCATTCTTATAAAAAATTCAATTAAAAATTGTGATGAAAAGCGATTACATGGTTGTGAGTATTTAATTTTACTTAAGGCGTCATACAATCTTTTCCAAATATTATAAATCCAATTAACTTATGAAAATACCGAGTAATGTCGTCTTTAATTGATTTCGTTTCTTAGAGACTGTCCAGATGAGGCGTTTTACGTGCCGCTGAACTCGCGCGTTTCAATTTATATTGCGTCCAGATAACACATTTTACACGCATTCCTACGCTGGACGCTAGGGATTTAGTTTTAAAATTATTTTGTTAACGAAGGCAAACTCCCTTGGCAAGATAAAATGATCCCATCAAAACATAAATGTGAAATTAGAGCCAAGTTCAATATTATAATATATGCCTTGGTTGTTGATTTCAACGACAAAATTAGTGAGATCTAAATGGGTGCCAAGTTCAATGGTCAGTCCTGAAATTTATTTATAACAACATAAAATATCATTTCTTCTTATAACTTAGGATAATAACATATTGTAGCCTAAGGTTTGATTTGGTTAGTTCTCATGTGGTGGTTAACACTGTATAATGAGTTTTGGAGGAATACATGGCTCTAGAAATACATTAACTATACATTTCTACCACCTCCGCATTAGGATGTTCCGACGTTGGCGCGTAAACCTGTATGACCTTCAGCGAATACCGTTTGGCGATTCTGAGTATAAGGTATAGTATAAGGTGAGTATCGAATATCGAAAGGAGGCGTCAACGAATATAATTATTTGATCAAAGTAACTTACCTGTATGTGTCCTTAGTTCATAATTATATGAAGTTAACGCTTACTCTGTGTACAACCCTACCCTGCCCTTTTTTATTACCCACCCTTAGAGCTTGCTTGCATTTTCATTTTTTTTCCTAATTTTACCCGGAAGGCTAAAACTCCGTTGTATAGTATACAAACACACAGAGTAGGTGTCAACTTCATATAATTTTGATCGAAGGACACTTACAGGTAAGTGACGTTAATCAAATAATTATAGTTCTGATAAAAATAGCTGCGTCCTCCTTTCTGCCAAGGTGCGCCCTCCTTTCTGCCAAGGAGCGTCGCGTTCGTATACGGCTTAGAGATCTCTAGTCAGATCGTTAAGCCAATTCCTAAAAGGCGGTGTTTAGTGGGTGAAAGTCTCCACATAACCACGCAGCCGGCTGCGTGGTATGTTATGAGCATTCACCGCCTCCCTCCCCCGCTTTCCGGAGGGTTGCCCATATTTGCTTCGGGCGAAAAAAAAAATAGCCAAACCGTCAAAAGGATACAATAAAAGCTTAATTTTCGATCTTCTTTCGAGTTTAAGTTATAATACCGCGGAAATAGGTGCATTTACCATATATCAACTTCAATTACAGTGTTAGTATCCTATAATTAGCGCAATCTCAATATATATTACATTTTAACAGTGGTAGAGTCACGCGGCAGCCTTTGCTGTTGCACGCATGGGCCAGCTCAAACCGGGGTGGTACCACGTTCTCACAGAAGACCAGCGTGAAGTAGAGGCTTTGCTTCTGCGTTTCGTCTGGTGAGTGCAGGTGGCCGAAGGCACAATCTCCCTCTCCACATCAACATGGTAGCGTCATTAAATACAAGACTACCAAAGGAGGAAATCAGCACCCCTAGAAAATCCCTCGCTGAGCATCCATGACCAAGCTACTCCACTCCTGAGCGTGGGTGCGAAGCCGGCCTTGTTGTTTCTAATCGAGACGTGTCCTCTCCGGCGGATACTTCGTATCTCTCCTACCCGGGGTACAAATTAGAACACTCCTTAGTGCCCGGGCTAGAGTTTGCGTGTACGTCAGGGAGGGCATCTGTTTTTGACACCTCTGCAGCCTCGAAGGTACGGACCTGTCCATCTTATGGCTGCGCGTAGACAGCGACGAACATCCCCGCGTCTACGGGTGCCTCTACGGATCTACGGGTCCCATAGCGGTAATGCCGAAACAGACCGACTCATCGACTATATCCAGACGACTATAGACTCCTTGCTACAACGGATCCCATCCGCAAAGATCATGATACTTGGTGATTTTACGTCCACTACGCTGAATAGCTTGGTTTTCGTTTAACTGATCATGCGGGTAGATCTGTTTATGACTTTGCTTTGGCATATTACGGTCTGTCACAACTAGTTACCTCACCTGCGCGGATCTCAGATGTGAAAGAACATTTACCTTCCCTATTGGACCTTCTGCAGACCTATCATCCGGTCGGATATCAGGTCTCTCATCAGGTGTTCCATTTTTGATAAAGATTTTAAACCTCCTTTAAAACGTAACAAAATATAACTTGTAAAATAACTTCTCGTCACTAGCGGTAATAAAAACCCATAATAAAAAAGCAAACACACACACACACACACACACACACACACACACACACACACACACACACACACACACACGCACACGCACACACACACATAATGACATCCTCGTAGAAATACCTAGAATAGCTTCCTAGAACTCCAAAACGTTATGATCTGAAATAAGTTATGCCCGATTTTCGAAAATCATTGATTTTCATAGCGTGAAGTTAAAAACGTTAAATAATAAGATTTTAAAAGTTAAACATATGATATTGATATTTTCATTTATGACTTTCGAAAGTTACACAATGTAGATAAATTACCATTCGGGAAAATTCATACATATAAAACAAAGGGATAAATTTAGCATAAAGTTGTTTAGATCAGAATGTAAGAAGATTGTTTGACCGCTATAAGATTTTATGTGGCTTTTCCATACACTGATTTATTTTTGGGTCGAAACCCAGTCTGAGTAGGTCATGTTTAAAACATTGCGAATGTATAGTCTAGGGCTACTAATTATATCTACTAAGAAAAGTTTGTCCAAAAAGCCAAATTGTTAATTTGTAAGTTGTTCTTAACGCTCGTGACGTATTTGTCTTAACCCATTCGCTGTCCCGTGTACTATATATAGTCCATAGCTGTCGTCTCTACTACTGTCTCTGAAAATCGGATAGTGAAAGTGTTAAACTGCCTCGTGAGACATTTTATATAAATTGCTGCAGCTATAAGGACCATTACAAATTTTATAACTGACTGTGACTATGGCGCCCCGGGAATTCTAGAGTTAGTAGAATTCTTTTTAAATCATGACTTAAACTTAAGGTAATCAATAAACCACGTTTTTCACAGCGTGAAACTTGTCAGTCTCGTCGCATCGTTATCATAGGACTACCCAGTAGTAAAATGGTATTACTAAAAAGCTACTCGATATGAAAAAATAATAGGTTATAAAGTCTGTAAAAATAGTGTAATAGATTAAATAAAACTGGTTTTTGCGGATTATATCGCGTATATTAACTTATTTTATATTCCTGAATTTTCGAGCACTTTCCATGCAGCACCCATGGTCACTGACGTATTCGATGTCCAAATGTCATAGTTAATCACGGCTACCCCAGATAAAATTTTTAATTTTTGTTCTGATTTACGCAGTATGAACTTATAGTATTTTGAAGTTTTACAGTTGTGTGCTTGGGTTGGGATTTCATTCTATTAATTATAGGATCCCAAGCAGATGGTAGCACCCAGCTATCTTCTCTGTTGAAATAAATATGTTTTAAAATTTCAATAGCCTCAGGAAGGAGGGAATCAGTGCTTTTTAGCGAGGATTTGTGGTCTATCAAATCTGATGTAGTGATAGGGGTAATCTTGTACGTGTTCACAGACTGCAGACTTACCGGAGCGTCAATTCCTCACATCAGCTATGTGTTCCTTAACGCGGGTTTTATTGATCGTTTTGTTAGTCTTACGAAAGAGAGACTATATTCACAATCAAGTTCGTACACTCCTGCATTTTGGAGATGGACATTACACTTCACATACACACACACACACACACACACACACACACACACACACACACACACACACAGTGTGTATGTGTGTGTGTATGCATGCTTGTGCATGCGTGTGCTAGCGTGTGTGTATAAACACAAATATATACATTAAAATTATGAAAAAATACACTCAAAACTTTAAATTGGCGATTGCATTTGGCGTAACATTTTTTGGTTACTTCTGTTACATCTGTCTATCCATTGGAAGTTACATTATTAGCTATTGCTGGTCTGAAAACTTAGTTATTATGCATTTGCAATATACAGATGGAGTATAGATGTGACAGATTTTGCATAGTATTGCATTCAAACCATCACTTTTGAAACATACACCAGAATAATAGTTTGCATACGTTATTAGTTCATGAATAACAGCTTCTGTAATTTGGTAAATTTGTTCTTTATACTTACATACTTTAACTTGAAAGTCCTTTCTTCGACTTACAGAAACACATCCGAAGCGTTCTTTTTAGACGTGTATGAAGGCTGTTATAGGCTGAAGATAATGTCACATTCATTGCAAGCTTAACTTTTTGATTAAATCTACCCATCTTCATTATATGTAATTCTATAGATAACAAAGGTTATGGCATAAAAATTACTGCAAAAAAAAACTTAAGCAGATGTCATAAATTCGCAGTTTAGTTAAGCCAGGCAAACTAGATGAAATACGTTGTATTATGGAATCACTCGAAACGAAGATTCATGTTTTAATTATTACGGAAACTCGGATAAAAAACGAAGACGAAGCACAGAGATTAAAACTACCAAACTATGTTCACTACTATAACTACAAAAAACATTATAGAGGTGGTGGAGTCTCTTTGTTCATTCATAAGGATTTGAAACACGAATTATTGGAGGATCAATGTGAAGACGGAAACCACTTTTTATGGGTACATCTTGACACTTTTTCCCTGGACATAGGTGCCATATACAAATAGCCAGCAGCAAGTAGAAAACCTAGCTATTTGTATTAATAAATGTTTAAGTGATGGCTATTTTCCAAATAGCCTAAAAACTGCAAAAGTTAGTCCTATTTTTAAAGCCGGAAGCGAACAAGACCCAAACAATTACCGACCAATATCGGTACTTCCAGTAATGTCGAAATTATTTGAAAAAATAGTACATAAACGACTATATGACTACCTGACTTCTATTGATTACCTCTATAAAAAGCAATATGGCTTCCGCCCAAAGTCTAACACTGTATCTGCAACTGTTGATTTAGTAACCAACATAAGACTTAATATTGATCAGAAAAAAATTACATTAGGTATTTTTATTGACCTAAAAAAGGCTTTTGACACAGTCAGCCATGACATCCTATTATTAAAACTAAAAGACATAGGTATCACAGAAAAGGCGTTTGACATTTTTGAATCGTATCTTTCTGATAGATTTCAAGTTGTCAAAATTAATAATCAGCAAAGCAGCCCCCAACCGGTTATTTGTGGCATACCACAGGGATCAATATTGGGACCCCTTTTGTTCCTTATTTATGTAAACAACATATATGAAATTGGACTAAAGGGAGATATCACTTTATACGCTGACGACACCAGCCTCTTCTACTTTGGTCACTCATTACAATCAGTACTAAGTGAAGCCCAGCAAGACTTACACATATTACACACCCGGCTACACTCAAACTTACTAAAAATCAATGCCTCGAAAACAAAATACGTAATCTTTAGTACAAAAAATAGAAAAATTGAAAGTCACAATCCTCTTACTATTGATGGTGAAATATTAACCAAAGTTAACAACGAGAAATATTTAGGCCTTGTTCTTGACAGTCGTCTTACCTGGAAACAACATATTGAGAAGATCCATAGTAAAATCTACTCATTAACAGGAGCTTTAAAAACTATAGTTCGGTGTCTCCCGAGACATGTCAAATATACCATATATAACGCTTTAGTTAAGCCTCATTTAGATTATTTGATTGAGGTATGGGGCTCAGCTACTAAATCAACGTTGCAAAAACTACAAGTTACACAAAATAAAATCATAAAAATATCATTCCAATATAAATACTTAACACCTACCACTCAAATATATAAAGAAACCAAATTACTTAATCTAGCCCAAACGTACAAATATAAAATATGCATTTTTATTAGGAATATACTTACTAATGCTACTCACTCTCAAATAATATTTACAAAAAAGATAGATTATCATAAACGTATGACAAGGCAGGCTAATAACCTATGTTTGAGATTATATAGAACAAACTATGGAAAAAGGAGTGTTCTTTATGAGGGAGCTCAACACTACAACAAATTACCTAATAACATTAAAGAAACAAAATCCCTGTCCACTTTCAAGAAATTGCTAAAAAGCCACATTTTAAAGGATTTTTCATAATAACTTAATAATCACAAATCTCTAATCTACATAATATATGAAGTACACATATTACCTTATTAATAATATCTACAATAAAATAGTTGTATAGAGATAATACAATATAATTAATGATTACTTATATTTACGCGAACACTACACATTGAAATAATACTAGTTTTTTACGGAATTTATCGCGTATATTTTAACTTTTTAAATACCCGACGTTTCGAACGCTTTACAGCACTCATGGTCACGGGCAGGACTGAGATGTTCAACGTCCATATGTCATAGCTAACCGCGGTTATCATAGATTAAAATTTAACTTTTGTTCCGATCTATGCAGTATGAACTTATGGTATCTTGAAGTCTTGCAGTTGTATGCTTGGGTTGGGATTTAATTTTATTTATTATAGGATCCCAAGCAGATGGTAGCACCCAGCCATCTTCTCTATTGAAATTAGGATGTTTTTTGATTTCAATAGCCTCGCGAATCATCCTTGGAAGGAATCGGTGTTCTTTAGCGAGGATCTGCGGTCTATCAAAACTGATGTAGTGACGGGGGCGATCCTGTACGTGTTCACAGACTGCAGACTTCCCGGAGCGTCGATTCTTCACATCAGCTATATGTTCTTTAACGCGGGTTTTTATTGATCTTTTAGTTTGTCCTATGTAGGTATTCTTCAAGATGTAGCCAATTTTGTCAGTGACTCCTCTAACATATGGCAGTACAGCAGGTACACGTTTCAGAGAGCACGAGGGATCTGTGACAGTAAACACCTGGCTGCAGAGCTCCACCATGTCAAGCAAGTTTTGCATGACAACAAGCTTCGAGTCCCGCGCCTACGTCACAGTGAACGAGTGAAGCCGGCCACAGTCGAGCGTGTACCTGCTGTACTGCCATATGTTAAAGGAGTCACTGACAAGATTGGCTACATCTTGAAGCGCGCTTCCATCAAAACATACTTCAAGCCGCTGAAGAAGATTGGTCAGTTTTTACCATCGGTCAAGTGTAATGTCCCTCTGCAAGATGCAGGAGTGTACAAGCTTGATTGTGAATGTGGTCTCTCCTACATAGGACAAACTAAAAGATCAATAAAAACCCGCGTTAAAGAACATATTGCTGATGTGAAGAATCGACGCTCCGGGAAGTCTGCAGTCTGTGAACACGTACAGGATCGCCCCCGTCACTACATCAGTTTTGATAGACCGCAGATCCTCGCTAAAGAACACCGATTCCTTCCAAGGATGATTCGCGAGGCTATTGAAATCAAAAAACATCCTAATTTCAATAGAGAAGATGGCTGGGTGCTACCATCTGCTTGGGATCCTATAATAAATAAAATTAAATCCCAACCCAAGCATACAACTGCAAGACTTCAAGATACCATAAGTTCATACTGCATAGATCGGAACAAAAGTTAAATTTTAATCTATGATAACCGCGGTTAACTATGACATATGGACGTTGAACATCTCAGTCCTGCCCGTGACCATGAGTGCTGTAAAAGCGTTCGAAACGTCGGGTATTTAAAAAGTTAAAATATACGCGATAAATTCCGTAAAAACTAGTATTATTACAATATAATTACTTATACACAGTATGATTATAGATATGAGACAAGATAACTTATACATATATTTGTGTATATATCTATATGTGTGTTTATATGAGCATGTACTTATGTGTGTATGTATGTATATATACGATGCATTATCCATATGTGCAACACTACTTCGCTGCTTTGGAAGGATACTGTCGTAACTCAAATTGAGTGAATTTTTCAGTAGAGCACTTTAAAGTTTTTTCAAATATTCAAAATGCTGTATTTTTTTATTTAATGCGCAATTGTTGATGAAACTTGAATAAAACACGTGAATTATATTACAGTTTATGTTTATCAAATGTTTTTAAGAAAATGATACTTATTTAGTACTAAATATTGAAAACGACTACTAGGTCTCAGACTTATAACAAAATAACACAGACAAACTTATGAAGATTACTGTCTCATTACAAAACTATACATATATATTAGAGAAAAAATAAGGTTATTTTAATAACAATGGTGTTTTAAGAAATAATACAAAATATTCATTATGTTTTTTTCAGTGATACTGATACATTTTGAGTTGTGACATCTTAGCATTATTTATTTTAATTCAATAGTGTTACAGTACCAATTTGGTCGTTCTTTTACAAAATTGCTTACTGTATGGGGCATGTTTTATGGAAAAATAAAGTATTAACTGGTTTTACAACAAGTAATAAATATACTAAAATTAGAAAATGAGAAAGTTTAACATCTTTAAAAATAGCTAATATTATTAAGTAATTGTTGTAGCATAGAATCTTCTAAATTCTGGCAACAAAACATAAAAATTCAAAAAACTCAAAATTGAACAATGTAGCTTTTATCAACATAAAAATTAAAAGAATTTTATAAATTCTAAACACAAAACAGAGTTTACATCAGTCTCTATTTTGAACAGTCTTTTAAAAAAGCTATCTAAATATCTAACTATAACACTTTGAGATCATAATAATCAGTTACTAATACGCAAAAAAAATTCAACATGTCATTTTATTATTATGACTAACCCCCCTGTAAAAAAATCCTAAAGATTCTCATAGAATAATGAGTAACATTTTGGAATTGTATTCTTTTGTAGTAAACCTAATAATCCTCGTTTTTTCTTTTCACACACTTCCATCTTATTTTTGTATGCTTGTGTCAAAACTATATTATTATTTTGTGTGTTTCTTGTTCTCCCTATCTTATCAACATAAACTTTTCCTCTTCGTATGATGTTTTATAGTAGAAGACATAATTTTGAGTGTCGTCTGGATCGACTTTTAAAATTTTTATATCAGTAAGTTTTACTGATTGCTTGTTTGCATTTTTAGAAAAATTCTTGCCTATAGCAGTTGCTAAACTTTTGACATCATAAAAATCGGCATGGGTCAGTTCATATACTTTATAGGGGGTACCAGTCTTCTTCGCACTTCGTATTATCTGTGTGTATTGATCAGGTGTATAGATCGCACCAGATTTGAGGCTTCTTTGGATTTGAAGCTCAATAAAAGAGTGAACACTATCGCCCTCATTTTGTGTATGGCCCTTTATGAGGAATTTATGACAAATTGAATTTATAAAATCATAATTATGCACAGCAAAAATTATACTGGATCAAATATGTTTCTCTTCAGATTGTATATCAATTTTGTGGTTTTTTGGCAGTCTCTTCCAGGTTTTTAATGTATTTTAGTACACAGGTACCAATTTCAATAGCTCCACGTTTAGCTTCGCCTTCGTGCCATACGTAACAGTTCACATCTTTGGTTTTAATATCATAAATAGTAAAATTATAGCAGTTCAACTTGGATAGGTAATAAAATGTCGACGTATCACCTTTAGGACAAGGCATTGCAGCTTGTAGATCAAAAACGGATACTATACAATTGTCTGGAGTATAGTTTTTGTCCTCATCTTTTTGATCCCTAGCTAGTTGTTTTTCCTTTAGGTGAAGTTCATAATCATGTTTCATAATTTGTTTGTCTTCTTCAGTTGCATTAGTATAATTTGTACAGGTTTCGCATTGGTCTTTTTTGGGTTTGAAGAATGCCATATTGTATTCGGTACAAAATATATTGTAATATGCTAGATAATTACCAAAAGGTAAACCTTTACTTTTACATTCAGCAACATAGTCTATATGTAAATCAGCTACAGTCTTGCCGCCTTCAATGTATGTTCGCTTGGCTCTGCAGTACTGACTATCAACTTTCGGGATAGAATCTAAGTGTTTTCTTATGCTATTTTTTACCAAAGGATCAAGATGAGCATGGTTCTCGTGTTTGCCTCGACGATCTTGCTTTAAAATAGCCATTTCTGACGTTTTATCGTTAACAGTCTTAATAACCCTGTCGTTAATATCAAGAGTGGCTTTGAAATAAGTTTTACAAACTCGAAGTTTATTATCCCCTATTGAAAGATAAAAAGCAAAATTATTTCCTCGATTACTGTTGTGTACTTTGTACGAGTACCTCGGTTTGATAACGGAAATATGTCGCATAATATATTCTCGCTGCCGTTCCAAATCCCCCCATATCCCAGTAGTTTTGAAATATCATTTTTCTCTGTAATTCTGTAATGTTTTCCTTACACTTAAATTTGCATTTATCTTCGCATGGAGTTTTCAATTGTCTCTCGGGAATTACTTTGTTTTTTTAGTCACGTACGATTTGCCATGATTTCGTAAAATTTTTGCTCTTACAAATATCCAGTTCTTAGGGTTTGCCTTACGTTTACGTCCAATTTTTTTCGAAAGCTCTGTATTTGGTTCTGTATTTTTTTCTGTATCTTTTTCTGTACCTTTTTCTGTTTCTTGTTCTGTAATTTGTTCTACATCTTGTTCTCTATTTGGTTCTCTATCCATTTCTATATCCTGTTCTGTTTCTTGTTCTGTAACTTGTTCTCTCTCTGGTTCTCTATCCATTTCTATATCCTGTTCTATATTTTTTTCTATTTCTTGTTCTGTAACTTGTTCTAAATCTTGTTCTCTATCTGGTTCTTTATACATTTCTGTATTTTTTTCAGTATCTGGTTCTGTAACTTATTCCTCAACTCTTTTTACATCCTCTTCCGTGTCTGAAGAATCGCTAGACGATGATGAACTATCAGAAGAGTCCGAAGAAGAGCTTGAACTAGATGAACTACTCGGTGGTATATACGATATTTTGGAAGGACCTGGTTTGGGCTTGTTTGAATAGTCAATTTTTTGTTGAGAATTGGGCGTAATAATTTGACTTGAACTTGAATTTTTAGTCGCAACTGAAAGCATGGGATTGGTGTTTTTGTTGCAAACTTATTTCTTTTGAATCGCTTTACGCGTTTCTTACTGTTGAAGTCACTATGATCAGAATCGGAATAATAGTCATTTACGTAAATTGGGTCCTTAACACTGTCATCTGAACAATAGTCATGTACTTCCAAGTTTAGCGGATCTTCTGCATCTAGAAGCTTGTTGTTTTCAGACGGTAAAGGAGATAGTATTGCGCGTTCCGTTTGACCTATTCTGTCCTCTGCTTGATTGTCCTGTAACATAAACAAAACATGAAATGAAAAAGTATCCAATGAAACATAAATCAAAAAGTTAAAAAAATATTCTTCTCGATAGTAATTGGTAATAAATATTATTATTATTATAAAATCAAGAAATCCAACTACCTACACTTCATGTAAAAGTACGTACCACTTCTTTTATTCCCTTGATACTCAACGGGACATTGATGTTCCGGAACAGCTTTAGTGTCCGTCGGTTTGCCACTAAAATAAAAAATAAAAACAATTAAAAGTTAGGTAGGTATATACCCGCACTTTCACATAATTATCTGATTCTGATTCCTATCGAAACTAGATTCTAGGTATAGGTACTTTTCTACGTACCTACCTAGAATACCTACTCTTTATAAAGTACCTAAGTACCGTGGTAGTAGAATCTAGGTACCTAGGTTATAGCTACCTAGAATAGTAGAGTCGATAGGTAAAAAGAATACTAGGTACCTACTAAAATATTGGGTTCTGTAAGCTCATTACGATTAGTTAGGTAGGTACTCGTATCTGACATTTTAGAAAAATTAAATGCGTTTTCGAGTTGCTTTTTATCTGAAATACTGTGTCAAGTACAAAAATACGACAGATTGTTAAACAGATAAAGTTTTATTACGAAAAATACTATTACAATCACGAAATAATTTATCTAGAAAAACGTTTTAATTTTAATTGTACAGATACTATCGACCGTATATTTTATTATAAACAGTAATATCTAATTTTAATACATTTAAGATATACTTACTTTTTGTAGAACAACGTAGTAATCCCAAATGATACTTTGTTTATGAGAAGTGTCTAAAGGTTCTCGTAGATTTTTTTAAACAATAATGTCACATCTCGAAGTAATGCAGTGTTCTAGATAAATGCGCACTCAAAATTTGTATTATTTTGTAATATGACCATATTTCTGAAAACCAACCGAGTGTTTACTTCTAAGGGAAAGTTGCAACTGGCGATATAACGCTGTCTATAAAAAAATGGCTGCCAAAATTGACAAATAGTATACACTCTTTCGGTGGCGCCACGGCCGTAAATGTTGTTATAGAAATATGATCTTAATTGTGTATACAAAACAGATCATTTTACGTTGAATGTTGTTGAAAACTTAATTTTGTAGTATTTGGTAATAATACGCTATTCTTCCAAAGCAGCGACTTATATTATTAACAAACAAATTAATACCTAAGTATATAATATACTAAATAAAGAAACACTACCTAATTATAGTATCGTATTACATATAGTAATGGTTTTAAAAGATAAACACAAACAATAACAATAACATATAAATTAATTTTGAACACAATAAAATAGTTAATGTGTCATATGTCTTAACAAATAACTCGCCACATTCATTCAATTTTGACCGAAGTAACGATGGTCTGCTTAGCTTTGGTACGAATACTTTTGCAACTACCCTATTTACTTATGTGTAATATTTACTAAATAAGTTATTAAGCACTCAATTAAAAAATAACTTTTAGCGACCTATTATAATACTAGCTCACTACGCCAATCGGCTTAATGTTTTTTTTCTTTATAATGTGTATTTTCTCTGTAAGTGATTTGTAAATCTTTTGAGAAAATAAATGTCTTAAACCATATAAATAGTGTATGATGTAATCTTTGTTACAAAGATTGTTTTATGATTTTAAATAATAAGGTAAATTAATGTGATTATTATTTAACAGTACATAAGGTTACACCAAATAAGTAAACAAAGAGAATGACTTGAATTCTATTAAATAGTGTAGAAATAGGCGAGTACTCAACAAATTGAATTGTGACGGTGCAAAACCATACCACACAAAAAGCACTCAAGTAAATTAACATAAATAAAATTCTTCACGCTTAAAAACACATATTCGTATTTTATGATTTATTTTACAGCCCTTGCAACTTTAGATATACAATTCTGCCTGAGTTTTTAATTCATTTATCACAATATCTGCTGATTATAAAACAGCTAGCGACGTTTTAAAATGATATTTATTAAATTCACGTTATTATTTAGCATTCGCTATTGACTTCCATAGGTTGAACACACGCGAAGAGTTTTCTAACACCACTATATAAATTCGATAAGGAGTGGGATCGTAAGCGTAAGAAAGTAAGTAAATGCGTAAGAAAATCTCCAATTAGCTCCGTGAGTTCCGCAAGAGACGACCATAGAAAATGTTAGAAATATTTCATAGCATCCGAAATATATCCGTTCCATTCTGTTTATGCTAGACGTAAAGTACCTAGATTGGCTCCTAACAACAGCTTTAAAGGTTCAAGTCGTGTCGTACTATTTCAATAGATAAATCAGTCAGATGCTAGTTAAGAGGGCATATGCGTTTCGCGTCGAAAACTACATGTTTTATGGTTTTTCCAAAGGCAATATATCGTAACGATGTCGGGAGATTATTTGCTGAAAATTAGGGCTTTAGAAATATGAAGTCTTTATTTAGTACATAGCAATGCAAAATCATAGTTTTTAATGACGGTTTTTTAGGGCGAAGACAATCCCTTCACAGCGTTTTACGAAAATATGCATCAGAGTTATCTTTCAGGTTGAATACAACCATTACTATAAGCTAAAATACTTTATTTTAAGCGTTATTATAATGGAATATATAGTCTTTTAGTGTATAGCAAAACCTAAATTACGAAAATATTTCTATTTAATATTATAAAATAATATTATAAAAATCACCAAAACTGTCTACTTCAATGTAATTTTTTCCATGTATTTGGTTATAAACATATCTATTTTAATTATTTTATCCAAATAAATGTAATGTTAAATATCCAAAAAAAAAAAAATTAGCTCGTTTTATTTTGTCAATTATTTTATATAATTATTTTAAAAATACTATAAATCATCATGCGCAGACGCCGTTCGATTCAGTACGCTCCGGGTAATCCCAACGATAGGACGTATTACTTTTTCTCACCGACACCGCGCGATCGCGTTGATACACCGATAGGGCTATACTACAATATACTATAACTAGATACCTATATCACCATCGAGCATTTTAAACGATTGAGACTTTTATAAGCGATATTTTTGATAGTAAGTAATTTTGAAATATGTTTATGATAGTAATATTTAAATATTAAATGATGTAATGGTGGCAAATTTTCATTTCATACATATTTTTTTAGAAATGAGTAATGAACGTTAGCAATTCGGATCAACTAAAAATACAAAATCGTTGGCTTTCACCTTTGGCTCCGTGGCGGAGTGACTTGGTAATGAGTTGTAGCGCTGAGCGCCGCGGGTTCGATTACCTACAAATAATTGTTTCAGGTCTGGATGTTTGTCCTTGTGAAATTAATGTATTTAAACTGCCCCCACGATGTACTTAGGAAAAATTCCTAGTGTGGAGATAAATGGAGATAACCCCCAGATACCTCGCCGTAAACGCGAACAATCCGGGTTCGATCCCCGCTAGTGTTGCCAGATGTCCCGATTTGCGCGGAACGTCCCGATTTTCAAGGGTCTAGTGACACGTCCCGATTCACCCTTGATCGGGACGCCAAATGTCCCGATTTTCATTAACCTTATTACTTATACTATTTATTCTATACTTTAATCCATAATTTTGGCAGCAATAATGATTACATTTGTTAGCTACTACCACATTAAAATATTTTTACTACATTTTCTCACCAGTCGAAAAAAAAACACAAAAGTTTTAAACAGAATTTTATTAAAATAAGTGATTTGAAAAATTCAGGACTGCAAAAAAAAAAAACAGAATAGTTCAAAAATGTTTTAATTTGCTTAAAATGAAAAAAAATCAGTTTTTACGATGTTTGGATGAAAAGTTATTTGTTCATGAGATCACAACCGAATAATAATTATAAAGCACAAAAGTAAAGTAAAGCTACAGTCACAATTTCTCGCATTACTCGCATACTGTGATATTTACAGTGAGCGTTGACCATTGATTTATATATTACACTAGATCAGTAATAACCGCGCCAAAGCGTTGCCACTGCACATATGGCCACAGCCATATGCTTGGCTGACGTCAGTTCAGTGTTCAATGTTGTGACGCCGACAGAGTTGAGCCGCGACAAAAAATGGGTAAATGCGTAGTGAAAGAATGCTATTCAAGGTCACAAAAACGTAATAAATCAAGCGGAATCACTTTCAATATAACTTTTAGTTCTTGTTTTCATATAAACGTAAAAACCTCAAATAATTAAATAAAATTATCGAATATTGCCATTTAGATTCAATGTTGCCACTTTTCCGCATTTGTAATTATCCTACATTAATGGGAGACCATATAATGGAGTAAGTTAATTTTTTACCTCTGATTTTAAATATTTTGGAAATTAAAATTAAAAACTACGTTTTAACATTCATACAAAATAATTAATTATTCTTATTTTAGTTTATTCATCAATTATCTATTAAATATATTTTATTACCTATTTTATATTAATTATAATTTCATATAACTTTTATATTAATTCTATTTTATTACCTATTTTATATCGTTTGATTTATTAGTACAATAAAAATACTTATAAAAATATGTTTTATTTCGTCATTATGATTATTTATATTCGTCTGATAAGCTTTGTATCCTTTTTTTCTAAGTGGACGCAATAATGATTTTAAAATAAAATATATTTTTTATATAAAAACGATTAACTGCAGATTAAAAAAACTCATTTTTATTGCGTATTTTAGGTAAAATTTTATATAGCAAGCCACACAAACCTGCCATTGCATGTTTGTGTGTCTATCTTTATCTAATCTTAGCGACGATATTGTTTTCGCAACTTGTGTGAGATAGATATATGTTTATTCAAAATTGTTATTAGTTTCAAAGCTACGTCGTTGCGTTTGGATAGTGGTTACACTTTTTTCGACGCGCGGTAATGTGGTTTGCTCCTCTAGTGTTGTATAACTGAATGGCGTTGACCATCTGAGCTACCACGGCTCTCAATAAAGCACGAAAAGGCTACAAAGAAACCTATAATTTGTAGTCATATTGTAATATTGTAGATGTCCGGATATGAAAACCAAATCCCCGATTATTTTTACCTTCCGTCTCCGAAATTTTACTTACTAGACCTGGCAACACTAATCCCCGCAGACACTAATGAAATTGTTAGTTTGATGAATTATGTTTACATTATGAAACAGAATAAAAGTTTATCAAATGATATATATTTTATACAATACATATTTTCAATTAGAACATATAATATACTCAATAGGGTGAAAATATAAAGCCGACTTCAATTTACTAAAGGAATAAAACTATTTCCACATAATATTAGCCTCCGATTTCTATACACTATATAAGCCATTATATGGAAATTATTTTTTTATTATTTTAGTTCCAATAGTATCAAAGACAGGTATATAATCAAAGATAAAAGTGATTCGTGCAACTAAAGGCAACTATTATAGCCTCACGCTCGTCCTGACACGCACACAGAGATAACATTGTAGTGTGCGTCAATATTACGCCGTTCCAAAGCGATCACGTAGATTTTGACTTGGACATATTTGAATATGTGCTCTTAAGAATTATTTGTTAATTAGATGAAAATCAAATCATGCTTTAAGAATTTATTCTGGTTTTTGCCATTAACGTTTGTTGGTTGATGAAATTACAATTGAAATTATAATGACCTAGTCCACCATCCCCTTCTAGGGTTTGCATAAGCAAATTTGTAAATTTTTTTGAATCTTTTATTTATTTTATTTTTTTTTTTTGGATTAATTATCAATTAAGATTTTTGAATTACCGATGTTTCGTAATAAAACCTCTTATAGCCTAAGAACCAGTGGGCGACTGACTTACGGTATTTCAATAAGCTTCACATTTTTCAGTTAACCTCCTATACCTGAGTAACATGAAATGGTGACTCTTTGGTTTGACCGACTGTCAATATAGAGACGCGCAGGTGTTAAAGCTTTAAAAAAATGAACAAAAAATATGATAGCAATAAGTCTGCCACTTTGACATCTTAAAATATTAAATAAAGATTACCGAAAAATTTCAGTGGCACAGCGGTGGACTGCCACGCATCCAGATGGTAAGGACGGCATCTTGAATTTTAACGCGATGTGTGTTCATGAAATTTACGTTTCGCGTGTAGATGCGCACACACGCAGCTCCAGTGAACGGAGCTGACCAGAAAGAACTTGGTAGTCGAACTCGATGATTCGAACCGCTCTGCGCTTGATACGGTTAAGTAAAAGAAGGAGCTGGCAATGGGTAGCTCTAGCCAAGAGATGAGCCCCAGCTCGCTCTACTGAGTACGTCAAGATTTTAAGGGGCCAATTTGACTCTCTGATCCAAGTGTCCAAGAAACTGCACTCTATTCGATACGTCGACGCTGAGCATTCCGATGCTAGCTGAGGAAGCAAGGGGAGTGCCATTAAACTGAGGAAATATGACCAAGGTTTTTTTTAGCGTTAAACGCCCAAATTTGTGTCTCCTGAGGATTGAACTGGACTAGATTTAGTCGCCCCCAACCCGAGAGTTTATCCAATAATAATATATCGACATCAGACACAAGTCTGTTCTGGTGTTTGGTTACGTCCCAACTAATATTGGCACGGCTGGTGTATAAAGCATCACCAGTGCTGCTAGTTGTTACCAGTTTGCAACATATCATTGATATGCCGAAGAAACAGCGTTGGTGATAGCATGCAGCCTTGTGGAACACCAGCATTTATAGGCTTGTCATCAGAACATGCACCGTCTACTACAACCTTGATGCTCCGATGAGCAAGGAATCTGGTGATCCAATTGCATTATTTCTCGGGAAGCCCATAGGAAGGAAACTTTCAAAGAAATACTTTGTGCCAGACTCGATCGAAGGCCTTTGCTATATCCAAACTGACCACCAATGCCTCCCACTTGGACTCTACTGCCTCCGTTCATCTATCAGGTAGACTCAGGTAGTCCTAAAGATCACAAGCTAATCGACCATGATTAAAACCGTATTGGTGGTCACTAATAAGCTGTTGAACCTCAAGGTACCTCATGAGCTGGCAGTTTATTCCATTATGAACTCCATTATTTTGGAGAACAAGGAGGTAATGCCGATAGGCCTGTAGTTGGACGGGTCTGAGCGATTGCATTTTCTACCGATCGGATGTAATAAAGCTATCTTCGATGAATTTGGGACTACACCTTGAGAGTAGTACTACCGGAAAAGACGCATCAAAACCGGTGACAACTCCGGAGCACACGTCTTTAGCCCATTGGGAGGGACTCCATCAGACTCACTCGACTTGCTGACGTCCAAGGAGAAGAGTACTTTGCAAACCGAGCGCTCAGTAAGTCGCACTTCCGGCATGGAGCACACACACCGTGGAATGGCCGGCGGTATGTTCCCCCCGTCATCGAGAGTCGAGCTGGATGCAAAGAGAGAGCCTAAAAAATCGGCTTTCTCCTTTGCGAAGTGGGTAAGTGAGTCATCCTATCGGTTCAGAGATGGAAGAGTTGACTGACAGAAGTTCCCTTGGAAAGCCTTAGTGAGAGACCAGAATGCACGGGATTTCAAAGGAAGGCGAACTATTTTCTCGCCAATTCTGTCGGTGTGCTCAGACTTTGTCTTGGGAATGACTTTTTTGAAGGATTTTCTGTTGTCAGCAGTTTTTTCAGAAATTCGGAATGATAACCTCCAAGAAAGGGTCTACTTTGTTTTAAGAGACCAGCACCACACGAGCAATTGTAATTTCTCAAATATAGTGGATATTGTTACAAGCTTGAGGTTTATGACAATAAAAACTGCCGATTGAATTGCCAAAATTTACACTTTTATTACCGAACACCAATTAAAAGTTAAAACACTAATAATTAATCATACTGATTCACTTTATTTCGCTCCGAAGCTTCGCTTGTCTCGCCAAATTCAATACTGCCCCGATAGCGGGTTGCGGTGGCTTTTATATACTCCTTTTACACCGAAACATCCAGAATATTCCAGTAAATACGGGTGCCGAACGACTAGACGCAGAAAGTTCGAGTGTGGGGCTTCTAGAAAGCTTAATTCTTCTGTTCGATACTAGATGGCGCTGTTGATCAAAAGATCAAGATTGACATTTTATAAGAAGCCCTCCTCGCTCTGGTCCCCGACACTAGATGGCGCTAGTGCCAGGTACCTGACGTCAACTTTGGCGCGCAACAATATTAATGTGCGGCTGTGGTCACTTACAATCGCCTGAGCCACATGTTCATTAACTCCATATCTTTCAAAACAATAAATATTCTTAATAATTTTAGAAGCGACGTTAGTCTAGGTAGAAGGTAAAGTGCGGGCTGCACACTCAAAAGATCGTGGGTCAAATCCACCGTTCTACTACTGTCGTGAACCACTTCAAACACGAGCATTTTAAGCTTAGCAGTAGTTGTTAAAGTGAATATTAGCAATGTTCATACATTACTTTTTCTTTAAAAAGGAAGTAAACATTGTGTCATAATTCTTACTTACTTATTCAGGTATTCAGACGCGCACAGTGCACACTGTACGGGCTCTGTGTATATTCTACACGAACTTTTTCATGCTATTTTCGAACTATAACTTATTACTAAAAAAATACATACAAATTATTTGTTGTATACCTAATAAACACCCAGTGTGTTCGGGTGGTAAGATTATAAAAAATTCATGTTTTTTATAATCTTACCCCCTTATTCATAAAAAATTTTAAACGCTTGATTAGTTAAATAGCGTTTTGTCTCATTCTGAAATTTGCGAGACATTTGTTACTAGAAAGTGACAAAACACTATTTAACTAATCATTTGTTTAAAAATGTTTGTGAATAATGAGTTTATTATATTAAGAATACATAAAGACTCAATATTAGCCTACTCATGGCTGTGAGTCAGTAGTACTTTCAGTATTTAACAAATTGATGTAAATGTTCTTGTGTAATTTAACTTTATAATTGATTTTACCGTAATCCATTGGGCTACCCTGTCGATAGAAGTGGCTGACAATACCTTCGAAATTTAGGACTACGTTAGGTAATTTTACAGTCAAAATTCTATCTCGTTTTACAAAAACCATAAAATAAATTCTACTGTTGATGTTCAGCAGGTGATCCACTGGGTCAAGCTCTTTTAAGTTTGAGAATTAAACCTAATATTTTAAATTTGAAATCCAAATTGATTGAAAACCAAAACCTCCCAGTGGAGGTTTTGGTTTTAAGCCAAATAGCAATAAATGTTAAATATTTATTTCGAGTAATTTATCTAGATAGAGGTAATTTAATACAAAATTTCAAGCGTATTTCCCCAGGAATAAAAACTCCACACGTGAATACGTGTCCCGTTGTTTTTCCATAGAACTAAAACTCTTATAAACTCAAAGTATTTTTCAGTTTTTAAATCACGTTGATAAATTGTACATAATTGTTGGCGACGCGTCTATAAGAATATTTCAATTTATTAGTTAACCGATTACGAACAGCTTCTAAAAACAAATTATCGAGCAATAATATTCTAATAAGAAAACACTTAGTTGAATCTTAAAGAAATATCGAATTAATAATTTGAAGGTCTTGGGTTCGATTCCCAGGCCGGACTAGTTAGTCGTTTTCTTAGTAATATTTTCTTAATAAATTAATATAGGGGATTTTTAAGATATAAATTATGTTTCCGGGTTCAGTTACCTGGTTGAAATCACCTTTATGTCGATGTCGACGTCTATCAGTAGTCGTAAAGAATTTTTGGCCTTTCCTATAGTCATTTCTTTTTAGAAATTGTTTTGATCGAGATACTCTTAAGCCACCACCATACTTATATAATCTAGATTTACGGCGTATAAAAGTCCGCTGTTGAACATAAGCCTCCCCGCCATGGATTGCCACATAAGCAGGATATTTACTGTAGTTGCAACGCGTGGCAGGCGGGCTTGCAACCGCAGTTTTTTGTTTTCTTGTAGCTATTGCAAATACCCCATTTGGCAAATGCCTGATGTATGAGGCATTCTATAGCTTACCTCAATACTAGAAATATAATAAGTTAAGATAAAATATTACTTATTAAGATGTAATGATTACTTATGTTTACGCGGCCATTACACTTGAATGAAACAAGTTTTACGGATTATATCGCGTACCTTTATTAAAATAAAGTTAGAGACCAGGATTTGTTCCCCGGTCGAAATGATCAATTTGTGTATAAATAGAATTGATGGAAATTAATTGCATAGGTATTATCTTATATAAGTTTGATACGTTTTGTATGAAAATAAAATGTTTATTTTCAATGTTTGATTCATAAAATATTTTGTTTATGTTATCTGATAAGAAACATGATAGCTGTTAAGAATCTAGTTAGAAATAATTTCCGACATTTGAGAGTCGTGTAGAATCAATTGTTCACCTAGTATTGGTTTATAGCAGTGTGTGCTAAATTTGCCACCTTTTACCGACAATTGAGAGTCGTGTAAGAATTAGTTGTTCAAATAGCGCGAGTTCATAGCCGCGCGTTAACCTTGTACTTAGGAGGTCAAAATAAGTAGAAATTTATATATTTGCAAATTTCAGCAATTCATGTAAAATTGACTTGTAAAATATTTCAGATTGACTGTATGAGCAAAATAGGTGAATTCTGTGTTATTTTCATGTGAAAATTCCTTTGGAATAGTGAAATATTGATAGTTTTGTGTAAGAAATTTAAAAGTGTATTAAATAGTAAAATGTATAGGAAAATGTAAATTAAACTATTGTATTAGTTAAGATATTTATAATTTCAATTGAAGAACATTGTTTCAATCTTATATGTTAGATATTTAAGAATTCTAACATAGTACATATGTTGTACAATAGGCATATTTTGTTGAATAAATAAAAGGTTTTTTGTGATATAAAAATGTAATGTATATCATAGTATAGATATTTTTTGTGATATCTTTATGAATAAAATGTATAAATATATGTCTTATACAAATAAAGATATTAGGCAAACCGTGAGAGGGTGATAGTACAAATTGATGTAACTAAGTAGCGTAATCGCACAGAGGGCGCGGCTCTCTTTCGAGTATAGTTTTGTTGATACCCCATTAGACTGGTTTCATACAAATCGTTCGGGACCAGCTACCAGTATATAATATAATCAAGAAAGAAAAGTATATAAGGAAGTGATAGGGAAAGTAATTACTCTCTGACGGAACGGTTTGAAGATAATTACTGTTTTATTCCCAAGAGATCCTTCGTCTTTAAAATAAGTACAGTTCATTGGTGTCGCTAGTGCGGCACATATTGAAGAATTAAGGCGTTGGTACCGGGACGACCTCGGAAGACCCGTAATCTCCGCCTGAACCTATATGAAGAAAAAGAAGAGGTCGACGCCCTTGTATGTTACTCCGTTGCGGGGTTCACATACGTTGTGTCATAGGAGGTTAGGGAATCCGCTGCTGAACGAGCCGTGACAAAGACCCTTTCCTCGTTCCTATCCTTTTCAATTGCTCCTTCGCAGCTGTATCAAGCAGCAAGCGACTCCTCGTTCCTGTCCTTTTTCAATAATATATATTTGATCAAATTGGTCTCTAAAAAGCTTAGCGTACTCAGCAGAGAGGGACAGTATTTCATACCGGCACACCGCCTGCAACTTTACGAGGTACAGGTTCGGTCTCACATAGAATACTGTTCCCATCTCTGGGCTGGAGCTCCCAAGTGCCAGCTACTTCCACTTGACCGCATCCAGTGCAAAGTAGCTCGACTCGTCTACAGCCGAGTGCTTTCCGATCAGCTCGATTCACTGGAGCCAAGAGATATTGCATCTCTTTGCATTTTCTTTTGTATCTACTACTGGGAAAGCTCTGAAGAATTGTTCGGATTAATCCCAGCCTCCAAATTTCATGAACGCACTAAGCAGCAAACCTACCACACCATCTGGAAGTGCGATTCCACTGGTGTTGCAGTTGTTCATGGGCGGCGGTAGTCACTTAACATCAGGTGAACCGTATGCTCGTTGGCTCCCTCTGCTATACAAAAAAAAACTTTTCTAGCGTTACATTTCCTACTTTCCTTACTTCCGTGCATAGTCTCGGAGACTCATTTAACATAATTTCAAACAATGAAGTGGACTTGTGCTTTGTTGTTGAGGCAAGGCATGGCATTGGCGTGACAAACGCCCTGTCCCAGAGGAGTCGACGAGTTTGTGCTCCGTCGACATACATAAAACTGCAGGTAGGTTATCCCGTCACGGATCTCTACACGATGTTGTCCGAAGAACTCTTATCTGTACGAATATCGACTTTTCGGCCCCTTGAGAGAGTGGTAAGATAACGTCACTCTAAATTCAATATGGTGGACACCCCAAGATGGCGAACATAATTTTATTTTCTTATGATTCACTATGGTGTGGCTACTTCCTTCAATAAATGAATCATAACGACAACAAAACAATAAATAATAACGTTGTTTATTTAGGCAATTAACAGGCAAATGATCATGAAACAAAGACGCATTAAATGAAATGAACAGCCTTAGAAATATGTCCATCAAAAAAAAAGTAAAAAATTATAGTATAAAAACATTTCTCACATATTTTTCCTGTTTATTTGATGACTATACTCAATCTAAATAGCGACACAATTATATTCAACCCAAGGGAACCCGAAGTGAGTAGTTAGTAAGTTATCTCTGAATAATATGTGATTCTATCTATAATTTACTGCATTTACTTTTTAAGACCAATACCCAATTCCGTCTTATTTTACTATCACAATTTAAATTAAACAACATTGTAATGCTTTTATCTAGACAACAAATGCAACAATTTTGACTTTAAATTTACTATTTATCTCTATAAAAATTTTATTGAGATTTATTCTCGAGGAGCATTTAAACGCCTGATTAAATTCAATCTTGGACAAAGGAAAGAAAAATATGAGTAGGCTCATGACTAAGTTCACCAATCTAAATATAAAATGAACCCTTGCCAAAATATTTTCTCCATATTATTTAGTAGTGGTCATGTAACATCGGTAGTTAACACCAATCGGTACGCAACTATAGTTTATTTTATTGGGTATTCTAGGAAAATTATATTTCACATTATATAGGTGAAATTGAGGACTATTACCATCGGTACGGCCTGAAAAGGAACCCGATTTAGGGGCCGGATATGCCTTAAGTGAACATGATGTTAAAAGGCTCATAGTAGAAAACAATGACCCTGTAAGTCAGTGGTAATGTACGAGTCGTGTATGACAAAAATTGGTGAGCCATTTTTTTCATATACATAGATATAGCTGCACATATCCACTTTGAGGGGGCACTAAGGGATTATGCCAAGCTCACATCGTCTAAAACTTCATAGTGTTTATCTGTTTCGTGTATCTAAAACGCCAAGTGAATGCTTTCGCTCACACCTGCAGCTAGGTGGTCCCTCCTTCGAAGAAGAAAACTTCTTCCTCTACTCCTTCTTAGATAAGACGCAACTTTACACGGCTTCCAACTCTACATGCAACTCACAACCGATGAAAGTCTGAATTCAAATAGTTACACTGAGTCAATATGGCTAGGTGAAACGTGACGGACATTGCTCGCACTCGCTCAAAAGCTTTTGCGTAGCTTCTTCTTAATTTGCTCTGAAATTGGTAAAATACTCTTTTTATAGCTCTTTGTATTTTCATAATATTACCTATTATGAAAATACACAAATAATACTAATTTACCTGTTTCGATATCCGTTATATGTGTGTATCAGGTAAAAATCTGTGTATCAGGTAAGTGTGCATATTTTATATTTTAAATTTTTAGAGACTTCTAATAATACTCACGATTTCTCCAGCCACATCGTGAACACATTTAAATACAATGCAACAGCAATAGTATCTAATCCTTCTACTACTACAGTATCAAACATTGTAAATAAAATAATAAGCCATTCTGATTTTTAAACGTTGCGTTTATCAAAAATGTATAAAATTATTTGATACCTATGTCATGTCACCTCCAAATGATGCCATATAGTGAAAAAAAGTGAAAAAAAAAATAAGCACAATATGTTTATTGTACTTATTTTTTTCAAGTTGTCAAAAGTCTTATCTACGTGGTAGAACCATGCTGCAGCTATGTTAAACGAATAGGTGGGCTCGGATGAGAAAGTACAACTCTCTCACAGAAGTGTAAGTTACAGCCTATACATCTCATTGCAAGGCACAGGCTTCCTTGCAATGCTGATAAGATTTTAGGGCAAGTAAATGACCGCCTCGCTACCCTAATGCGTGTTGGCGGACTTCACATGTCTTTAAAATATTTTTTCTTACTTTTCAGGTATGAAGTTTTCCTTCCAATATTTTCCTTCACCGCCGAGCACGTGGTAAAATAGCACTTAAATTTGTACTAAACATTTCATAGGTTTCGGCCGGGATCGAACTGAGGTTGCTAGCGTACTGTGAAACTAACAGCGTGCGCTTTGTTCCTAAGCTACCACGGCTCTCACCAGAGTAAAATAGCAGCTTGATATGGTAAGTGTAAAAACAGGATACCCTTTTTATTGGAAACGAGGCATTACTTATCTTAGCCATCAGGGGTGACAACGCATCTGTATTTTAATTCTTATGCATAGATGTAGATGTCTATGGACCATAATATCCATTAACCATCAGGTAGACTGTGTGCTTGTTTGATACCCCTTTTTTTATAAAAATGTCGATGTCTACGTTTTATTTATAAAATACTTTACTCGATTTTTACATTGATTCAAAGCAACTATTGCGTCGACATTGCTATGCTACAAAGAACTGTCTTCCTAAAGTTTACGAGGTTATTCTGTTAATTATTACAAAGTTATTTGCACTACGCACGAACGCTACATACATTATACAAAAAACGGCATAAAGATTTTTATGCAATTATTTCAAATCAATTGTTTTCTCTTATTTATAGACAATGTAACCACCAAATTATAACAAAATATGCGGAAAAAATATATGAGTTTGGTTATTGTAATCGTAAACATAAGACATGTTAACTTTCCAAAAAATAATGTAATTTTTTTTAGTTTACTTACTTTTTAATGCTTGGCATAAGCGGTAGAGCCACGATACGGCTATATTATATTTGTAAAAGGAACGGGTTCACTCGACCGGGGAAGATCATGCTCTCAAAGTATACCGGAGCTACTGTTTAGTATAGTGAGTATTGAGTTTGAATTGAATTATATTGAAGAACCGTTTTTAATGCGTTTGATTTAGCTTATTTTTTTTCCGATATTACGAGTGCTTTACAGTATCCATAGTAATGGGGAAGCCTGAGATATTTGACGTCCCAATGTCATTTAGCCTGGGCTATACTCAGTTTTAGAATATTAATTTTTCTTTCGATCTTCGCAGAACAAGCTTACAGTATCTTAAAAGCCTTGCAGTGGTATGCTTAGGTTTTGATTTAATTTTAATAATTATCAGATCCCTAACAAAGTCATCCAGCCATCTTCTCTGATGAAATTAAGATGTTTTTGTTTTCAATTTCAAAAGCCTTTCGAACCCTTCTTGGTAAGACTCGATGTTCTTTTACGACGATTTGTAAATCTGATGTAATTGCGGAATGACCTAGAACAGGTTCACAGACTGCAGACTTCCTCAAGCGGCGGTGCTTCATGTCAACTATATGTTCCTTAATGCGGGTTTTATCGATCTTGTTGTTTTTCCTATGTTTGTCATATGTAAGATAGATCAAGGGTTGTTTGAATAATCCATAATGTTTTCGACTTAATATACAATATCACGTTTAAATATCTTTTGAATTTTCCAGTTGTTGGTGACTTAATTACAAATCATAAAATACAGAATGCGTAAAACTGTTATCTTCATCAACACGCGATTTAATATTGTCGGTTACAACAAATTTTCAGGTCATTAAAAAAGTAATCTACACGTAACTGTTTGTTTTGATAGAATATAATTTTAATGCGATTTCATCATTTAATAATTTTGAATTACACTTTTTGAAACTACATTGGTATTTTATTAACATCGCGTATAATATAGGATACGAGATCATGTTTTACGTGGTAGAGCCATGCTGCAACTTTATTATGGCTGTAGCAAGAATACGTCGTCTTAACTAGGGTAGGACCACAATGTTGTTGTGTTTACTATGGTGAGTGTAGAGAACCGGGGACCCTTTTTACTGGAAGCGAGATATTCCATCTCAGTCCTCAGGGGTGACAATGCATCTGCATTTTGATTCTTAATTGAGGATAAATGTAGATGTCTATGAGCCACAGCAAACATTTACCACCAGGTGGTGTGCTCGTTTGTCACCCTTATTCTATAAGAAAACACGTTTGTATAAATGTGTAAAATTAAATTTAACATGACTTGTTGCCATGTATAAATGTTTTTTATCATTTCATACCAATTTATAAATGTGTTTTATTTACCCGTCAGACCAACCTACTACATGAACATTGCTTTGCAACGAATACCATACAAACGGTTATATTTACATTTTTTGATATTTGATTACTGGAACGTCAGTCAAAGGCGTATGTAGGTAACAGACTGATGTATTAAAAATAAGCTAACCTACCCACCACCTTAACAATAATCACCTAGTAACTAACCCATATATCCTATACAACTGCAGATAGGTATCGATATCCTTCTTCCTTATTAGGTCAAAATCCTCATAGCAAGTCTTGCATATATTCCATATATTCCAGAACGACGGACAATTTTCAAAGTTTAATTTATACCTTAGGCTGGTAGAAAGTAGTCCTTTCTTAAAGACCTTTATCAAAGACCTATAAGCCTATCTTCTTTTCTTCTTAAGACACTGGAAAAGGTTACAGATAGATATATAAAAGACGTAGCTAAGCTACGAGGCCCACACATTAAAACCAGCATGCTTGCCGTAGAGGCAAATCTACGGAAACAGCCCTGATAAGTGTTATTGACAGGGTTGAAAAAGCACTGGAGGATAAAGAAATAGCCCTTTGTGCCTTTCTAGATATTGAGGGTGCCTTCGATAGTTGCCTTGCATAATTGCTGATTGGTGGTCTGACATTTAAAAATGTTGACCCCAAAGCATCAGGTGGGTGAAGTCGATGCCCTCAAACAGAAATGCAAAAATAGCGCTGTTTCAAACTCCAATTGAGTACTCAATGGTAAAAAAGTACCATTATACACTGAAGCTTAGTACTCGAGCGTATTAATCGACCAAAAATTTACGTGGAACTCTCCCCTTAGCAACGTATGCCATAGGGCAAAAATTGCTTCAGGTACGTGCAGCCTTTTGGTCGGGAACAAATGAAGCTTACGTCTCAGTGTGTTCCTATGGCTGTGCAACAGCATACCGAGGCCGATTCTCACCTACGCCTTAACGGTCTGGAGCAACAAAGCCAACCAAAAGACGACTGCGGACAAACTGTAGCGATGCGATCATAACCTGAAGCGGCTCTTAATGCACTCATATGCCCTGCGCCCCTTAATCTTTATTTATAGAAGAATGCGAGGGCTAGTTTGTATAGGATTAACACCCAGAGTAGTTTGAGCTTGCTTTCCTACAGATTTACAGAGGGATCCATGCTCGACTCATTAAAGGAAACGCCGATCTTATGCATACTCACAGATATCATGCGTCCACTATGCACTTTTAATAAAAAGTATATAGTGAAACTAAGAGAAGGCTGGCTGAATGAATGTCCAGGCTATCTGTGAGGTTGGTAGCCTCATATTGTAAACCGATGGGTCAAATATGAGCTTCGAATTAGTCTTTGGAATTTATGGGGAACGTCCCAAATCAAACTTAGTACGAATTGGAGTAGATTCACATCTATCTTCCATGCAAAATTTTTTTCCATACTTCAGTGTTCGGAAATCAATCTGCAAAAACACTAGGTTAATCATATAATTTATATATACTTTGATAGTCAAGCAGCACTGCTAGCGTTGAAGTCTAACTTAGTGAACACGAAGCGTGAACCGTCTAAACGCCCTGGAATGTAATAACAGGGTCGTCTTAAGATGGGCTATGTGTCACGCATGTGGTATTATAAGCAATGAACTTGAAACCGACAAACTCGCACGGGAGGGTTCAAAGAGTAGACAATTTGGACCAGAGCTATTTTGTGTAACCTCATAAAGCCTAGCCCGATTGACACTTGAAACTCTTTATCACAATAAATTACTTAAGATCTGGTTTGACACAACAGGCTTAATGTATTCTAAAAGCTCGGGGATGAAGTTAAAATAAATTATCAAAAAATCAGGGATGAAGTTAATAAGTTCCTAACTGGACATTATTGCCTTAAAAAGCGCATATCCATCCTGAGACTAAGCAACTCAAGGATGAGCCGGTTCAATTTCCTAACGAATGAAATGTCTCTGCGCATCTTAACAGATTGCGGACCCTTAATGCGCAAACGTAACACTCATCTACTAAGCTATGTACTCCCCCCAGAAGAAGTGAAATTGCACACAGCAAAAAAAACTCCTATTCATTGAAGACACAAGGCTTAGCAGTGAACTATAACCGTAGCAGCGGTCGTAAATTCGATTCAAAAGCCCTAGGATTAAATAAAATTAAATTGCGCATTCTGGCAAGAGTCCTAACTGGAAACTGTTGTCTTAAAAAGCACATGTCCATCCTGAGATTAAGCAACTCAACGATGTGCCGGTTTTGTTCACTAATGGAAAAAACGCATCTCCATATCGTAACTAACTGCGGACTCTTAATGCGCAAACGTGACGCTCATCTGGGAAACTATGTATTCCGCTCAGAAGAAGTGAAGCTAAGCAACTCCTTTTATTCATTAAGAACATAGAGCTGAGCAGAGAACTATAGCAATGATCACAATAGTTGTTTTAGGTCACAGTAATATTGGTCTCTTTTCCTAGATTTGCATAGCTGCCCGCACGTAATAAAAAAATTTATAAGTAGCTGTAAAAGTTTTAAAGAGACTTTATTTATTTATATAACTACAAATTTTATAACTCCCTACTGTTCATACTATAAAGCTGAAATTCAAAAGATATCAGAAAAGTTATAAAAAATAACGTAAAAATTGTATAGGTAAATTGATGGCAAATGCAGTGCAACGACTTTTTGCATATCGTTTAATTGAAAATTTGAATTATTACATTCTACGTTATTATAAATTTAAGAATCAGTAATTAAAATGTTCATTATCTTATATTTCAGATCATAAAACTGAGTTTTAATGAAATTTTTTACCCAAGCTAGCCGTACAATACTCGTAGTGAGTTTTAAAATTTACTATAGGTATTTTGATATTTGATCAATTCTGAAAAAAATCGGTTGCGCAATTTTAAAATCTTTTAATCGTGCAAGAGAGTGTAATGAATTAGTTCTCTTTTTTCTTCATTCGACCTCAACTTACTGCTAATTTTTCATTCACCCAAAACTTTTATTTTCTATTGCTAAAAATTAAAAAGTATAGTTACATACTACTGTGCTCCCAGCGACCGACTTTCAGCGAAGAAAGTTACCGTTGCATGTTGGCAACCTAATCCAGAAGAAATTCCTGAGAAATAGCAGTAAATATTCTAAAATATTTATAATATTGAATATACTGTGTAATGGAGGTGTAAGAATACTCACTACTTTATATCATCCCGTGGCTATTGTAAAAGGCTACGAAAAGAAATTAAAACAAGTTATAAGCAGTAGCATGATCCTGATATTCATTCTTAGACCACCTTGAATTCATGAACTCTAAAATTTAATTTACTTTGGACTAAGAGGCAAATAATTCCTTAGCTTTCCTAGATGTTTTAGTCAGTACAAATCCTATTAACACCATCAGTCATATTGTGTATAGAAAAAAGACCCATAAATAAAAGTAAACGATATTAAAACGGTAAATCTCGCCACCATACTTTACAGTAAGCTATCGGGAAAAGTCTTTGTTTCAGAGAGCACAATAAATCTGTGACAGTAGAACCTAGCCACTGATTTCGAGCAGTTCCGTTACAGCAAGTAAGTTTTGCACGGCAAAAAGCTTCGGGTCCCGCGCCTCCGTCATAGTGACCGAGTAAAACCGGCCACAGATGAGCGTGTGCGCCACCATATTTGAGCAAAGTTATAGACAAGACTAGCTACATCTTGAAACAGGCTTCCATAGGAACATACTACAGGCCGCCGAAGAAGGTTAGTCGGTTCTTACCATCCGTCCATTGAACAAGCTGGATAGTGAATGTAGTCTCTCTTACATAGAACAAACAAAAATATCCATTAAACTACGGGAAAGAACATATCACCTATTATATGCACCGACGCTTCAGGAAATTTGCAGAATGGAAACATGTTCAGGACCACCCCCGCCATTACATAAAATTTGATAGATCACAAATACACGCAAAAGTCACCAATGCCTACCAAGGATGATTCACGATGTTATCAAAATTAAAAACAAATCCCAATTTCAATAGAAAAGTTGGCTTGGTTAGAATACCGTCTACTTTGGATCCTATAATTACTAAAATTCAGGTTCGATCTTTGTAGATAAGGCCAAATTTAATTATTATAAGTTGAAGGTAGCCTTCATTAACTATGATATTAGGACATCAAACACCTGTACCCCCCGTAGCCCCGTCGCGTGGGTGCTTTTGAGTGCTCGATACGTCGGGATATAAAAAAGTTAAACGGGGTAAAATCCGTAAAATTTTATTTTATTCCATAATTTATTTACTTACAATTCTTAAAAGTTAAGTTTGCTAAAAATGTTTTCTTTAACACCGAGTATTTAATACTTAAACTTAAACTTAGATTTTTCCCCTATTATTGGGGCACTTATTTTATGAGTTACTACGGCCTACCTTCCGTTACTACCTTCCGTATTTATTATTAATAATGTACATATAATCTATAGGATCTCGATTATCGAAACCCTGACATTCAACTGATTTAGAATTTTCTTCTAATTTATATAATACATACACCGACATGAATGTATTAATTTTAGGTGATTTCAAATTTGGAATTCTTGTAGCGTTAATGTAAAGACCCACTTTGATTTTTTTTGTAATTTTTGTTCGCTCCACCAATTTAATACAGTGTTAAATAGACGAGGCGGTATGTCGGATCTCGTACTGAGCAATTTAGAGCCCAGTTAACTAAGTGTGTCTCTAAATTTAGACCCTTTGGTAGAAATTGATGAGTATCATCCCGCGCTTGATACTATAATCAAGCTTCCGTTCGTTTTTTCAACATTCACTTCTTCTCCTGCATCGCCAAAGTCACCCCTTTCCAATACGCAGAGCTACTGCTGGAACTGGCGAAAGGCAGATTTTCATGGTCTTTATGCGGCTTTATCCAAATTAGATTGGTCAGATTTATTTAAAGAAATTGATATTGACTGTGCTGTTCAGTTGTACTTCGAGAAATTGTACGACTGTATAAATCTCTTTGTACCCGTTTCTTTGCGCACTACCACTAATCACGGATATGTATATCCTAAATGGTATACTGCTGAAATTATAAATAATATTAAAAGTAAATACTATCATCTTAAGAATTATAAAAAGGAAGGTAAAGTATTCAATAGGCAAATGTTTAAGCATTATAGGGAGCAGGTAAAAAAACTGATAGACAGGGAATATAGGCAATATCTAAAATCGGTACAATGTAATATTATTAACGATCCAGTCAAATTTTGGGATTAGGTTAAAGACAAAAAATCTGGAGGTAGAAGACGTACGGATACTTATATATATATAAGGATACTGAAGTAGAGGGGCAGGCTGCTGCTGATGCCTTTGCAGAATTTTTCAGCTCTGTGTTTCATCCGAATAGGGTATATTCGGATATTTTGGATCCTATTAAGGCTGTTCAAGCTGCACATTTTAACAAGGACATTACGTCCGTATCTATAAACGCCGTCGATACGAGGGATTTGAAGGAGGCTGTGAAACGTCTCAAACCGCGTTCATCCAATGAGCCTGATGTTATTCCTGGTTTCTTGGCTAAAGATTGTGTAGCGGCGCTGTCGTCGCATTACAAGCGAAACACACAGAAGCCTAAATCGCGCTATCAACATTCCGAATCATAAACAGCATATATAAAACTTCTCCGAACTATCACTCGGAGCGTTGGCCGCTCCCCGGGCAGAACATCTTGCCCGGCGGGAGATCTCCTCTTTTCCTTCCACGGCCACAGTGTTGACCCCGACGTGATATGAACACGCAACCTGTTAGAAAAGTTGGCATTTATTGGCTCTACCCCCAATCTCATTCGGTTATTCGCATGCTTTCTGAATAATCGATGTCAGTATGTGCGGGTGAATGGGTATAATTCCAGCGATTACTTCACGAGATCAGGCGTTAGTCAGGGCAGTACGTTGGGTCCAACCCTCTTCTTGCTCTTTATAAATGATCTGCCGAACATCGTTTGTTTTTCTGAATGTCTCCTCTTTGCTGATGACTTAAAACTTAGTCTGGGTATTGAATCTGAATCAGATACCATAAGTTTACAAAGAGACATTGATGCGGTGTTGAGTTGGAGCCAAGAAAATCTATTATTTCAATTATCTAAATATATATAATAATAAATGCAAAGTGATTACTTTCACTCGAAAACCTAGACCAAATGTAAATTTATATAGCTTACTTGACGCTCCTCTGGAAAGAGTAAATAGTATTCGAGACTTAGGGCTGTTATTAGATTCCAAATTAGACTTTCATCTTCACATGACAAGTATCTGTAAGAACGCGCATAGAATGTTAGGTTTTGTTATTAGGACTGGAACACAATTTGACAATGAAGTAGTTGCTAAAATAATGTTTAACGCATTTGTTCGTAGCAAGCTGGAATATGGTGCTGTTGTCTGGGACCCATTTGAGGACAAGTATGTCCTTATGGTCGAGAAGATACAGCGTAAGTTTGCCCGGTGGTGCTTTCGGAAGCAATACGGGTACTATCCTCACCTGTATCCTTCTTTGCTCGTATCAGGCATAGTTGGTATGGAAACTTTGAAATTTAGGAGGGTTATGCTAATGCTGACACATTATCTCTCTATACTCTATCATAAGATCGATAGTCCGCTGATACTAGTGCGCATCTTAGTTCCCCGTAATATACGACAGGAGTCATAGCAGCAGCTAGCACCGCGCCGCCGACCTCGTTTGCTAGCGCGCCCTGTCGCGCGCACCAGGCGCGGTGAGCACGCGCCTACTATCCGCGCTTTACGAATGATTGGTGACATACTTGCTCAGTACGATGATCTTGACTTATTTGCTGATGGATTGAGTAAACTTATAAGTAAATTAAGAAATATTGTAACTGACATTGTATAATTTTTTATTCCTGACATTGATTATTATAATTACTATTTTAATGATGTGTAATATTTTGTTTGACTATTTTGGTCTTTTTGTTTTATTAATTTGACTATTTTCGTTTTATTAATTTGATTGTTTTATTAATTTGATTATTTTCGTTTTATATTTTTTTATTATTTTATTTGTTCTGCAATTATTTCAACTAATTTTTTTATTTTTATTTTAATTTAATGCGATTTACTTGGTAATTTAATCATGACTTAAAATAGACAATTTTAACATAATGTATCCTAATGTTGCAAACGTGATGGATGCTATCATCTGTTAGCTTGTATGCATGTATGTTATTTAAAAAAAAGTTAATCTCGCATAATTGATTTTGTCCCGACCCGGGAGTCGAACCCCGGACCTTAGCTCCACCATTTTCTGGTTCCTTCGAGCAGGGTTCAAAGGGGCAGCATGTGGGTGCACCATTTTCTGGTTCATTCGGGCCGGATTTAAAATTAGCGCCCTAACGCCCCACCACTGATTGTTAACCTCTTCCTTAGTTTTCTTTTTTTTTTTCATTTAATGGTTATATGATGATATCACTCCTCCTAATTAAAAATATCAATTTTATAAATGTTTTAGTTAGATAAGTATTATAGTAAAATGTAATGAACTAGCGACGCGTCCCGGATTTTTTTGGGACGATCTATTAGCGTGGCGTTATTTAGATTTAATATAAACTTCGAAACAAATTTATTCTATTAATTTTTCGATTTCTCAAAAAATTCCAAGTTTTTGCTATAAAATACAGCCCAGAGCACTCTTGGTATTGTTCTCTATCTGTATGTGAAGTTTAATTACTATCAGTTCAGCCATTCCGAAAATTAAACCAGGATAGAAAGACAGCCACACAGACGGACAGAAAAACAGCTTAATAAAATACAATTATTCCTATATTAAAATAAATCAAATCACTGGTATTATATACTATAATTATTAATTTTTTTATAAAAACTAAGCACAAAACACTAATATTATGCACAGTAAAAATAAATTACCTGGGAACTGATGATTCCGTTTAAAGCCAAAAGTAGGACGAACCGTTAGCTTTATTGTTGTACGAACAATTTGTTAAAACAAACTTTCAGCACGCGAGCTTTATAACATTGATTCTTTGTAATATTATCTGTAGTAATCGCAATATTTAGAGTGCAAATAACATAAACCATGTGGCAATCAATGATTTCAAAAGGAAGGATAAGCCCATCTAAATATTTTACTCATAACTTTTTCATATAAGAAAAAATAGCGCATCTTTCATAATACAAACGTAATATTATCATAACACGACGTAACCAGGGTCGAATTTCGTAGTATAATAATTATCCTAACTGTACCTTTATTTCATAGTTTGTAGTATATAGTATCGTAATAATTTTTATTTTTACGATACTATATACTACAAACAATTGGGTCCTTTTACTTTTCCCCACGATATCGAGAATTTCTGTATTGTACATGAGTACCGCGTTTTTTAAACAAAATTAGAATTAGCTCCCTTTCTGGTCAATCGGTGCTCGATCGATGCATTTATGTTGCATCCTTGATACAACTTTAATGAGGGGCTACCAGGATAAAAACTCTATGCTCCAGAAGCAATCGGTTTGAAAACAGAATTTCAAAATATTTTATGATTCAGATTTTCAGATTCAATGGTTTCTTTTATACTCTTTTCGTTTTACCCTTATTGAATATAAAATATATTAGGTAACAATATTCAAAATTAAACTTATTCCAAGTTTTTAGACAAAAATAAAGCAGAAATAAAAATAAAACCGTCAAAAACGAAACGTGTAGATAAACTAGACGCGTGACGCCAATATCCCGACACATGGGAAAAAGAAACATGGAACGTCAAACGTGATATAATTTTTTTAAAATAGTATAATTTTATTTTTCATGTAAAATATTTTTGAGGGTCTGAATTCAACCCTGGCCTCATATTGGTAACTAAACTAACTGTAAAATAAAACTTTAAAAATGTGTTCACATAATAATTTAATTGTAACAATATTAATACAGGGTTATTAACCAATGATGCGATATCCCACGTTCCTTTTTAATCTTCGTAGCGTAATTTTTGCATTCTTTTACCACGCAGCTTGACATATTTATGACAGACAAATCTGTCCTGCGCGCGCACTACTGTCGACCGATTCGCGCTGGCCCTAAACTGTAATTTTAGGGCCAGCGCACTGGTCCGTTTTAGTTATTCGGTCGGCCCGGTCCTTACGCTAGTAATATATAAGTCAATGGTGGCAATATTGAAATGTTTTTAAAGCATGTAATTTTTGCTACTCTAAATAATTTAAGGACATAATTATGTAGGAATTTTTGGTCACACGGTTTAGCGTAGCAAACTATACACAAAGCAGTTACCAAATGCTATATAATATTTAAATTATATAAGTAAAATGCGTGTTTTTTGTGTAGCATATCTGTAACTATGATAAGGATAGTAGAAATAGAACACCAGTTGGACTTGGGCTATGTCAATAGTTCGAAGAACTGACACCCGATGATGACAAAATATTCCAGAGTGGGAGTTTTGTACTGTCGAGCGAAATGAAAGATAGCTCTCTCCAACACAAAGAGTACCGAAATGTTAAGATGTGCAGAATGTTACCTAACACTTACATCCAAGTGGCTCAGGATATGATTTGTGGTAGTTTTTGAGAAATACTCAATATAATATAATATATTCAGCAATAGATTTATGAAGGAATGTAACGATAATGATATTGATCAAAAGCAAAAATTCTACATATCTTATATCGTGTTGCTTGTTGCTTAATATACAGGCACTGACATCTGATTGCTGAGTAATTCCTCAAGTAAATTATTCAATTGAGAGCTTTCGGACTACTTTGCAGCTTATTAATATGTGATATTAGATAAAATTCAAATTCCGTTATTTTGTTTTGTCATATTAAATACGTATCGGAAATATTTGTATAAAATATATCATTGTAAAAGTTTTAAAATAATTTGGTTCTTCCACTGTATGCATTATATTACCTTCATTACATATCATCACAGAAAAAGGAAATAATACAGGAAATAGGCAGCACCATTTTCCTGATAAGAACTTAAAATAATAAAAACAATCCGCCTGCTATCGAGCTATTAGGTAGTACGCACTAGAGGCACAGAATAAATAATGGTACTACGTACAGAAGTTTCACTCTTTTGATGTTGACTGCTTGCCGACGTTTAATAGCCTACATAATCATTATTAATAGGATAAATTTCGCACGCAAGCTAAATAAAACTTTATCGCTGCGCGCGAGTGTGCGTATTACTTTGCATCTTTTCCCATTCCCACATCACGGCTGTTTTTCCGTAGTAACTTAGGGCTGTTAAGAATATATTAAAAACGCATGTAAGCAGGTACTTATTAAGCCTATAATATATATTAATATATGCTTATTTATCTACTATTTATGCAAACTTCTATTTATGGATCTCCTTCACCATGGCATAGAAAAATAATATGTAGTGCTACTCGTACGTTACCAAGGTTTGCCTGGAAGAGATCACTGTTTAGCGATGAAGCCACCTAATTTTATATAAATTTATATGTTATGTGCAATATAGAGTATAAATAATTTAATTAATTAAACTTTGCGAAATGGTAAGTAACATAGGTAAGGTACCTATTCTGACTGATCGAATGAACATAATTATTTTTGCTACTATGCGAATTCGGTGCCTAAAGCATGCAACGTGCAAGATCACTTGTCGCAAATCGCAATTTAATAAATCGCTCGGAAGAAATAGAAAGGTAGTGTAAACAACAAATGAACCTGAAATACGATTCCTAAACTAAATGTGATTGTATTCTAATTAGTTAAAAATCTTGTAAACAAGGTTTTAATTTCAGTGCTTTGTGATAACTTAAAATATTTTAATTACAAAAGACATGTAAGTTACCTATTTCAATTTACCTACGTAAATTTCGTAAGTTACCTACGTAGATTTCAACCAAGTTTTGTAATAAAGTAGTTAGCTATTACTTCTGTATTTAAGTTATTACGTAATTCTTTTTTGCCATAAGTATTTATTTAACAAAAAAATGAAATAAATGTACCATTTATTATCCTTAGGTAACTTAAAAAAATGATATATCTGAATCCTTTTGTTTGCTCATTATGCATCCATCCACGCAACAATTATAGGAGGTTCGAAGTTTAGATATTATAATTTATTAAATAGATAGATTAATTACACATATATAATTTTTAAATCACATTAAAAAATTCTGAACTATTTTATATTACGATTAAATACTAAAAACACTAAACAAAAATTACAACAAGTGTTTACAAAAAACTATTTACGTAAACAGCGTTAAAAATATATCAATCGCCTAGAACGCGCTAGCCAGGTAATTATTTCACGCAGGTAGCAAGAGTGACAGAGGCCTGCTAGAGGTGACACTGCATTTAGTTAGGTAACAATGCGGTGTTAGCGCCGCAATTTACTCAGTTACTCGCTAGGCACTAGTGATATACTATTAGATATCACTAGTGCCTAGCGAGTAACTGAGTATAGTAGTATTATATAGATTAATTATATTTAAAAAAAGTTCTCGATAAAATATGTCTCGGTGTGTTTTAGATAATGCACAAATAATTCAAGTAATGTTAGCTAATACCAAGAAATAACTTTTTATCGGTTAATAAGATACTTAATCAATAAAAAAATATTATAGATTAATAATAAAACAAATTGTCCCTAAGACGCCATCTCGTGTCATGGAATATAGATTATGAAATATCTACCAGGTAAACTAAATTAAAGTATATAAAAAAATTAAAGTATATAGTTGGAAACAACCCTGTAGAAAATCATTTTAAGTTTAAAGTTAATTAAAATAAATGCAAGGTTCATGCATATATAAAACGGAATCAAGCACTTTTAGAATTAAAGGTAAAATCCAATGAAAACTAATTCAATATAAATTGAAACGAAATCCCAACTGTATCGGTATTGATAGGTCCAGTCCAATTTCTTGTTTATATTTTATACAATTTGTTGGTGACGAGGTTTATGTTAAAAGCTCTTTTAGAAAATCCTTTCGCTTTTCCGATTATAATCATAATTCTCATTCATCGTATGAATAGTCCGTTAAATAGAAATTGATAACAACTGTGCTATTCATCATATCAAAAAGTATAATGAAATAAATGATATTAATAACCAAATATTTCTTAATAATAAACCAAGTTTTATAATCATTTGCTGTGGTAAACAAAGACTAGTTTTAATGCTTCAATAAAAAGAACAAAAGCAAATACATGTTTTATGGTTAACAGGAGTTTTATGTTTCCATAGTACTATGCACATCAAGCTTTTGTAACATTTGGCTGCAAACAAACTTCATACTCTCATCGTCGTTTCCACGTAATCCGCGATGTACTTACGAGTACGTCGACGTCGAATCTAAAGGAAATACGTGTACCGTTTCCTAGATGCTCGTGTTAAATTTACCTTGTTTTTACTAGCGCAAAAAGGATTAGTCAGTCGAAAAATCTAGTCAATAATATCGTACATTGTTAAAAGATTTTTTTGGTCTATGAAAGTTAACGACTACGACTAAAAAGTAAACGTGAGAAGAATATTTAACAAAATTTTAATAATTTTATTATTTTAATACAAATTTTATTCGAGTCTTGGTTACAGAGACTTTGTAATATTTTTATATTTAAAAAGTTATTACTTAGAATATGATGTGTAATAAGAACATATAATTCCCTAACGTGTGACATTTTCACAAATCATGGCTTTATGATAATAATGAGTTAATTTAGTATACCTGTCGTTCAAAACAAAACTGTTACCAAACTAAAATAAACATTTTTAAAATATCTTTCATCTATTTTCATAAGTACTAATTGCTTGAATTTATATCGCTGCTTCATCATTAAGATTCATTAAAACCCTCTAACCATTTGTGTGTTTTACAAAACTTTTAGATTTGGCAGGTGTTACAACTTTGGACCTAATATCCAAGCTGAATGCCAATAGTAGTCTGACAAATCGCACGCCCGCACACACACAAATACGTACTCACGTACGCATACATACACGGAAATGTGATAATTTTAATTTTTAATAATTAACATCGCCTTTATAATTTAATACCCCTTTTAATTAAATCCTTTTTTATTAAAAATAGATATTATGTTATAGATTATTATATCGTTATATAGTAACAAATTACTTAATTACTTTACTTAAAGTAAGTAAAAGTAGTAACAAATTGATACTCAAAAAGGCCATTTTAATGTTTTTTTTACAAAACGTATCAAATAGGTCTATTTACTAAAATGTCTAACTGTGCATAAATAATTAGAGTCCGAATTTTAACAGATTATTTATTTTATTAATCATAACGGATCATCATCATCATCATTACAGTCAAAGTCCATCGCTGAACATAGGCCTCCCCATAGTACGCCACACGGTCGGATATTTGCTATAGTTGCCACGCTTGGAAAGCGGCATAACAACCGTAATTTTTTCATTACTTTGCTTTTCTTACACTTACGCAAAAACACGGCAAACATATTTGACATTTATTATTTGGCACGGGTGATTTGTGATTTCTGGATCTCGACAACAGCGCCACCTACAGAATCCAATAGAGATTTTAAACCATCCAAAGACGGACTCAAATACACACAAATAAAATCATCAAAATTGTTCGAGCCGTTTTCGAGTTCTAGCGAGACTAACGGATAGCAATTAACTTTTATACTGGAAGACTATTTTTACCGTCCGGAAAAAAATTGGGTGTAACAGGTGAAACGAGTAGAATAACTGATATTTTACAAAAAATTGAATTAAATAAATAAATCAATTAAAATATATCGAAATTAAAATCATATCCACCATACTTTACGAACGGCAAAAAAAAAACAAATTTAGTGGGCATCTTTGTCAATGTCCTTTTTCCTAAGTCACAGGCTCAAGGGCAAAGCCGCCCGCACCTTCAACTCTCATTTCATTTACCTGTGGTTATAAAAGTCGCGACGTTGCGTCGCTGTTGTATTGTTTATGTTTCCGCGTGTGATTCGTAAACATGTACCAATACTCTAATATCGAGTAACTAACATTGACGAGCCAATTACATGATAGGTGGATAGGTCACGGTTGACCTGTAAACTATCCGGCGAGGTCACCAGGCCTAACACTTCTAGACTTTTATTTGCAGGCCGAATTAAAACGATTTGTTTACACAGAAGAAGCGCAAAGTTTTAGAGGTTTAAAACAGCGTATTATATGCTTATTTAATGTGATAAAAAGAGACACGCTTCAAAATTTACCAAATAATTTAAAAAGAAATGTTAGTTTTTCTTTAGAAGGAAATTGCAGACATTTTGAATAATTACTTTAATGTGATAAAAAGAGACACGCTTCAAAATTTACCAAATAATTTAAAAAGAAATGTTAGTTTTTCTTTAGAAGGAAATTGCAGACATTTTGAACAATTACTGCGATATTGCTAAAAGTTAATTTTTATTAGTAAATAACAATAATGTAAGTAGTATAATTTTGTAAAAATATATACTTGATTTCGATCTTTTAAATATGCCAAGGCGTTGTAGTATGAGGTAGGCATTAAAAAATATTATTAGAAACTGTTTGTTAATTCATTATGATTGGGACATAGGGTCGCGGATTCGATTCCGGGAATAATGAGCCCGAAAATTTATATTTTTTTATAGTGGAGGGGGAAAACGAGCATACGGTTAACCTGATGTTAAGTGACTACCGCCGCCCATGAACAACCGCAATACCAGGGGAATTGCAGGTGCGTTGCCAGCTTTTTACGTAGGAGTCAGATCTTTTCTTGAAGGTCCCTAGGTCGTATTGGTTCGGAAAAATTGCTGGTGGTAAACTATTCCACAGAGGTCGAACTCGGAAGAAAACTCCTAGTGAAACGTACAGTGGTGAACCGCCAAGCATCCAGATGGTGTGGATGCTATCGGGAGGTTTGCCGCGTAGTGCGTTCATGAAATTTGGCGGCTGGGACTAATTCGAACAATTCCTCAGAGCACTTCCTGTGGCCAAAAATATGCAACATCTCTTCGCACTACCATTGCGGTCAAGTGGAAGGAGCTGGCACTGGGGACAGAGGACAGGGACAGCCCAGAGATGGAAACAGTATTCTATGTGAGGCCGAACCTGCACCTTGTAAAGTTGCAGGTGGTGCGCCGGCATGAACTACTGTCCCGCTCTGCTGAGCACGCCAAGCCTTTTTGAGGCCAGTTTGGTCTCCTCTTCCAAGTGACCACGAAACTGCACGTCACTCGATATGTAGCGCCGAGGATTACGACACTGGCATAGGCAACAAGACGAGTGCCTTGAAACTGAGGAGATACGTCAAAGGGTTCTTTTTAGTGGTTAACGCGCAAACTTGTGTCTTTTGAGGGTTAATCTGGACTAGATTTAGTCGCCTTCAATCCAAGACTTTATTCAGCAAAGACTCAACTTCAGACACAAGTTTTTCCCGGTACTCGGAGACGTTTTTCCGAGAAGTAGTTGGTACTACGCCTAGGGATTATAAGAACCGGAAAACCGTTGGCAACTATGGAGCACACTACCGTAGCACAATTGGAGGGATTCCATCAGGCCCACTAGATTTGTTGATGTCCAGAAGTATGCTTTGCGAACTGAGTGCTGTGTAAATCGCACATCAGGCATGGATCACTCACACCACGAGATGGTCGGTGGTGTGCTCCCCCGTCATCGAGAGTCGATTTGGACGCAAAGAGATCCTAACAGGTCGGATTTTTAATTTGTGGCAAGGGCCAGTGAGTCTTTCTTCATGTGCAGAGATGGAAGAGATGGCTGACAGAAATTCCCTTGGATAGCCTCGACGAGAGACCAGAATGCACGCAATCTAGAAGGAAGGCGAACAAGTTTCTCGCCAATTTTTTTCTGTGACTTTGTTCTGGCAATAACTCTTTCAAAGGACCTGGAGGCGAAATTATACTTCTGTTTTAGGGCGCTGGTATTTACATCGCCCTGCTTATAGCATGATGCGATTTTACAGAAGCGACTAAATCGAGATCTGCCTCCGATAGGCATCATAGAGGAAGGAATAATAAGTTCCAAGACCTGAAGTATCACGTCAGCGACAGAATCGGCAACAACGTTGGGATAGTCTCTCCATGCTATCGTAAAAGATCTTAAACACCGCTGATTTAAAAATTGTCTAAGTTTTGGAAGGAGTTCATGTATAAAAGAACATTTTTCTAAGCTGTGGAAGGTGTTGATGTATAGATGTCTTGTATGGAGAAGCTGCCGGAGATACATATCTGCAGTTGTACATATATATGGGGTGGTCGGGAGCCCGACTGCTTGAAGTACTATAGCACAATGACTAGTCATATATTAGGGACTTATGATAATAAACTCAATGATACAAAAGCAATACTATAGAAGGTCTCTATGATGAATTTGCATTTCAATAGTGGGTTCGTGGGTTGAAGTCCTATATATTAATAACTTACGAAAGTAAGGTCTATGATACAAAAGCAATAAAAAGGGATCATGTGGGTGTGTTGTGAGGGGGCGCCATCCGTATGATAGTTGCATTGATGCTTACTGCTACTTGCTGTATTGCGTCTTGTGATGGATCTGCGGGTGTGCTGCGCCTGATTCGACGCATTCTTGTGGCTCTGGTCGATGTAGGTATACAATTAACAACATCTTAGTTCCGGTAGCAATCGGGTTTGTTGTAGCAATACGGCTTTCTCGTGGACATCGTACACCCATACCGTTCGAGGGCGACGTCGTAGCGCATAGCGATGCGTCGTTTATCTTTCGGATTGGGATAATGATTGTGTTTGGTAGCACTTTTAAGTGTAACAGGCATACTCAACTTCATGTCTTAGTGCATTAGCGCTATGATACGTGGAGTTTAGTTCACTGGCGTCTTAGTAGCGTACTACTATGATACGTTGGTGATATTTTTTAGTTAACAACATTACAAACTTTGTTACCAAAGTCGATAAGGATCATGTGGGTGTGTTGTAAGGGAGCGCTATCCGTATGATATTTGCATTGATGCTTACTGCTTCTTGCGGTATTGCGTCTTGTGATGGATCTGCGGGTGAGCTGCGCCTTATTCGACGCACTCTTGTGATTCTGGTCGATGGAGGTATGCGGGTGGTGATATCTGCTGGGATGTATGGGGTACCTTGGTATGGTGTAAGCCCGACGATAGTCGTATTGATGCTTGTTGCTTTCTGCAGCATTGCGTCCCTGCGATGGTTGTTTGGTGGGACGCTATTCTCAATATCGCTCTCTGCGTCTTGGTTTGACTCACACCTGAGTAGCTTTGCCCAAGTCGGGTCCCTTCATTACGGGACTGCAGACTGTCTGCCCTCCACGATGTTTTATATAACAACATAATAATATATCTCTGTCACTTTCCCACTTTTGAATGAATGAAAGCAACTTGTTGGTGGGTGAGACAAACATGATCGAAAATGCATTTACTCAACGTCAGTGACACAAAACCTTTCTGATGGCAAATTATTGCTAACATCTTATAACTGCCTTTTGGCTATATCTGCCGTTGTATTGGTTGGTACAGCATATGTGTCGACCTCATGCGGGTGGTAGCTGGCGGGAAAATTTGAGGAGACTCTCAAGGCTGCGGCCCAAAGCCGCACAACGTGGGACCCCATTCCCTTGAGGTGAGCGGTAGAGTCATGACACGCTCTGCGGCTAGTAGCCGTGCTGATCATGCAATTGGTGGTGATGCCACACACTTACATCACGTCTGCAGGTGCGGCCATCTGGCAGGTGGTGGCGCTCACGGAGGGTTTACGGGCAGTGTGCTTATTTGCCTAAACCGTGTGACGTACATTCACTGTGGCTGGATTCGTTCGTATTCTGTATGGCGTTTACACGCATTGACATGAGCGACTTCGGTCGATGTTTGTGCTTACGCACTAAGAAGGGGCCGAGCCTCTTTTACTGGTTCGCCAGTTATTTTGTTGTGGACTACGGTCCAGTTCCCGAATTAACGTTCCCTTCGGGGCGAGTGCATCAAAATGGTTGGCGCTCACCGCGCACGGTATGTATGGAGCCGTGTGCCTCCCCTAAATTTGTTTTAAATAATTGTAGGAGAGCGAAGCCCTTGTATCGGGTTTTTTGTATAAATATATTGTGAGCCTTTTCTAAGCGGACAGGGATAATTAATAAATAAATTGACAATGTAAACTTTAACAAATGGAATAGGGACGTTTTATGTTTTTAACCTTTCTCAAGCCCCGTCTTCGTGAACGGGGTTCATTTAGCTTATAAGGCACTACCAACAGCTTTCCAAAAGACAGCTAAAAGAACTAAGTTACTAAACAAACACAACGTAAATAAGGGTCCTAACTAAGAGGATCACGCCAAAATATTACAAACGGCCTATTATAAACCTTTTGAAAGATCAAAACATATCTTATTTATCTTGGTCATATATATATATATATATATATATATATATATATATATATATATATATATATATATATATATATATATTTTTGAAGTTTTATATATGGGGGGAGCGTTATATCATCTTTGGGCCGGGGCATCTCAGTGCCAGCTCCTTCCACTTGACCGCATCCAGCACAAAGCGATTCGAATCGCCGACAACCGAGTTCTTTCTGACCGGCTCGATTTACTGACGCTGCGAAGGGCTGTTGCATCCCTTTGCGTTTTCGTTATCGTATCGGTAGTGTTCTGAGGAGTTATTCCGATTAGTTCCAGGCACCAAATTACACGAACGCAGAAAAAAATTCCCGATACAATCCTCACCATCTGGATGCTTGGCGGTCCAATACTGTGCATTTCACTAGGAGTTTTCTTTCTCGTACAACTTCTCTGTGAAATTGTTTACCTCCAGCTACATCTTTGGAACTATACGACCTTCAAGAAAAGAGCTTTTTCCTTTCTAAAAGGCTAACAACGCATCTGCAATTCTGCAATTCCCCTTGTGTAGCGGTTGTTCATGGGCGGTGGTAGTTACTCACCCTCAGGTAAGTCGCATGCTTGTTTGCCCTCTCTTTTATAAAAAAAAACATTGGACATGTAAGAGGATGTTCGCTCGATTCCAAGCACGTGTCCCTGTGTTTATTTTTTAAAGAATTCGGATGCAATTGTTTACAACTATAGGTTATCCTTACTGTCTTTTTTTTCTATTTTCATTCAAGTTCGAGAATTTGGTAAAATAAAGGCACTTTATATTAAAATATTTTTTTAAAGTGCCATTTGTAGATTTATTTTTAGAAAGTTAGTTTAGTTAGCTTGTATATCTGCAAAGTTTTTCACAATTCGCTGTTTTACAATTTTTAATCTCTCGGCTATGAATTGGGTTATCGTTTGACTATCTGTGATGTTTAATTATTATATATTCATATATATATATATATATATATATATATATATATATATATATATATATATATATATATATATAATCACTCTGATATCGTTCATACTAGTAGGTCTTTGAATAAAAATAACTAATTAAATTACAGATAAATAGTAAAATGTGTTCGAAACTGGAAACATCTATCTTGATACAAATAAGAGTAGGCGACGGAAGAAAACTGAAACAGGAGATCGGCAGCATCATTTTACTGACATGAAATCAAAATAACAATCAATTAAAAAAACAATTTTATAGGCGATGTAATATATGGATTTTTAATTTATTTATAGTTAGAAGAAAATAAGGCTGCAATTTTGTAGGCGAAAGTCATTGTTATGAGGCGTCGTCGTGAAAAGGACTAAGAATAATTTCTTCTATCTGTCTTTCTTTATACTAAACAGCCACGGCGTCATAATTTCTAAAGCTTTTAACCAAATTTATTTAGCTTAACCTCAACCATGGCGTCAGCACACTTAGGGGCTAAAGCCAATACCAAGCTTGCTAAAATAAGTTTGTTCTTTTCAGCAAGTCCGCCGCGTTACACTGCTCTTAGGTTACCGTACGGGTTGTCCGTGATCAATTTATAAATATAATATAATCACACATTTTAATGTACTGAACTTGTTTCAAGAGCCGTATATATAATGATGACGTTAAAATGAAATTAAAAACGTGTGTGGGAACACACGTGGTAAAAATGAACTCTTCAGAATATGAGACCGACATAATAGGAAATACTGTAACTGTAGTCCATATTATTCTCTCGCAGGCTCAATCCTATGAATGTATAAATATAAAAAGAGGCCTATGCTCAATAACGGGACGTATATAAGGTAAATATAACGTTATCTTAATATTGTGTATGCCTCGTTGGTCTGTTAGTCATAAACAAGACTGCTGATTATATGGATCCGCGTTCGAAGTCCGGGTTGGACAAAAACTAGTCAATGGGTTTTTCAGAGTCAGGAATGTGGCTATATTTTACTACATTGAAATGCACTTAAATCTTCGATCCTACGCCTAATCTTTCTCTCTGGCCGTGATGAATTTCCATTCCGGCGGAATAGGGTGGTAAGTTTAACATGGAGTGCATCTCTGCTTGCCCGTTTACGCGTGTACTATAAACCTGTCATACACAGGTGGCTACTATACGTTGAAACTGGCTGCAGTGATGAAATTATGTGAAATATTGAGTTTGAGGAGCCATGGTAGCTCAGATGATTAGCGCTCGCTGTAAATTTCACAGTACGCGAGCAAACCGGGTTCGATCCCCGCCGGTACAAATGAAATTGTTAATTGCAATTTTAAGTGCTAATTTACTACGTGCTCGACGGTGAAGGAAAACATTGTGAGGAAACCTGCATGACTGAGAAATAAGAAAAAAAATTCGAAGACATGTGAAGTTCGCCAATACGCATTGGGGCAGCGCGGCGGACACTTCCTTGCCCTAAAACCCTTTCAGAAATGAGGGGGCCTGTGCCCAACAATGGCTGTTACTTTAGCTTTTTAACTATTGAGTTTGTAATTTTAGGCGGTAGGCTATCTACCTACCGGTTCTTTCACAATTTTCCATAAAAATCAATATTTTTGAACAGGTACATAGTTAAAATAGTTCCCCACTGTTTGGACCTCTGCTCACCTCTCGGGGATTGCAGGGGATTGTCTAATTTAAAAAATGTGACTATAACTATAATTAGAAGCGTTGTGTACGAAAATAATATAAAACAATAAACAGATTATTCGGGTTAATTTGCGTCTTTTGTTATTTCTTATAAAAGTTTATCAATTCCGACAAAGTTTGCCATTACTTCCCGTTCCGCTATTACATAAGCACTTTCTTTCATTAGCCGAGACATTCAGTCGTGCGAATAATAAAGTTAGATATGCTTTCCTGAGCTCTCGAATGTATAGGTATTTAATTATTTTGAACTGTTAATTAAATAATGAATATTTTTCTTTTAAGTAATTGTTTCAAACTCAGTAAATTAGAACTCTATTGGCACCACCTCCTTTTCTGTCCGTCTGTATGATAATTAGTAATTTCTGTCCACAATGAAAGATACTCTTGTACACCAGTGGAATGTTAATAACGGATTTATGAAAAAGATAAAGTTTACGATAAAACATTTTACATTATGGTGTCGATTACATAACTCTTTATATTATTTATTAGCTTATTTACTACTTTTCTGAATTATATATATATATATATATATATATATATATATATATATATATATATATATATATATATATATTAAAAGGATACAAACGCAAGACTTTTGGTTAAGATAAGAAGAGATAAGAATGGTAAATTAAATAAAAGTTGGAAATGTTTAATATTTGAAACAATTACTATTATAACGAGTTTAGGGTTCGTGACAATAAAAACTGCCTGAATTGCCAAATTTGACACTTTAAGTACCGCACACCAATTAAAACTTAAAACACCCTAATAATTAATCACACTGATCACTTTATTTCACTCCGAAGCTCCGCTTTTATACCCAATTCAATACTGCCCCGATCGCGCCCCATAATGACCTTACATAAAACCTTTTCTAGTGAAAAAATCCACATAGAATGTTCTAGTAGAATGTCGAAAGATCTAGGAAGGAATTTCTTAGAAAGCTAGTAGCTCCTAGTTCTGCCACTCCATACTAGATAGCGCTAGTGAAGTTTCTAGAAAGATCTTGACGCTTCTATTTCAGCTACTCGACCAGGCATCAACTATGGCGCGCAACACTGCCCCCTCCTAAGACATGCTCGTTCGAGCGTTATCTGCCCCATAATAACGCGCCATTCGATCCTCATGGACGATCTTAGGAGTTCCTCTTCCACCTTTCTCATACGGCTCCGCAGCGTCAAGCTCTATCCTCTCCCATGGTGCACCATCTGTGTACAATTTCAATGCACCTATACTACAAGTCTGAGGTCCCTTCGCAGCCGCACAACTTGTACATTTTACGTGTACGCACAAATTAGACATAGTCACGACAATGGACCCAGTGAAACCGTTCTCGGATCTTCAGTAGAGTTCGTTCAACTCCCAGATAATAATTATAATAATAATAAATTTTTGTGATAAAGGACTTACTCCTCTATCCTTAGCCAACGAGCAATGGCAAGACCCGGCAGTACAGAGCATTTCCGACCGGGAGACCGTATGGAAGGAAAAGGAGCTCCACGGGAGGTTCTACAAGGCTCTACATGAGCCTTTCGTAGACGCAGTAGCCTCCCTCCACTGGCTACGCTTTGGCGACCTCCTCGGGGAAACCGAGGGTTTTGTCTGTGCAATACAGGATCAGGTTATTAAGACCAACAACTATCGGAGATACATCCTAAAGGATGGCACCATCGTCATTTGTCGAGCTTACCGCCATCCCGGTGAGTCACTTAGGCATGTCATCTCCGGTTGTTCGGCGCTTTCTAACTCTGAGTACTTGCACAGGTACAACCTAGTAGCCAGAATTCTTCACCAGAAGGTCGCTCTGAAATATGGTGGTCGTGGACCGGAAATTTCCGTATTACAAGTACTTGCCGGAAGCCGAGCTCGAAAATGATCGCGCCAGGCTCTACTGGGACCGGGCCATCATCACAGACAGGACTATACTTGCGAATAAGCCTGATATTGTGCTGATGGACCGGACTCAGTCAAGGATATTTTTGGTCAAAATTACAATTCCGTATGACGAGAACCTCGTGAAAGCCGAAACAGATAAACGAACAAAATATCTAAACCTGGCTCACGAGGTGACCGACATGTGGGGTGGTCTGCCGACTGAAATTATTCCTATAGTCGTTTCTGCAAACGGGCTAATCCCAGTCAGCCTCTCGGGTCATCTGAAGAGGCTGGGACTCCGTCGAGTCAGTTTGCGACGTGTTTTATGCACGCTTGACCAAAGTGCTTAACAGCCTTTTGTCCGGTGTGAATAAGACACATGCATATAACGGTTGGGTCATGCCTGTCCTCATGTATACCTTTGGCATACTCAGGTGGAGTCAGACTGAACTTGACTTTGACTGAACTTGACTTGAACTGAACAACAACGCCCTGAATAGAAAAGTCCGCACTACAATGACGTCTCATAGGATGCATCATCCGAGATCGTCGGTAATGAGGCTTTACTTGCCGCGAAAGCATGGTGGGCGTGGCTTCCTGAGCGCGCTCACCATGTATAATCGCGAAGTGTGCAGCCTCCGTCATTATTTCCTGGCGAGATCGGATGATCCATTCTATAATGACGTTATTTATAGTGATAAAGTACTTACCCCTCTATCCTTAGCCAACGAGCAATGGCAAGACCCGGCAGTACAGAGCATTTCCGACCGGGAGACCGTATGGAAGGAGAAGGAGCTCCATGGGAGGTACTACAGGGCTCTACATGAGCCTCAGGTAGATACAGCCGCCTCCCTCAACTGGCTACGTTTCGGTGACCTCTTCGGGAAAACCGAGGGTTTTGTCTGTGCAATACAGGATCAGGTTATTCAGACCAACAACTATCGGAGATACATCCTAAGGGATGGCACTGTCGACGTCTGTCGAGCTTGTCGCCATCCCGGGGAGTCACTTAAGCATGTCATCTCCGGTTGTTCGGCGCTTTCTAACTCTGAGTACTTGCACAGGCACAACCTAGTAGCCAGAATTCTACACCAGAAGCTCGCTCTGAAATACGGTCTCGTGGACCGAAAATTGCCGTATTACAAGTACTTGCCAGAAGCCGTGCTCGAAAATGACCGCGCCAGGCTCTACTGGGATCGGGCCATCATCACAGACAGGACTATTCTTGCGAATAAGCCTGATATTGTGCTGATGGGCCGGGCACAGTCAAGGATATTTTTGATCGACATTACCATTCCATATGACGAGAACCTCGTGAAAGCCGAAACAGATAAACGAACAAAATATGTGGACCTGGCTCACGAGGTGACCAACATGTGGGGTGGTATGCCGACCGAAATTATTCCTGTAGTCGTCTCTGCGAATGGGCTAATCCCAGTCAGCCTCTCGGGTCATCTGAGGCGACTGGGACTCCGTGACGGACCGCTCCGGGCTCAAATGCAGAAGGCGGTGCTCCTCGATACCGCCCGCATCGTCCGCCGGTTTCTTTCCCTTTCCTCCTAACCCTCGGCTGTTTGGTCTCCCCTGCCGAGGGCTCCCATCTGGTTGGATCTTATTTATTTATGTAGTTTTTGTGTTTATTTTATTTTATTGATATTTATGTATATTTATCTTTTCATTTTAATTTATAATTATATATTTATAGAACCCAACCAGGTGAGAAAATTATATAGATACCCCAATAATTATAAAATAAATAATATTAAAAATATTTGGCTAACATGGTTTCTATTTTAATTACTGCTGAAGATGTACACTCAATTCTCGTAGATTACACAATTGGAAATCACCTGGACCAGATGGTATACACAACTTTTGGCTAAAATGGATAACAAGTAGCCGCGTGCGTTTGGCTGCACAGATTCAATAAGCCATTGAATGTTGTGAGCTCCCGAGACTTTTTACAACTGGTATTACCCACTTACTATATAAAAATGGAAACACCACTGAACCTAAAAATTACCGACCTATAACATGCCTTTCAACTGTATATAAATTAATAACTGCTATTTTGAATAACAAGATCTATAAACATTTGGAAAATAATAACATTCTTTCAACTGCACAGAACGGATGTCGGAAACGGTCATGTGGTTGTAAAGAACTTCTTCTCATTGCTATTTGCCGATAAGTCTATCGTAATCGCAAAAATATGTCCGCTGCTTGGGTGGATTACAAAAAAAGCATATGACTATGTTCCACATTCATGGCTAAAGAGAGTTTTATAAATATATAAAATAGATGACAAAATTTGTAAGTTTTTAAGTAAATTAATGGGTCAGTGGAACAATATCCCAAATCTACCAGGTGAGTGGCAAAGTAGTTCGATAGATTCTATAAATATTAAACCCTATATACCCCATATTCCAGGGAGATAGATTGAGCCCAACTTTGTTTTGTTTAGCCCTGAATCCTTTAAGCATGCTATTGAGGAATCCGGATTAGGGTTTCGGTTTCGAAAAGAAAACTCACCTATCTCACATCTACTTTATATGGATGATCTCAAACTATTCACACCAAAAGAGAGTAATCTACTATTATTGTTGAAATTAACACATAGTTTCAACAATGATATTAGAATGGAATTTGGAATAGATAAATGTGCTGTCATCAACGTAAATAGGGGCAAAATTAAAGATTGTAATAAATTTGCAATTACAAATGACTTACACTTCAGTTCTCTTTCTGAAACAGAAACCTATAAATACTTGGGCATGGCAGAAGCACTAGGAATTAATGACAAAAATATTAAAGAAAATTCAAAAGTAAAATTTATATCAAGATTAAAAAAAGTTATCATACATACATACATATAATCACGCCTCTTTCCCGTAGGGGTAGGCAGAGACCACTTCTTTCCACTTGCTACGATCCTTACATACTTGTTTCGCTTCGTCTACTTTCATTATTCCTTCATACATGCTCTACGGTTTAGGGTACTCTTAACCTGGCCTTTTTTCAAGACGTCCCTAATTTGGTCTAGAAAAGTCCGCCTAGGTCTACCCCTTCCGGCACTTTCATTCACACACGCCTTATACACTTTTTTCGTCAATCGTTCTTCATTCATTCTCTCGATGTGGCCAAACCATCTCAGCATACCTTTCTCAATTTTTGTCACTACATCTTCTTTCAGACCACAACGTTTCCTTATCTCACTATTTCTTGTCCTGTCACTCAGTTTAACTCTTATCATACTTCTTAATGCTCTCATCTCAACTGCATTTATTCTACTTTCATGTTTCTTCTGCCATACCCAACTTTCACTTCCGTACATGAGTGTCGGAACCAACACCCCCTCATGCACAGCCAAAAGAGCCTTGTTAGACACTTTCTGACTGCTCGTAAAGGAGTGCAAAGCTCCATTCACCATGTTTCCTGCATTCACTCTTCTTTCGATATCACTCTCACACTTTCCATCTCTTGTAAACTTTGACCCCAGATACACAAACTCTTTCACCTGTTCAATTTGTTCATCTTCAATCACGATATTGCAGTCTGTCACTGCCTCATCTTTTTCAAATACCATCACTTTCGTCTTCCTTACATTCATCTTCATTCCCTTTCTAACAAAAGCTCCACTCATAGCAGTTACCATCTCCTGCAACTCCCCGGCCGAAGACGCAAGTAATACTTGGTCATCAGCATAGAGAAAACATTTGACGAGTAACTCATTCATTCTCAACCCACTTTCATTCTCTTTTAAATCTGTCAAACAATTGTCCATGAACAGATTAAACAGCCACGGTGACGTTACACATCCCTGTCTAACACCTTTTTCGATACTAAATCATTCAGTGTATGCCCCGTTTATCCTTACACAAGCACTAGAATCCCTATAAAGAGATTGCAATGCTCGTATGAGGACACTGCTCACACCGTTCATGGACAGTGCTGACCACAATTCAATCCTCACCACTCTATTATAGGCCTTTTCTAGATCTACGAAGGCGCAGTAGACTTTCTTGTTTTTAGCCAAACACTTTTCGGCTATGCACCGCAAGGAAAAGACCTGATCCGTATATCCCATTCCCTTTCTAAATCCCGCTTGTGCATCCCATATTTTCTCGTCTGTTTCATTCACAACCCTTTCAATCAACACTTTCGCATACAATTTACCGACGACGCTAAGAAGGCTTATACCACGGTAATTTATGCAGTCCTGCCGTGACCCTTTTCCCTTATACAATGGCACGATTACGGCTTTGCACCAGTCTCCCGGCACTTGCCCATTTCGCCAGCACAGATTGAAAAGGTGGTACAGCTGACTAGCCACCAGGCCCTGTCCAGCCCTCAGCATCTCGACGGTAATCCTGTCATACCCTGCAGCCTTACCTAATCTCATACTTTTCAACACTTTCACTATTTCATCCATGCTTATCTCACTTTCATCAACATTTATATTCATTTCCGTGGAAGGTGGCAGATGCTGTACCTGTACTTCCTCTCTTTCAAACAAACTTTCAAAATACTCTTTCTATCTCTTTAACACACATTCTCATCTTGACTTCTGATTGTACTCAGCTCCGAGGTAGAAGTTTTTCCTCTGGCTGTTTTGATGGTTTTCCAGAAAAACTTAATGTTTGACTGGAAATCTTCAGTGAGCCTCCTATCGAAATCATCTTTTCGTTCTTCTTTCTTTCTAGACACAGTTTCTTTCACTGCTGTTTTCAATCTTTTATACTTCGTTCTTGCTTCCTTTATCTCGTCATCCGTTGCCTTTTGAACTTATTGGTTAGCTTTTGTTGCTAACCAATCCAACCACGCTTTCTTCTTTTCTTGCACAACCCTTTGTACATCTTTATCCATCCACACGTTACCATTCTTTCTCCCTTTCCTTCTTTTAGCTACCCCGCATACCTCAATCGCAACATTTACAACCCCTTTCTTAAATGTCTCCCACAAATCTTCAATCACTCCTATCTCTTCTATCCCTTTAAAACTTTCTTTCAGTTTCTCTACATACTCGTCTTTCTTTTCTTTTTCTTGTAGATTTTCCACTTTTACTCTGTCCAAAACACTCGTAGGCTCGGCCCCTCGGTGTCGCCACCGTTTAAAGAGGCCACGCATTCTGGCTATGACCAGGAAGTGGTCTGTGTCGAGGCCTACACCGCGGTATTCCCGAGTGTCTAGCACTTTCTTCTTCAGTCTTTCATCCACAATTACAAAATCAATCATACTTCTAGACTCACCCTCATCTCTTGTATACAGATGGATCTTTTTGTGGTCAAACATTGTGTTGGTCACGCACAGATTCCATTCCAAGCATACTTCAAGCAGGCTTCTCCCATTGTCATTCACTCTCTCGTCCCCAAACATACCCAGAACTCCTTCATACTCATCACGCTTTACTCCAACCCATCCATTAAAGTCCCCTAACATCATGATCCGTTCATTTTCTCCGCATTTATTCAAGACCTCTCTCATGCTATCCCAAAATTCATCTCTCTCTTGTTGTGATTTTAGTGACGCACCTCCACGCAGATCCGTCGGTGCATAGACCCCAAGGATAAACAAGCGGGTGAGTCCGACTTTTAACCTAATCCAGAGGAGTCTTGGGCTTACACATTCATGCTCCATCACACATTCAACCATTCGAGATGAAAGAATCACACCAACTCCCTGACAGCCTCGGCTGGTTTGGGGGACTCCCGAGCAGTATGCCGTGTAGGGGCCATGAACCGTGGTGTCACATCCTTTCCTCTCGGTTTCGTTCACGCACAGAATATCAATGCAACGTTCATCCATCATCTGACATACTCCATCTACCTTATCATCCAGCCCTCCTCTTACATTCAACGTAGCGAAGCGGCTCTCCTTGGGCCGCTTTTTCGCCCCCCGCGAGAAACGAGACGTGATGGGTGGCGAGCCACATCGCCGCCATTTTGGTTAATTTTTTGATTATCCATTGCTTTCCCACGAATAGCGAAGGAAAGGTTTGTCCCCACCAGCAGAGCCCCGCATGCCAGGGTAAGGCTAGCCTAATTCTGGGGTCGCCCGGTCCCAGGGCAGTGTGGCACGCTAACGACTAGGCTCGCCCCTAGCCATGCATCGATCCGCGCGGCCGACGTTGGATTGGCGGAGGGTAGGAATAGGAAAACGGGAAGGATAGGTGGTGTGAAAAGGAAAAGTAAGGTAAGTTAGGGTAGGAACTAGGAAATGTAGGATATTACCGTCCATGGGGGCAAGGGATAGGACAGTAATAGCTAGGGTAGCCGGGGTCGCATACCCGTATACCATACCGCAACTACCGGACAGGTAAATTGGGATGAGTATCCCTCGACTATTATAAAAAAAGTTATCAAAAGTCATTTATCCGGCGGAAACAAAATTAGAGCATATAAATCCTGGGTAATACCTAGCTTTCTATATACTTTTGGTGTTACAAGGTGGTCTCAAACAGAATTGGATGACTTAGATAGACGAGTCCGTACATTAATGACTACACACAGAATGCACCACCCACGATCATCTGTCATGAGGTTGTATCTTCCAAGAAAAGATGGTGGACGGGGCTTATTAAACATTAAAAACCTGCACAACCGTGAAGTATACAACCTCAGAGACAATTGATAGAATCAGGCGTTACTTTGCGGAAATCCATTGTAATAAAAAATAAAAATATAAATTTCTTTGCAACTTTCCGCTAAACATATAAAATTATGTGTCTTACCTGGATTGAAGCGCACCTCCCGCCCTCCCTCAATTGCATACACTAACTCCGTCACCACTAGACCAAGCACCACTACTCTCAACACCACTATTCCAGGCAAGACACACCATCGACGATAATACGACACGTGTTTCGCCTCTACACGAGGCATCCTCAGGTAATATAGACTCTACGGCGGCTGACCGCTAAGTGAGCGGCGAGTCGAAACAGTTGCTATTTATACACGCTGACACAATCGCTCCCTACCAAAGTAGCGAGTGACCGCGTCGTGCGATAACAAACCTGCCAACAGTTATTATTATTGTTATGATTATTTTTAAATACAATTATTATAACTGTTTTGAGTGACCGCGCCGTGCGATAACAAGTCTGCTACTAATTATTATTATTGTTATGATTAATATTTTAAGTACTATTATTATTATTGTTTTATTTATATTATTATAATTATTTATAATTATTAATCTTAAAATTATTATTAAAGATTGACCTTAAAGATGTTTAACAAAGGTGAATTAGAAACATTTGTTTGTTCATTCAGCAGTGTATAATTACCATTATTACTTTTTAAAATCTCCAACTGCTCCAGCACACACAGTCGCAGCCCCTTATTACAGGTATGTAAGACTTCAAAGGAATGGTCGTTAGGTAGGTTGTGTCCAGTGTCCAAGAGATGTTTAGCAAAACGGGATTTATCAGGATTGCAATTTCTGTACGCGGCCATATGTTCTTTATAGCGCGTCTTGAAATTGCGACCAGTCTGACCCACGTAAACGGCGTGGTATTCGTCACAAACAAGTTTATAAACACCCGATTTTTGACTGACTTTTATAAGTTAAATATTAGTTGTAAATTCCTCGCCGCGGTGTATAATAACCGAAATAATAATATTATTTATACAGAATGTATTTATATTTATAATATTGTAGTTTTGTGATAATATATGTGATAAAAAAAGTAATAATAATAATAATAATCTGCTTGGGGGAAGCGGATTCGACGATTTAGCGAGAGGTTAAGGCGCTTCAACCAGAATCGTCTCTTCCAGAGTGATCAGAAGAGTTTATAAATCATTGGAGCGACCAGAGGTATGTGGAGCGGGCCCAGAACTGGATCAGGCTGACACCGTCGCATTTTGGCGTGGCCTGTGGTCAGAGCCCGTAAACCACAGCGAGGGCCCTTGGATGGAAGTAGTGGCGAGCCAGAGTGCAAGTGTTACGCCTATGGACCCCGTCACCATAACGCTTGAAGACGTGGCTGAGGCGGTCCGTAGGGCCCCGAACTGGAAAAGTCCGGGGCTCGACGGGCTGCATCATTACTGGCTGAAGGGGTTCGTAGTGTGTAACGCTGTGCTCGCCCGACAGTTTCAAGAGGCTCTAGATCAGAAGTCGCTCCCGAGGATCTTCACTACTGGGGTCACTCATTTGGTTCCTAAAGATCAGGATACCAAAGACTCGAGCAAATACCGCCCCGTCACGTGTCTACGCACCATATATAAAACACTGACATCCATTTTGAGCGCGAGAATCACTCGTCACCTGGAGCTAAATCAGGTGATCTCACGCGCTCAAAATGGATGTCGGGGTCGTGGTCGTGGAACCAAGGAACCACTCCTCATTGACGCGGTCATTGGCAAAGTGGTGAAACGCAACCGTCGGAATTTCTCTGCCGCCTGGATAGACTACAGAAAGGCATTCGACTCGGTGCCCCATACATGGCTAAAGAGAGTCCTCCAGCTGTACAAGATTGACTGTACAGTTGGAGACTTCCTCGAGCAGTATATGGGGCAATGGAGTACGATCCTTTGCTATCTGGGCGAGCGGATGATGGCTGCGGAGAACCACATAAGGATAAAGGGGTCCTTCCAGGGCGATTGTCTGAGTCAAATCTGGTTTTGCCTCTCTCTGAACCCTCTCAGTACTTTACTAGAGGGCCCCGGGAGGGAATTTCAGCTTCGAAAAGGAGGTACAAAAGTGACCCACCTTTTCTATATGGATGACCTCAAGTTATTCGCCTCCAGTCGCTCCCATCTTATGGAATTGCTCAACATCACTTGTGAATTTAGCAATGCTATAGGAATGGAGCTGGGAACGGATAAGTGTGCGGTCCTCCATGTTGAAAGGGGAAGGGTTGCTAACTCTGAGGGCATAGACTTATCTATGCTCATCAACTTAAGGACCCTTTCCGAGGCTGAAACATACCGATACCTGGGTATGTCACAGAACATCGGTATCGATGAGGCTGGTACGAAACAGTCAGTTTGCGACGTGTTTTATGCACGTTTGACCAAAGTGCTTAACAGCCTTTTGTCCGGTGTGAATAAGACACACGCATATAACGGTTGGGTCATGCCTGTCCTCATGTATACCTTTAGCATACTCAGGTGGACCCAGATTGAACTTAACGCCCTGGATAGAAAAGTCCGCACTACCATGACGTCCCATAGGATGCATCATCCGAGATCGTCGGTAATGAGGCTTTACTTGCCGCGAAAGCATGGTGGGCGTGGTTTTCTGAGCGCGCTCACCATGCATAATCGCAAATTGTGCAGCCTCCGTGATTACTTCTTGGCGAGATAGTCATTTCTAGTGATAAAGGGCTTACCCCTCTATCCTTAGCCAGCGAGCAATGGCAGGACCCAGCAGTGCTTAGCATTTCCGACCGGAAGACCGTATGGAAGGAGAAGGAGCTCCACGGGAGGTACTACAGGGCTCTACATGAGCCCTTCGTAGATACAGTCACCTCCCTCAACTGGCTACGTTTCGGTGACCTCTTCGGGGAAACCGAGGGTTTTGTCTGTGCAATACAGGATCAGGTTATTCAGACCAACAACTATCGGAGATACATCCTAAAGGATGGCACTGTCGACGTCTGTCGAGCTTGTCGCCATCCCGGTAAGTCACTTAGGCATGTCATCTCCGGTTGTTCGGCGCTTTCTAACTCTGAGTATTTGCACAGGCACAACCTAGTAGCCAGAATTCTTCACCAGGAGCTCGCTCTGAAATACAGTCTCTTGGACCGAAAATTGCCGTATTACAAGTACTTGCCGGAAGCCGTGCTCGAAAATGACCGCGCCAAGCTCTACTGGGACCGGGCCATCATCACAGACAGGACTATTCTTGCGAATAAGCCTGATATTGTGCTGATGGACCGGGCACAGTCAAGGATATTTTTGATCGACATTACCATTCCGTATGACGAGAACCTCGTGAAAGCCGAAACAGAGAAACGAACAAAATATCTGGACCTGGCTCACGAGGTGACCGACATGTGGGGTGGTCTGCCGACCGAAATTATTCCTGTAGTCATGTCTGCAAACGGGTTAATCCCAGCCAGCCTCTCGGGCCATCTGAGGCGACTGGGACTCCGTGACGGACCGCTCCGGGCTTAAATGCAGAAGGCGGTGCTCCTCGATACCGCCTGCATCGTCCGCCGGTTTCTTTCCCTTTCCCCCTAACCCTCGGCCGTTTGGTCTCCCCTGCCGAGGGCTTCCATCCGGTTGGGCTTTTATTTATTTATGTATTATTCACTTATTTATGTTAGTATGTTAAATATATATTTAAGTATATTTATTTTTTCCTTTTATATATTTATCAAGCCCAACCAGATGTGATTACTCTATCAATAACCCAAATTGAATAAAACTATTATTTACGGATTTTACCGCGTTTAATTACTTTAATTTATTTTTATTATTATCCCGACGTTTCGTTCCCGAGGGCTCACCTGTGTCTCCCATAGTCGCCGACATATTCATGGAGGACTTTGAGAAGAAAGCCCTTCTTACTGCTCCTGTAAATCCAAGGTTCTACAAGCGGTACGTAGATGACACTTTCACAATTTTACCATCTGACAAAATAACTGCATTTTTAGACCACCTTAACTCCATAAACTCTAAAATACAATTCACAATGGAGTTAGAGGCAAATAATTCTTTAGCTTTCCTAGATGTTTTAGTCATCCGAAATCCTGATAACACTATTGGTCACACTGTGTGTAGGAAAAAGACCCATATCAACCGATATTTAAATGGTGAATCTCACCATCATTCTTCACAGTTAGCTACCGTGGGTAAATCTTTGTTTCAGAGAGCACGAGGGATCTGTGACAGAAAACATCTGGCCGCGGAGCTTCAGCACGTCAAGCAAGTATTGCAAGACAACAAGCTTCGGGTCCCGCGCCTACGTCACAGTGAACGAGTGAAGCCGGCCACAGTCGAGCGCGCGCCTGCTCTACTACCATATGTTAGAGGAGTCACGGACAAGATTGGCTACATCTTGAAGCGAGCGTCCATTAAGACATACTACAAGCCGCTGAAGAAGATTGGTCAATTTTTACCATCCATCAAATGTAATATTCCTCTACAAGATGCAGGTGTGTACAAGCTAGATTGTGAATGTGGTCTCTCTTACATAGGTCAAACAAACAGATCTATAAAAACCCGCGTGAAGGAACATATAGCTGATGTGAAGCACCGACGCTCCGGGAAGTCTGCAGTCTGCGAACATGTTCAAGATCGTCCCCACCATTACATTAGATTTGATAAACCACAAATTCTCGCAAAAGAACACCGATTCCTACCTAGGATGATACGCGAGGCTATTGAAATTAAAAAACATCCAAATTTCAATAGAGAAGATGGTTGGGTCATATATGGAAGTGAATGCTGGGCCGTCAAGAAGAAGGATGAAAATAGACTGCATGCGAATGAAATGAGAATGTTACGATGGATGTGTGGTGTGACAAGGATGGATAAGATAAGGAATGAGTATATAAGAGGAAGCCTGAAAGTAGCGCTAGTGGTAGAAAAGGTGAGAGGAAGCAGATTGGCATGGTTTGGGCATGTGATGCGGAGGGATGAAAGTCATGTCACAAAACGAGTGTTGAATATGAATGTGGAGGGACACACGGGCAGAGGAAGGCCGAATAAAAGATGGATCGATTGTGTGAAGAGTGATATGAGAATGAAAGGAGTAAGTATGGAAATGACGGCTGATAGAGAGGAATGGAACAAGAAGATTTACTGCGCCGACCCCAGATAATGGGAAATGGTTTAGAGAATGATGAAGATGGTTGGGTGCTACCATCTGCTTGGAATCCTATAATTAACAAAATTAAACCCAAACCCAAGCATACCACTGCAAGACTTCATGATACTATAAGCTCGTTTTGCGTAAATCGGACCAAAATTTAATATTAAAAAACTGAAGGTAGCCGGACTAACTATGACATTGGGTCGTCAAACATCTCAGTCCCCCCCGTGACCATGGGCGCTGTAAAGCACCCGAAACGTCGTGATAATAATAAAAATAAATTAAAGTAATTAAACGCGATAAAATCCGTAAATAATAGTTTTATTCAATGTGTAGTGTTCGCGTAAATTTAAGAAATCAATAACCCAAATAATAATAATAATAGTAATGAGTAGTAAGAAGTAATTTTAGAATACGCAAATGTTAGATTGTACTGGGAACGAACCATAATAACTGATAAGACTGTTCACTATAATAGACCGGACTTAACTTTATTTGATAAAAGCGACAAATCGTTTACTTGATGCTTAAGTCAAACATACATTGAAATTATTACAAAATACTTCGATTTGACAATGGAAATAAATAGTCAACGGCACGCCAAAGACGTAAAAGTGGTTCCTATTGTCATTTCGGCTACTGGAGTTGTACCAAAATCCTTACACAATAGTCTAAAATTACTTCAGTTACACTCTTCAATATATGTAGAATTACAGAAAGCTGTTATTTTAAATACCTGTAGGATTGTGCGTAAATTTTTGTCCTATGATAGGTAAGAAGTAAGAACACATTTTTATTTATTTATAGCTTCTATACACATAAGATATATCATTTTAGCATGGTGTAAAGCCCGCTGAATATATCTTTCCTTACCCCTCAAAACGGGAAATAAAATAATAATAACAATAATAAATATCTGGACCTGGTTCACGCGGTAACCGACATGTGGGGTGGTCTGCCGGCCGAAATTATTCCTGTAGTCGTCTCTGCGAATGGGCTAATCCCAGTCAGCCTCTCGGGTCATCTGAGGCGACTGGGTCTCCGTGAGGGAGCGCTCCAAGCTCAAATGCAGAAGGCGGTGCTCCTCGATACCGGCCGCATCGTCCGCCGGTTTCTTTCCCTTTCCTCCTAACCCTCGGCCGTTTGATCTCCCCTGCCGAGGGCTTCCATCTGGTTGGATCTTATTTACTTATGTATTTTTTGTATTTATTTTATTTTATTGATATTTATGTATATTTATCTTTTCATTTTAACTTAAAATTATATATTTATAGAACCCAACCAGATGAGAAAATTATATAGATACCCCAATAATGCGTATTGGAAATACGAAACGAGTCTTGCATTAGAAAATGATAAGGTACAGGTTTACTGAGACAGATCAATTTTGACGGATCGATCAATTCCCCATAACCGGCCAGATATTGTGCTGATTGACAAAGAAGTGAAGCGGAGTTATTTAATTGACATTGGTGTTCCCAACTCACACAATATTCAACAAAAAACAGAAAAAATTTCAAAGTACCAACCACTTGCTGAAGAGGTAAAGCAGAAGTGGCGACAAAATAAGGTAATTATAATTCCGCTTATCCTTTCAACTACAGGTATTGTACCAAAACAGCTTAGTGGCAACCTTGCAAAATTGGGCTTAGCAAGATCTTTGCTCGATAAAATTCAAAAGGCTTTAATCTTGAGGGCAACTGCCATTGTGAGGAGACATTTATCCTTGTAATCAAATAAGTTCCTTAATATCTTGCCGTTAAGGCCGATTTAAGGATAGCACCCTATAAAGAGGAGTTACCGATTAAAAATAAAATAATAATAATAATAAATGATTTATTTTCTCACCACAATATGACAGAATTATTGTACATAATATTAGAATATTACACCTTAATGTTATACTGTGGAAGACTGGTGCCTAAGCTAGGCTTTACGCCTGTATTCCAGGCCACCAGGTCTCCACCCTATGGTTGTAATTACAATACTTTTATCATGTACATGTACCATAAATTTGTAATTTACATAATGTACCTTCTTTTACCTAACTAGTATTTAATATTTATTGAAATCTGGTGCTAGTATTAGTCTGTGTGTGCGTGTGTGTGCGTGTGCATGTGCGCGTGCGTGTGCGCGTGTGCGTGCGCGTGCGCGCGCGCGTGTGTGTATGTATGTGTGAGAGAGAGAAAGAGAGTTTGTTTGTGTGCGTGTGATTGTGTGTGCGTTCTTTTGTTTGTTAGTTAGTAACTGGGTTAGAAATTAAATTTAGGATTGGGTTAGTATTTAACTTTAGTACGGATAGTAATTAGTTAGTAGCTTTTAAGTGTCATCATAATTTGATTCTTGAAACCAGATAGTTATTTTCTTTTTTCATGTAGCCTTATTGACGTTAAATATAGGGATAATTTTATTGATTTTATTGTATAGAAAACCTCCGAGGTGACAAAATAAACGTTTAGATAGTTTGGTAGATAGAGTTATATGAGTGCGGTCCACGGGGTTAAAACGCCTTATACCTCGGGAGAGTAAGGGATTGTATTTTAATAGAGCATATTGTTTCAGTAAGGTTCTTTGTATAAACAGTTACCGCACAGTTAATATTTTCAACTCTTTATATAGGAGCTCTGTAGGATAGTGATGGACTCCTGAACATTATGGTAGAACATCCGGTACTTTAGCTTTAGGGACAACCATTTGCAAATGACAGCTGTCTCTCCGACCATTTTCCCATTTACGACACAGAACTCCATCCTGAAGAAGCAAGCTGTCCCACTGGGCCCAATAGCTTTTAGTGGTCGAACTCATCGCTGAGACGTCGCTCCACTTAGTCTAGGGAGCACTGGCCTTCATCCATTCCAGATTCGGCTTGATGTACGATTCTTCTTAATGTGCATGTTATAGGCAGTCCTTCCACCCGCTGCTAAGATGGTCTGTCCTGAGCATCCTCAAAGATACCACTTTCTTACCCTCTTGCCTAGTACAATGATTGCAGTCTTGAGGACAAGCTATCCTCGCAAATGCATCTGCGTTGCCATAAGATTTCCTGCTACGGTGTTCAATCACATAAACATATTTATGCTGCTGATGGGCGTTGTTGTTAACTGCACAACTTTCTAGAGGTCGATCTGCTTCACTTTTAACAGTTCGCTTACAGCAGCTGGATAGAAGATGGCCGCTTTCCACTCAGCCGTAGCATCTAGCGCTGTATCTTTTATTGCGGCCACGAACTGTAGCTGCTGCAACATTTCTAGCGCGACGAGAACGCCACCTGCCACTGCTGGGTGGTGCCGTTAGTCACACTGCCCTTTCGAGATCGATCATCTTCCTTCTCTACAGTTCGCTTAGAGCGGATAGATCGAAGATGATCCCTTTTCCAACAACCGTAGCATCTTGGGCGGTAACTTTTATTGCGGTCGCGAACTGTAGGTGCTGCAACCTCCCTAACGTGAGGGGAACGATGATCCCGCTGCTGCTGGGCGGCATCGTCAGCATTACTATCCCCCCGAGGTCGATCAACTTCCCTTTCTACAGTTTGCTTAGGACATCTGAATCCAAGATGGCCCCTTTCTCCACGTCCATAGCACCTTCAATCCTTTATTGCGGTCGCAAGCTATATTTGCTGCAACTTTCATGATGCGATTGGAACGATGATTCTGCCGCACGACTTCCACCTCTAGTGCATGGGCCAAGGCTCCCTTAAGCGTCACGCGGTGCCCGAGCCTCACAGCAGCTCTGACTTTCAGGTCACGAGCTTTCAAAAATGCCGTTCGCCAACATGACAGTCTCGAACTGGATTTTGTGGGCCGACCAGGAAGACGTCCCGTCAAACGGCGGCACTTTGAATCCACGTAGCGAAGGTGTTGTGACTACTATGGGAGCTGTAATTTCATTCTTAAATTTGAGATCATCCATTGTTTTCTTTACGTCAGCCATCACGTTGTCAACCCGATTGTTCACTTGGTCGATTCAGGTTTCAGCTTCCGACAGGTGGTTGTCATGTTGAGCAACCTTATCCTTCAACTCCTTTATCTCTTTCTCGAAGGTGGCGTGACCGTCCTTCATGAAGAGCATCTGCTCTTCCAACCGACGGGCCTGTTCATCTTGTCGACCCCGCAGCTGCTCTTCCAATCGGCGGGCCTGATCCGCCTGTTGATCTTTCAACCGGCGAGCCTGTTCCGCCTGATGATTTTCCAACCGACGGGCCTGTTCCTCCTGCTGGCGGGCCAGTTCCTCCTGCTGCTCTTTCAACAAATGGGTTTGTTTCTCCATTCAGCGAGCCTGCTCCTGCAGCATCACCATCATAGCACCTGAGTTTGGTGCTGCATATGTAGGAGCTGCTGACGGGTCGACTTCATGGCTGGCGGCTGCCCTTCCGACCTCTGTGGCGTTGCACTACCGAATCGTCTCTGGTCCGTCTCGTGCTGGCGTTGACTTTGGATACGAACACCCTCTGGGTCGTCTTTAGGTAAAATCGACATGATTTTATCCCACTTCTGGCACCAATTGTTACTAGCTTAGGGTTCGTGAGAATAAAAACTGCCAATTGAATTACCAAAATTGACACTTTAATTACCGCACACCAATTAAAACTTAAAACAGTCTAATATTTAATCACACTCTGATCACTTTAGTTTACTTTAAAGCTTCGCTTATATCACCAATTCAATACTGCACCGGTTGCGTCACAAACTGGCCTTATATGGGACATTTTCTAGTGAAAACATCTACATAGAATGTTCGTGTAGAATGTCGAAAGATCTAGCAAATAATTTCCTAGATAGCTCTCCTAGTTCTGCCACTCCATACTAGATGGCGCTAGTGAAGTATCTAAAAAGATCTTGACGCTTCTATTTATGCTATTCGATTAGATGACGCTAATTATAACCCGCCATGTACCAAGTATAAACTATGGCGCGCAACATTATTATAAGAAAACTGTTTCCATTTTTTTCTTCATTACTAATTAGTTCTGTATATATTTTATGTAAGTAAATGATTTTTACTCTAATAAGGGAAACAAATGAGCAAGCATGCTCATTTGTTGCACTTGGTTGGTTGCACGAGGTTGACCTACTCTACATTGCATTTTGGCTGCAGCATGAAAGGGTCAGCTCAATACACCACGCACTTACAGAAAGTGAGCGTAATATGGAGCTGCATAATTAATTGTTAAAGTTACTTACCTGTAAGTGTCCTTTCGTTAAAATTATGTGAAGTTGACGCGTCTTCTGTAAATTCTATAAATGTATTTTATAAATTCATGGATTGACGGACCAAATTACGTGAATTTTAAACTTCTGGGGGGAAAAATATCATTTCTGGTATACAACCAATCTATAACAGCCTCCAATGGCAATACTATACGCCTCCTGTCATTGTTAATTTATATATACATTAGAATTAGGAAACCGCTGTAGCTGAGGTGGAGTCATGAAGGAAGAGGAGTGTTAGTATGGCGATGTGCCACTCGCCTTATTCTCCGCGAATCTGACGAGGCCACACCATCGATTCGGTGGTTGTGGGGCTGCGGGGGGAAAGAAGTATTTGTATTGCGAAGTGCCGCTCTCCTTACGCTCCATAGCCGAATCTAGGTTGGCGGCGAAACTATAAACCAGATCCACCGCTGGGATCAGAAAGGCTTCAGAAGTGCTTCTGAGTGCTCGTGTTTCCTGGTCACATGGCCTTCACGCGTCTGATACGGGGGCATCCGTTGCGCAGTTGTAGTTGAAGGCCATTGAAGAAAGTGCGCATGTGTTTTCGTTACTTTACTTGCTTACTTGAGAAGGAGATGCGGGAGCAGTAGTTTTCTACCGAGGTGGAGCCGCCATCGAACCGCCGGTGTTGATGGGGCCATAGATGTATGCCAAAACGTTCCCGTGACCCTGGCAACATGTGACGAAGGTGGAACACCATGGGGTTTAAGTCGGTGCGAGTCAGATCACGCAAGACGGGTATGCGTAGGTATTTTCCCATGTAAAGAAAAGGGTTGTACACAGGGGATAGCAGAGACATATTGTTTTTACAGATAATGGCTTTATTTTTAATTTTATGCTTTATATGGACATCAATACCTTCCTAACAGTACTATCGCAACAAGGTAAGTTTTGATGCAATGCAAACAAAAAAAAGTTTTGATGTTTTGTCAGGGTAAGCAATTTAAAAGGTTAGATTGTTGAAGGCAAATAAAGCAGGTCGTACACTACGCAGATACGATAAGACTAAATCTGTGTCTGAGAAAATATCTTTCAATATCGTTTTCTATGTAATTTAGTGAACTAACACTGTTAAATTTTACAAGACATGTCACTTAGACATGGTTATTTCATGCCATACATATGGTTAATATCATTCATTACTACTGAATTACTGCATCGCTCTAGTGTTAATCGCTAAGTGAATTAGTGTCGCTAAGTGAATTATTGTTTTAGTTATGGGGATTTAAAGCATAACATTGTCATCCAAAGTAAATAGGAAAGTAATACTTGTCTATAGATTAATGTGTTGTTTTGTTTAATACATTACGTTTTTTTTATCAGTGTCGCTCATGGAATGGAGTTTACTCCTTAAGAATTTTTAATATATAGCGCACGGTATAAAATTAGATGAGTTATAAAATCAGGCGTTAACAAAAAGTGAAGCCGTTATGATAATCCTCTGCGCAACTAACTCGTGTGTCTTGTGGCGTCTCTCTCTCTCTCTCTCTCTCTCACTCTCTTTCTCTCTCTCTCTCTCTTTCCAAATATGTGTTTTTATAATTTGACTATAGCATTCAGTATACACATACAATATTCAACTCCAGTTTATGGAGTTTCATATTTATATTTTTTTTTTTTTTTTTTTTTTTTTATATATATATATATATATATATATACTTAATAATGAAATCAAGAATACGGTGGATTTAATTGGTAATTGGTAATTTAAGTGGTAATAAAATAATCTCTGAATCTTGGTATTTACTACACTTTAAATTTATATGTGATAGAGCCGTGCTGCAGCTACGGTTGCGGTATGAATAGGTAAACTCGAGCGTAAAAGAACCGTGCTCTCACAGAAAGCTAGCGTAAAATAGCAACCTAATGCTGCTTCGTAAATTATGACTACAGAACTGGAGACCATTTTTTATGGAAAGCAGACATTACAGCTTAGTCCTCAGGTGTGACAACTCATCGTAACTAACATTTATCAAGGATAAATGTTAGTTACGTCATACCGTCATAGAATTCTGGTAGTTTATTCTTCGAAGCTTCACGTAATGCAGGGTGCAGTGCAACTTGTATTGATAAAATTTAACAGATATTATTTGTATAGCCCTATGAAGCTAGCAGTGAAAGGTCCAGGAACCTTAAAATTTTATACAGAAATTTGTAGCTAAGATGTTGCTTTTTACTTGCGAAAACCGTGATTTTGTTGCTCGATCCAGTATCAAGAAAATCGAATTAAACTTAACGTTAAGATAGCATTAAAAACTTTAAACTAACTGTGGTGAATACTGAATAATACATTAAATTTTAGTTAAATGCGTTCTGTCGGAGGCCATGAGCTCTTCTGCCCTTGTTGTTTATCGACGATAGATATAGGTGGACTGAAGCATCCATCATCTTCCACTTCCACACTTCTTCCTTCTTTCTTCTTCTTCCATCAGGTTGAATTCGTGCTTCTTTGTCACAATTGTTCTATTAAAAAACATACGCATTATACGTGTATACATATTTAAATTGAATACATACATTAGTTATAATGTATATTTGCACTGCTTGTATTCATACACTATCTAGTAAATAATAATAATTACGAATTGACATTTGTTAAATTCAGTCACGTATTTCTCTTTAATATTCAGGTTCTATGCTTAGTCGCAAGTGTCGTTTATTTTCTTTTTGCTACTTTTGCAACTTGTGATCAAAATATGTACACAAAACTGTCATAAATCATTTACGTTTTTCTTTCTTTTGCTTAATGTTAAACTTTTACATGAAGAAGTGAAATTATTAGTGTTATTTTTTTGTATTTATGTTTTACTTTAACCGTCAATAAAATATAAACAGTATTTTTGCGTAGTACATGTACATCATATACTTAACATCTTCCTTGTCAAATTTTCAGATATAATACTATGACGAAAAGCAATTAAATATGTTGTATAAACTATGTATCTTATTATCATATTTCAATAAAACACACATGCTTCAAGGCAAGCCTTGAAGACGCCCAGATTGTATTCGTATGGAAAGATAGAAGCCGGAAAATTATTCCACACCTTCGAAGTAAACCGTTTGGTTCTATAGCGTAGAATATCGATAACAAAGAGATGAAGACCCGCCGACCGTCTGATCGTCCGAACCGCCCGTAGTTAAGGTCCGGAGGAAATTCAACCCCGAACAACTGAAGGCGGTCAGTGTATTCCAAGGATATATTTCGGAAAGTACGACCTAGGGTGAGCGGGCTTCTTTTAGCGGTGAAAAGACACGCTTGTGTTTTGAAGGAGTTGAATCTCACGAGATTGGCATCGCTTCATTAGGAGATTTTTTTTATAGAAGAGGGGGCAAACGAGCATGCGGCTCACCTGATGTTAAGTGACTACCGCCGCCCATGATCAACCGCAACACCATGGGAATTGCAGGTGTGTTGCCGGCCCTTTAGAAAGGAGTAAGCTCTTTTCTTGAAGGTCCCCAGGTCGTATCGGTCCGGAAAAATCGCCGGTGGTGAACTATTCCACAGAGAGGTTGTACGCGGAAGAAAACTCCTTTTGAAACGTACTGTGGTGGACCGCCAAGCATCCAGATGGTGTGGATGGTATTGGGACGTTTGCCGCGTAGTGCGTTCACGAAATTTGGCGGCTGGGATTAATACGAACAATTCCTTAGAGCACTCTCCATGGTATATGTGAAATAAAATGCAAAGAGATGCAACATCTCTTCGCAGTGCCAGTGAATCGAGCCGATCGGAAAGCACTCAGTCGTCGACGATTCGAGCCGCTCTGCGCTGGATGCGGTCAAGTGGAAGGTACTGGCTGAGGCAACAAGGGGAGTGCCTTGAAACTGAGGAAATACGACAAAGGGGTTCTTTTTAGCGGTTAACGCGCAAACTTGTGTCTTCTGGGGGTTAAACTGGACTAGATTTAGTCGCCCCCAATCCGAGACTCTGTTCAGCAAGACTCGACTTAAGACTCAAGTTTGTCCCGGCACTCGGAGACGTTTTCCCAAGAAATATTGGCTCGGCCGATGTAAAGAGCATCACCAGTGCTGTCATCTGCATAGCAAAGAATGTTACGGGTTTGCAACATATCATTGATATGCAGAAGAAACAGCGTGGGCGATAGCACGAAGTCTTGTGGAACACCAGCATTAATAGGCTTGCAATCGGAGCTTGCACCGTCTACAACGACCTTGATGCTCCGATCTGCAAGAAAGCTGGTGATCCAATCGCACAATTTCTCGGGAAGCTCATAGGAAGGGAGCTTCGAAAGAAGCGCTTTGTGCCAAACCCGATCGAAGGCTTTCGCAGTGTCCAAACTAACGGCCATTGCCTCTACTACCTCCACACATCTATGATTTAGGTAGACCAGAAGATCACCAGCTGATCGACCACGGCGGAAACCGTATTCGCGGTCACTTATCAGCTGGTGATCCTCACGGTACCTCATGAGCTGGCAGTTTACAATAGACTCAATTGTTTTGGAGAACAAGGAGGTGATGGCGATAGGCCGGTAGTTGGACGGGTCTGAGCGGTCGCCTTTTTTGGGGATCGGGAGGACGAAAGCCGTCTTCCATGATTTTGGGACTACGCCTAGGGAGTAGGAGTACCAGAAAAGACGCGTTAAAACCGGTGCCAACTCTGAAGCACACGTTCTCAGCACAATTGGGGGGATTCCGTCAGACCCACTCGACTTGTGGATGTCCAGGGAGAGGAGAGCTTTGCGAACCGAGCGCTGTGTGAACTGCACTTCCGGTACGAACCAAGCCATTCGGCGTGATGGGCGTTAAAGTCGCCGAGGATCACGATCTCTGCGGAGGGGATCTGCTGTAGCAACGAATCTGTAGCCATTTAGACGTGGTCGAAGAGTCGGTCTGTTTCGGCATTACCGCTATGGGACCTATAGAGGTACCCGTAGACGCGCGGATGGTCGTCGCTGTCTACGCGTAGCCAAAGGATGGACAGGTCCGAACCTTCAAGTCTGCCGAGGCGTCGAGAACAGATGTCCTCTCTGACGTAAACGCAAACTAGAGCCCGAGGCACAAAGGAGTGTTCCAGTTTGTACCCCGGGTAGGAGAGATACGAGACATCAGCCGGAGAGGACACCGCACCGCGGAGGCACAGACGGTCAAGAATAGCAGAGCCGGCCTCGCCGTCTCGAGATGGTAGTGGACGGCGTTTAGGTTAGAGTGAAGTTCCCTGATATTGCAGAAATTTACGGACAGCGTGGCAGGGTTTGCCTTGGTCTTGTTGCTCCGTTTGCCCCGAGCAGTTGTAGTCTTGAGCGGAATTTCCCCCCCCAGAATACGCGGGGCACCCTGAGCACCCACGCTCAGAAGTGGAGAAACATGGTCGTGGATGTTCAGCGAGGGATTCTCCAGGGGTGCTGGTACCCTCCTGGGGTAGTCTATCATTAATTAATTCCGCTACCATGTTAATGGGGGGGGAGGATTTGGGCCTCCGGCCACCTGCCTCACCAGACGAAACGCAAAAGCAGAGCTTCCACTTAAAGCCGGTATTCTGTGAGGTCGTGGTACCACCCTGGTTTGAGCCGGCCCATACGTGCAACAGCAAATCTGCCGCGTGGCTCTACCACTGTTAAAACTGCCTCTCTTTCAGACTTTATTTGATCTTGTCTGGGCCGGGCACTTGGCTGGTATCTCTCTACAACTATGCTATCGTCTGCATACCCATAGATACCGGGCATAACAGAGTTGCGGAGAGAAGGGACCGTTGAGGAACACCGGCGTCAGTCGCCATGGGATCAGATGAGCAGCCATCGATCGACATCGACTGTTCACTCAGACAGTCCTTTACCCATTCAGTCAGACTAGGGGATAAGCCGTACGCTGGAAGCTTACCCAAAAGGGTAGCGTACCAAACTCTGTCAAAGGCCTTCGGGACACCAAGGGAAACAGCAAGTGCTTCCCCACTGTTCTCGAGTGCCTCACCCCATTCGTGTGTAGCATACGCTAGAAGGTCCCTAGCCGATTAATTTTGATGAAACCCGTATTGCCGGTCACTAAGGAGGTCATTTTGTTTTAGGTATACCACAAAGGGGGCGTTCAATATACGCTCCTTAATCTTGCAGAGTATGGAGGTAATTGAAATTGGCCGATAATTGGCAGGGTCGGCAGGGCTACCTTTTTTAGGCACAGGATGCACATTGGCCAGATTCCAAGATTTGGGCACTATTCCAATCCTAAATGGTAGGCGGAATAAGCGACTCAACACAGGAGACAACTCATATGAACAGACCTTTAGAACTATAGCCAGTATACCATCAGGTCCATTAGCTTTTTTCACGTCAAGACTTCGCAAGGTTTAATAGGACCTCCTTATTGGTAATATGGACCTCTAAAATAGAGGTACTGCAGTGAGGTAATTGAGATGGTACACTGTCACTACTGTCCAGACGTGAATTTCAAGGAAAAAGAGAAGCAACTAAATCCGCTTTCTCCTTGAGATCATGCAACAGTGAGCCATCTAGTTTTAGCAGCGGAGGCAGTGTAGACCGACATAAGTTTGTCTCGAACGATTTGGTGGCTGACCAAAAAGCTCTACTGCCTGACGGTTCGACAGAGAGCTTTGTACGAATGCGTTTAATGCGGTCGAAACTGTCTTGCCGTAACGCCTTTTTGCAAAACTTGGCGGCTTGGTTAAAAACTCTCGTCTTAAGGCTAATATCCGGAGCTTTTCGGTTTCGAGCATGGATACAGGATAAGTACGCCATATGATTGTGCTTTTCAGCGCGAGCGCACTCGGTGTTGAACCATGTGTGAGCCTTACCACCAATGGGAACGTCAGCAAAGGGGATGAAATACTCTATCGCTTGACGTATCACATCGGTTATGGCACCGCGCAGCTCGATGGATCTTCAGACGAGAAGCAGACCTGTCGCCAAAGATAGTATGAAAAGAAATGCTGCATCTCACCCCAATCTGCTGACTTATATCGCTACACTCGCTGCACACCGTGAAAATCGTAGTTGGGCGGGGAATATAACGACACAGATTGGACGGTTGTCAGAAGCTCCCAAGTGTGAGGTTACTTGAACATTGTACCTGTCTGGATCGGTCGTAAGCAGAAGGTCGAGGCAGCTGACTATATGCCTATCCACATTAGTTACCTACCCTAGTTGCTTGTTGAATCAGTTGGGAGAGTCCCAGTGACAACAAATTCCACGTCTCTCTCCCAGCGTGGTCGATCTTCTGGTATGGGAACAGCCAGTCCTGATGACAGGCTACTTAACATTAGATGGAATAGTAGTCATGTACTTTATTAGAATGGTTTAAAAACTACATGTACCAAACCAATATGTGGCCTGTGTTACTATACACAGAACACAGAATGGGTTAAGAACTGGATGATGATTATTATCAAGGAATGTTTAATTTTCTTTTAGAAATAATAAATTTCTTTTATAATATCAAGTAAAATGCCGTTTTTACTAATAATACGTAACTAATGTTGTACAACTTAAATCCGAAATCATTTCCTTGTTTTTCGTAATGAAAAATATTACACGTGATTTCATCATCGGCAAAGGAAATAAAACTAAGACGACGTATTCCCCTAGTCTGCTATTAATAAAACTGTTTTGGTGCTTACTTTTGTTGAGCCGTTGTAGCTCAGATGATTAGCGCTCGTTGTAAATTTCATAATACGCGAAATAACCAGGTTCGATCTCCGCTGGCACCAGTTAAATTGTTAATTGCAATTTTAAGTGCCAATTTGCCACGTGTTTGGTGGTGAAGAACACACACACACACACAACATCGTGAGGAAACCTAAATTTCTGTGGAATAAGAAAAAATTTTGAAGATATCTGAAGTACGCCAACACGCATTGGGTGGTGCGGCGGATGCTTCCTTGCACTAGAATCCTCTCAGAAATGAGCCAGAAATCAGAAATACCTGTGCTCAGCAGTGGGACGTATATATGCTGTAACTTTAACTTTAATTTTTAACTATTGTCAGCTTATTATGAATCGTATCTATGCAGATTAACATGTTATATAAACGAGATTTTAAGTCATTTTACGTCACCAAGCAAGTCTTTTGGTACTTTATGACAACTATTATGATTTTAGCACCATCATTTAACAAGCACTCGTGTGTGCTGCCCCCCTTCTTTCAATAAAAGGTCGTCGGCAGGGGGCTTAAAGTCTTTCCCTTCCCCCACCCAAAACCTTTTTTCCCGTTTTTTTTGGTGTGGTCCCCCGTGGCGCGCCCTTCCCAACGCATGCTCTACCACGTAAAAAATATCGAAACGGATCCTTTAACAGTTCTGGATAGTAGAGTACCGTTTCTACTTAGAAGTCCGTCTAAATAGTTACCGCCCCTTACTTATGACGCCAAAGAGCAGTGCTTGCTCTGCTTTGTTTCTGTTTGAAGGGACTGTGAATTAACAAACTAAGAGGCATTCTATCTCAGTCGTCAGACGTGACAGCATATCTGCAACCTTCCTCCGTGTTGGTTGCAGGTTTCCATATACTTGCAGTAACTATATCAGATGGTTGAAATTTCGTTTGCCACTTAAGCATTACTTAAAATAAATAAAGAACTAGCTTTACAAAATTTTATGCTCATTACACTTTTGGAAGAAAGCGTGATTAATGATTACAAGTTATTAACCTATATAAAGTGGATGCTGTGTCTTATAGGCAAATATATCCCTCTTCGAATCCATATCAGATGCAGAAGATTTGTTCCCTATGAGAAATAAGAATAAATGTCTTGTGACCATTAAACTATATACGTGGTAGAGCTACGCTGCAGCTATATTATGGTTGTAGCACGAATCGGTGGGCTTCACCGGGGAAGGACCACTGTCTCACATAATACCAGCGTAAAATAGCGGCATAATACTGCTTTGCTATGTATGGTAAGTGTAGAGATCCAGAGACCATTTTTTACTGGAAACGCGGCATTCTGTCTTCGGTCTTAGTGGTGACAACGCATCTGCATTTTGACTCTCGAGATAAATGTGATTTCTATGTGCCAGAGCATCCACTTACTATCAGATGGACTGTGTGCTCATTTGTCACCCTTATTCTATAAAAAAACTTGTCTTCGGTATTCTTCACTAATCATACGAAACGCAGCAGAAAGGTCTATTGTTGGACAAGGGCATTTTCCATTATTGCATTTGTCGTACACAACAAATTCGACAACCTCATTACTTGATGTCTCATGCTACGACGTAATGCCTTGTTGACGCCCATCGCTTGTGCTGTGTCATCTTTAACAAACCTCACGCGATGACAAGGGGTTAGCTTCGTCACCACAAAGCATCTTGCACAGCATTTGTGCACTATAAGTTTTACATACGAAATAGTCTGTATATAATAAAATTGTCATGATCATTATTACAATCTACCACTAGTGTACTACTGAACATATTAACATGTTTCATCAGTTCATCACTCCAATTAGTGGATTGTCGAGGCTGCAACTTGAAAACTTTATTTTAGAGAGAGAAAATTAAAATATATGTACAATATTATGTAACAAAAACCCTGTGGTTCTTGTTAAGTGCGTTATCAGAATTAGTAGTAAGTAATAAATTTTTTCAGAAAACTCGACCATTAAAATTTTTATTTTATTTAAAAAACATTTGCACATTGTATGTGGTTTTATTACCTCTGCATTGTCCAGGAGTAAGAATATTGTCAAAGACCCCGCTCTACCGATGCTTATATGAGTTAGAGGTTAATTAACCATACAATTTGAAATTAAAAAAATATTTTAGTTAAATTAAATTTTTAACGGTCGAGTATTCTGGGAAAAAATATTTCTATACGTTTCAATACTGATTCTGATAACGCACTTAACGGGAACCACAGGGTTTTTATAGCATGTTGATAGAAGCAGAATTCAAGGGAATACATTTTTATTAATATCTCAGGAATAGAAAAAATACATTAAACGCATTTAAAATTCAAACCACAAAAAGATTGGAATGCAGTACTTGACTCTGATAAAAATGTTACGATATCACAAACGTGAAAGTAGCACTTCAAATAAATTTATCAATGTCGTTCGGAATCCCTCTTGAGACCTGGAAATTAAGTGTCACACAATGTTTGAGCATTATTCTTGAAAATGTAAAATCGCATCGACACTGTTTTGAAGTGTAGTGCCATAATTTAAAGACAACGAAATATTGATGCATATGTCGATTAAAAATATGATAATTTTTAGCAAATGGTCTGAGTAATACGAGTTAGCTGACGTATATTCTTCTATGTCAATGTATAAAAATTCATCCTAAACACACACACCTACAGTATATATTAGGGCACAATTCCGCACAAAGCGCACAATAAATTTTTCTCATAATATGTTCATAAGTAGAATATTTTATTCAATATAATTTAAATTAAAAATACTCATAAGAATATTTTTGATAATCAGTGTATGGTTTACTTTGAAATAAAAGTTAAAATTGGGAATGCTAAGCATATTGTATTTTAGTATACCAGTAATAATAAATTACTAAACTGCGGCAGCATACTTTTATTCACATCTTAAGGATTCCTAGTGTCTAGTGGAAGTTTCTACAACTAATAAAGTATGGCGAGCACGATTTTGTAGTTCATTTCGTTGCGTAGCCTTTTCCAATACTTCATAGACAAAATTGCAATTTGCTTGCATGGTCTTTTCGTGTAAAAAATTTGCCTAGGAATTTTTATTGAAGAGGTATTTCACAATTATATAATGCACATAAGAATTCTTCTTCGTAGAGAAACTCTAAGCGTATCCCTTTTCATAGTTCGCTGATCGACTTTCAGCCTCCTCGTATTACTAACAATAAAGCACCAAAACTTACTAGGTGTTAGGACGTCTTTTCTGCCTAGAATTCTCTGGATATGTACCAGCTATTTACCTATTTCTGCAGCAAACAAAGGAATGCTTGCAAGCATTCCTATATATATATATATATATATATATATATATATATATATATATATATATATATATATATATATATATATATATATATATATATATATATATATATATATATATATATATATATACTCGTATAGGGAGCCCGTACAATTACAAGCAGCAGGTGTCCGTGTACTTCACAGTAGCCATTTTCCATATTAAATGAGGATAAATATTTTTTGATGAAAAGAAGTATTTATAATTACTAGATAAAATTTCAAAGTGAATGTTTCCGTTGATGACCGTTGGGACCAAAATGATTTTTTTACAATATTAAAGTGAAAAAAATTTATTTACTTTATTGATATTTAATTAATTTTAGTTGACATAATACGGTATGATTCTGATCCCTTGTGATAGAATCCATTGGAGACAATAAAGTTGGTAATTTTCTCGCCCGAAGACATATCGAAGAAACTTAGCCAGCATTCTTAAAACTGTACAGGGAAAAATAGCACTATGTGATAATTATATTTTTTTAATTCTAATAAAATTTATAACCAGTATTAAAAAAATAGATGGTTTAAAATTGACAGAAAAAATACATTATTACAATAATCATTAAATATGCTATAAATACTATAACAGCTAAAGTGTAATTCAGTGGTAAGAGAACGTACTGTTACGAGCTTGGGGATCGACATTAAAAACTGCCGAGTGAATTACCAAAATTGACATTTAAATTACAGAACAACAGTGATAACTTACAACCACACTAATAACAAAACACAATTGTACTACTGATCATATACGTACTACGTATCGCTTCGAAGTATTCGCTTGATTTGCCAATTAAATACTGACCCAGGTCGCAGTCTATACCGGCCTTATATAGGGCATCAGAGAGTTCCAGAGTCTTCTACTATAGGAACATCTAGAATGTTCGAGTATATGCCGGTACCGACTGACTAGGTGTCGATAGTTCTGGAAATTTCTAGAAGGATTTTGACTCTCCTAGTTCTGCTACCCGATACTAAAAGGCGCTAGTGGTAACTAGTGTCGCCACGTACCATTGTGGCGCGCAACAGTGTAATTTTTTTACGCGCGTTATTATTTGTACCCATGAAAATTAAATGCAAAAATTCGCCGTGTAGAACTGGTGTAAGAATATGTACAACCCCACTTCATACCATGGGTGTTGTAAGAGGCAACAGAGGAAACAATCAGGAGATGGGCAGAAGTGTCTTTTTAATAACAACTAAAAAATAAAAAACTCTACTTGCTAACCTACTTAAAAAGCGTGGCATTTATTACAAATATCCGCCTATGAGTCAATCTCAAGTTTTATGCTTTTTAATGTGGTGGATATATTAATAAAGAATTTTTTTAAATATATTTAGCTTCATTTACCTAGTGTTTTAGATTAAGTGCGACAAATGATCACACAGTGGTGGGTTTTGAACAACATACTTGCGATAATCTAATTTACTAAATTAGCCGCAACGACGGGAAACATGAGCTACCAAGGACAGAATAACAAATGAAAACCGCTCAAGATAGGAACAGGCTTGGCCTCTCTCCACGGCCATGCGGGCCCGATGATAACTGCGACCCGTCGTTGGCTTGCGAACACGACCAAATCACACTGGGTTTCTGTCATGACCAAAATATTGGGCAGCTGTTCGAGCGCGACGATAAATGCACCTGTACACGACGAAATTGTACTGTGCAAGCGGTCACCACGAAATCTTGTGTTGTTTTGTTGCTCGATTGCCACAGAGTGCTATCAAAGCCAAGATCGCGCTCCAACAGGTCGAGCGGTCGCAGCACACGTCGATAACATACCAGACCGCCGGCGGCGTGGTTTCGGCATTTCACTTTTGACCACCGCTTCTCATTGGCGAACAGAATGACGCCACCATGTCTAGCCTCCTATTGAGAATGCCCGTGAAGTAAGGGATCGGAAGTGAAGAGGAAGGATATTGCCAGTTAATATAGTTAATCAATTGTGCGTTTCGGCACAACCAGTTTTAAATAAGTAATCTAAACAGATGTCTTCAAAACGGTACTTATTTTAAAAAAGTAAAATTTAAGATATTTAAAATAGTAAGCTGTCTATAAAATCTTCTCATATTATCAAAGCTAGGACTGTAATATTATTTCAATTTTTGGAGAGATGTTTATTATAAGAATCGTAAGATAATTTAAAATTTAAGGCTCGCTTTTGATTTTGAATTATATACCTTCGCGACAAAACTTAATTCGATCCCTCGCCTCCTCCCGTCGCCATAAGTGAAATATTACGTGATAAATCTAACACTTATTTGATGGCTAAGCAAACATCGTGAGTAAAGCTACATGTTTGAAAATTTTTAAGAAATCTAAGTAAAAAACAAAAAGGATATATGTGACGTAGTGGTTACTTCTCCTCCTAAATGATGGAGTATTCCAAGATTGGATGTACCCTAAATTTTATTTGATAATTTGATTTAAGAATACTTTTAAGCTCCATAATCAGATAATCAAATAATGTGCGGTATTTGTACTACGTGACGCAAAAAGTTACACACAACTTTTTAGACTAAGATGATTGTGTTTTTATATTGATAAAAATTAATAATAATAATATATTTTAACAAAAATAACTTTATTAACCTAAGTTAAAAATTTACAAAAAATATAGATAGCTACAAAAATTTAAAAAATACTTTATTTATATCTATAACTGCAAATTTTATTACTCTCTACTGTGAATATTACAAAGTTAAGTATCAGGAAAGCTATGGAACATAACGTAAAATAGTATCGGTAATTTGACGGCAAAATGCACTGAAAAAATTTGAATTATTACCTTCTTTTTTATAGAATAAGGGTGACAAATGAACACACAGTCCACCTGATGGTTAGTCGATTTTGTGGCCCATAGAAATCTACATTTATCCTCGGTTAAGAATCAAAACGCAGATGCGTTGTCACTTTTGAGGACTAAGATGGAATGCCTCGTTTCAAGTAAAAAAGGGTCTCCGTATCTCTACACTCACTATACGAAACACGGCCATGTTACGCCGCTGTTTTACGCTGGTATTCTGTGAGGGCATGGTCCTTCCCGATCGAGCAGACCCATTCGTGCTACAACCATAATATAGCTGCAGCGTGGCTCTACCACGTATAAAAGCGTATAAAATCTTCTGCATCTTTATGCTTTAATGGAACATTATTTAAAATGTTTATTACATTTTAGATTATAAAACTGAGTTTCAATGTATTTTTTTACCGAAGCTAACCGTACAATATTCTTGGTGAGTTTTAAAACTTACTATAGGTATACCCATATTCGAATAGGGTTAGGGTATTTTGATATTTTAACAATTCTAAATGAATTCGCTTCAGCAGTTTTAAACACATTTTTCATCGTTTGTCCTCAAGTTACTGGTAACTATTCATTCATTCAAAACTTTTATTATCTATTAATAAAAATTAAAAAGTAAAGTTAAATAGTAGTGTGCAAGGGGCGACCGACTTTAGGATAAGTCAGTAACCGTTGTGCGTAGGCAACCCAACCCAGAAGAAATTCCTGAGAACAAATAGTGAATATTAAAATTTTTTAATAATAGTAAATATAACGTGTAGTAGCGGTGTTAGAATACCCACTATCCTATATCGTCCCGTGGATGTTGTAACAGGATACTAATGGAAACTTTACTAATAAAAATGATACTAAAGTAAGAGGCAAATAATTCCTTAGCTTCTATAAAATATCTTATATATTTTTATTCCATATTGCTACATCTACGTCAAATTTTCACCACTTTCTCCATGAGTTGACTGGTAGAGAATGCCTCAAGGTATTAAGTCCACCCTTTGTATTCTTATGTATTAAGGAACACAATAAATAATTAATAAATACCATACTTTACAGTAAGCTACGGGAGGAAAATCTTTGTTTCAGAGAGTACACGAAACCTTTGACAGTAAACACCTAGCCACCGATCTGCAGCACTTCAAGAATGTTTCGCACGACAACAAGCTTCGAGTCCCGTGCCTCCGTTATAGTGACCGAGTAAAAACGACCACAGTTGAGCGTGTATACCACCATATGTGAGAGAAGTCATAGCCAAAATTAGCTACATCTTGAAGCGGGCTTCCATACAAACATACTACAAGGTCACCGAAGAAAATTAGTCAGTTGTTACCATCCGTGAAGTGTAATATAAGATGCAGGCTACTAGCTGGATTGTGAATGTGGTCTCACTGACAGAGAACAAACAAAAAGATCCATAAAAACTTGCGGGAACGAGTTGAACGCTTATGTTAAGCACCAACACTCCAGAAAATCTGCAGTAAGTCAACATTTTCAGGATCGTGCTCGCCATTACATCAAATTTGATAGACCACAAATCTACCAAAGATGATTGGCGATGCTATTAAAATTAAAAGCACATCTTAATTACAATAGAGAAGTTGGCTCAGTTTGGCACCGTCTGCTTAGGATCGCAACCCATGCACACTACTGCAAGACTTCAAGATACTGTTAGCTTGTTCTCCGTAGATCCGGCCAAAATTTAATGATTGAAAGTTGAAAGTAGCCTTCGCTAACGCTGAAAATAGGACGACAAACACCGCAGTCACTGCGTGGCCATTAGTGCTCTTAAGTGCCCGAAACGTTGGAATATAAACAAGTAAAAGTAAACACGATAAAATCCGTAAAATTTTATTTTATTCCATAGTTTATTTACTTTCAATTCTTAATAGGTTTGCTAACAATATGGTAGGATGTAATTCCCACACTTGATGATATACGATATAAATGATTATAAAGTTGCTATGATATGATATATGTGATGCGATAAAGTGAATGATAAAGTAAACGACTGCTTGATGTGAATGCTTGAAGTGCACTGCTTGCTGAGTACTGGCACCTAAAGTGCTTTGTTGTTAAGACTGCTAAGTTGGCATAAAATGTGTACGATTCACCGTACAATGTTTAACATCGAGTACTTAATACTTAAACATAACTAAAACTTAAACTTAGATTTTTCGCGTATTATTTCGGCACTTATTTTCTGAGCTGTATTTTCTGTGATGTATTTATAATCTATATGCTATCGGTTATCGATAACCTGTCACTACTGATTTTGAAGTGAAAAGTTCACTGCTGAACATAGGCCTCCCCTAGAGATTGCCTCATACAGAAAATATTTGTTATAGTTGCGATGCCTAGCGACGCCGGGTTGACAGTACTTATTTTTATTTAGCTGTTATCAGGAAAATGTTGTAACCCATCTCCGGGTCCAGATTACTTCTATCGCCTTTTTTGGCACGCATAGAATAATGTAGATAGTGGATATTTTATAGTGCCACAAGTGGTTATATTATACTGTATTAATCTTATCGAATTTTTCATACTTTAGTTTTAAGAACTGGTGATAATGGCGCCGTCTCTCAAATACAGAATTATTTGATTTTATTCGTTTAATCACCATTAATCTATTTTTACTACATACGTGGAACATTTTTGTAAATCATTCTGTATTCCCGTATGTATGTAAAAATTTTACTGAACTTCTATTTAGAATGTGATACTTTTATGACGCATAATATGCATAAACAACTTCGATTGATTTTTGATTTGCATTAAATAGACAACAAAAAAAGTTGTTGCATTTTGGCGGACTTCACATATTTATTTTAATATTTAAGAAATACAGGTTTCCTGAAGATGTTTTCACTTATTTGCAAAGGGTTTTTACCTCACAAATTCATTTAAAACGAAATAATTTGCAATGACAACAATGCTACTTGCATAAGCGGATCTAAAGCTTAAAGAGCGTCATATACTGAAATTTTTTTGCATTACTTACTTTATAATCGTAAAGAATTATCTATTCTTCTTATTTATCATCATCAGCCTGTAAGGGTCCTCTACAAGACCCGGGATGTTGCAATTTAGAGTGAATTTGCTGTAATTATCACAGCTGACAGACAGCACATGACTAAATAAACGGAACAGAGACAAAACTTCTTAAGAACGTGCAAAACTGTTACCTATTCTCGTAGAGTTGTCACAATAGATGAAGACTAATTAAACAAACATTTGTTAAATAGTTTTCTTGCTCAGTATGATAGAATATTTTACAAACTACTTGCTCTAATAATTTAAATAGAATTAATTTAATTAATTTACCCATTTCCGATAAAAATTATATATATGTCACCAGGATAAATAAGATATGTTTTGATCTTTCTAAATGATCTTTCAAAAGGTTTATTAATAGGCCGTTTGTAATATTTTGGCGTGATCGTCTTAGTTATTGACGTTTTACGTTTGCCGCGTAGTGCGTTCACGAAATTTGGCGGCTGGGATTAATCCGAACAATTCCTCAGAGCACTCTCCATGGTATATGCGAAATAAAATGCAAAGAGATGCAACATCTCTTCGCAGTGCCAGTGAATCGGAACGATCGGAAAGCACTCGGTCGTCAACGATTCGAGCCGCTCTGCGCTGGAATGCGGTCAAGTGGTAGGAGCTGGTACTGGGGAGCCCCAGCCCAGAGATGGGAACAGTATTCCATGTGCGACCGAACCTGCGCCTTGTAAAGTCGCGGGCGGTGTGCCGGCATGAAATACTGTCCCGCTCTGCTGAGCACGCAAGCTTTTTAGAGGCCAATTTGGCTTTCTCTTCTAAGTGACCACGAAACTGCACGTCACTCGATATGTCAACGCCGAGGATCCCGATACTGGCTGAGGCAACAAGGGGAGTGCCTTGAAATTGAGGAGATACGACAAAGGGGTTCTTTTTAGCGGTTAACGCGCAAACTTGTGTCTTCTGGGGGTTAAACTGGACTAGATTTAGTCGCCCCCAATCCGGGACTCTGTTCAGCAAAGACTCGATATCAGACACAAATTTTTCCCGGCACTCGGAGACGTTTTCCCGAGAAATATTGGCTCGGCCGGTGTAAAGAGCATCACCAGTGCTGTCATCTGCATAGCAATGAATGTTACAGGTTTGCAACATATCATTGATTTGCAGAAGAAACAGCGTTGGCGATAGCACGCAGCCTTGTGGAACACCAGCATTAATAGGCTTGCAATCGGAGCTTGCACCGTCTACAACGACCTTGATGCTCCGATCTGCAAGAAAGATGGTGATCCAATCGCACAATTTCTCGGGAAGCCCATAGGAAGGGAGCTTCGAAAGAAGCGCTTTGTGACAAACCCGATCGAAGGCCTTCGCAATGTCCAAACTAACGGCCAATGCCTCCCCCCTTGGACTCTACTGCCTCCGCCCATCTATGAGTTAGGTATACCAGAAGATCACCAGCTGACCGACCACGGCGAAAACCGTATTGGCGGTCTCTTATCAGCTGGTGATCCTCAAGGTACCTCATGAGCTGGCAGTTTAAAATAGACTGCATTGTTTTGGAGAACAAGGAGGTGATGGCGACAGGCCGGTAGTTGGACGGGTCTGAGCGGTCGCCTTTTTTAGGGATCGGGTGGACGAAAGTCGTCTTCCATGATTTTGGGACTACGCCTAGGGAGTTGGAGTACCGGTGCCAAATCTGGAGCACACGTCCTCAACACAATTGGGGGGATTCCGTCAGGCCCACTCGATTTGTAGATGTCCAGGAAGAGGAGTGCTTTGTGAACCGAGACCTGAGTGAACTGCACTTCCGGCATGGAGCACTAACACCGCGGGATTGTTGGCGGCGTATTCCCCCCGTCATCGAGAGTCGAGTTGGACGCAAAGAAAGAGCCTAGAAGATCGGCTTTCTCCTTTGCGGTATGGGCCAGTGAGTAATCCTCCCTGTGCAGAGATGGAAGAGATGGCTGACAGAAATTCCCCTGGACAGCCTTGGCGAGAGACTTGAATGCACGGGTTCCAAAAGGAGGGCGAACTAGTTTCTCGCCAATTCTGCCTATGTGCTGATGCCTTGGCAATGACTCTTTTGAAGGACCTAGAGGCGGAATTATACTTCTTTTTTTAGAGCGCTGGTGTTTACATTCCGGGACGCTGATGCGTCAGCCTAGGCTCGGTAGCACTCCTGCTTATAGCGTGATGCCATTTTACAGGAGCGACCAAACCATGGCTGAGATTTGCCTCCAATTGGTACCACAGAGGAAGGAATAAAAAGTTCCATACCCTGAAGTACCACATCAGCGATAGAATCCGCAACAACGTTGGGATCGTCCAGCGAGAAGCAAACCCATCCCCAAGGGTAGGATGCAAAGAAAGACCGCATCCCATCCCATTCGGCTGACCTATAGTGCCAAACACGGCGGCAGCCTGCAGAATGCAACTGCGATTTCAGCGTGAGTGGCACCACACTCCGGACAAGACAATGGTCCGAGGAGCCTAAAGGGGCTTTGACGGAAATCTGATATTCGTCCGGGTGAGAGATCAGCAGAAGGTCCAACAGGGAAGGTGCATGATCCTCCACATCTGGAATCCGCGTAGGCGAAGTAACCAGTTGTGTCAGACCATAAGCCAAGGCAAAATCATGAACAGATCTCCCCCCATGATCGGTTAAACGTGAACCAAGCCGTTCGGCGTGATGGGCGTTAAAGTCGCCGAGGATCACGATATCTGCGGAGGGTATCTGCTGTAGCAACGAATCTGTAGCCATTTGGACGTGGTCGAAGAGTCTGTCTGTTTCTGCATTACCGCTATGGGACCTATAGAGGCACCCGTAGACGCCCGGATAGTAGTCGCTGTCTACGCGTAGCCAAAGGATGGACAGGTTCGGAACCTTCGAGTCTGCCGAGGCGTCGAGAACAGATGTCCTCTCTGACGTAAACGCAAACTCCAGCCCGAGGCACAAAGGAGTGTTCCAGTTTATACCCCGGGTAGGAAAGATACGAGACATCAGCCGGAGAGGACACCTGCGTCTCGTTCAGGAAGAGCAGAGCCGGCCTCGCCGTCTCGAGATGGTAGTCAACGGCGTTTAGGTTAGAGTGAAGTCCCCTGATATTGCAGAAATTTACGAACAGCGTGGCAGGAGTCGCCTTGGTCTTGTTGCTCCGTTTGCCCCGAGCAGTTGTAGTCTTGAGCGGAATTTTGCCCCCCCCAGAATACGCGGGGCAGCCTGAGCACCCACGCCCAGAAAAGGAAAAACATGGACGTGGATGCTCAGCGAGGGATTCTCCAGGGGTGCTGGTAACCTCCTGGGGTAGTCTATCATTATTTAATTCCGCTACCATGTTGATGTGGGAGGGGGGATTTTGGCCTCCGGCCACCTGCACTCACCAGACGAAACGCGGAAGCAGAGCTTCCACTTCACGCCGGTATTCTGTTAGGTCGTGGTACCACCCCGGTTTGATCCGGCCCATACGTGCAAAGCTGCCGCGTGGATAACTCCACATATCATAGCGCTAATGCACTAAGACATGAAGTTCAGTATTCTGGTTACACTTAAAAGTGCTACCAAACACACTCATCCCAATCCTAAAGATAGACGACGCATTGCTATGCGCTACGACGTCGCCTACAACGGTATGAGTGTGCGATGTCCACGGGAAAGCTGTATTGCTACAACAAACCCGCTTACCACCAGCACTAAGATGATATGTCTAGGAACACATCGGTTAGCGAGTCCAAGTTTACCTCGTACCAATTGCTCGTGAAGCAGCATACACGCCACCATAATATTCCATTTCAAGTCCCTAACAAGGACTAGTCATTTTGCTACAGTACTAGGAGCGGTCGGTCACCCGACCACCCCATACAATGCTTATCCATCAAGGAGACCTTCTATAGTATTGCTTTTGTATAATAGACCTTACTTTCATAAGTCATTCATATATAGGGCTCGAACCCACGACCCTACTATTGTAATGCAAATTCATCATGGAGATCTTCTATAGTAATGCTTTTGTGTCATAGACCTTACTTTCCTAAGTCATTCATATATAGGACTTCAACCCACGACCCCACTATTGTAATGCAAATTCATCATGGAGACCTTCTATACTATTTCTTTTGTATCATAGACCTCACTTTCATATGTCATTAATATATAGAACTTCAACCCACGACCCCACTATTGTAATGCAAATTCATCATGGAGACCTTCTATTGTATTGCTTTTGTATCATTGAGTTTAACATCATAAGTCCCTAATATAGGACTAGTCATTGTGCTACAGTACTTCAAGCAGTCGGGCTCCCGACCACCCCATATATATGTACAACTGCAGGTATGTATCTCCGGCAGCTCCTCCATACAAGATATCTATACATGAACACCTTCCATAACTTGAAAAGAACTCCACAACTTGGGAAATTTCTTTTATACACGAACTCCTTCCACGACTTCGACAACTTTCAACAAATTTTCTAATTATCTTATAAATGTTATTTATCTTAATTTTTTATAATATTTTCGACTTGTATTTCTATTAATTATCTCATTTTAAATATTTTTTCAAGTTTTTAATAAATTTATTTATTATGGAAGACAATATTTTGCCTTTAATTTACTATGTTATTGGTCTAATGTCTGAAATGTATTTATATTAACTTTGTGGTTATTAATGTAATTTTATTGTTTAATATATATCTTTTAAGACTATTTTTGACGCCCCTTTATATTGAATTTAATTATTAATAATAATATTGGGCCGTCACAATATTATTGCATTTTCACTGACCTTACGGTTTACAAAATTTCAACGCAATCAGACATCGGGAAGTTGTTCAAATCTTACTTGCAATATGTGAACTTAGCACATGTACCTACTATATACCAACTCACCCAATTACCTACAAATGTTTTGTAAAATCTTATAAAAACAATAAAAATGGTAAAAACACAGCGTGCTTCTTATTAAAAATATTCTTATCAAATCTTCTTAAAAAAGTGATTATCAAACATTTACCTACTGTTCTCCTTGGGATAGTTAAAGTATAATATGTTTTTATTTTTTCGAGTATTATTCATACAATAAAAATACAAGTTTTTACATTAAAATATTCAAACTTACAACTAACAAAATAAACAACGTGCGTCGCACTGACCCTGAGATTTTCCAATACCTGTGCCAGAGTAACCGGTTTTTTTTCAGTCTCGCCAAAAGTCTCGATAAGCGGCCACGCACACAGGCCCGCATGCTTGTAGTAATACGAGTACAACCGATTCTCGTGGTTGTATGAAGCTACATCTATGTTTCTTTTATCTAATCATGTGGTTGACTCATGTAGATTGATAAACACAGTACAAGACGTTCCGCACCCTCTCAAAAATTTGACGTTGTTACCCTTAGCCTGTATGAATATTTTAGGTCTGGCTTTGGCGTAACATATATAGATATGCCATCATATATGAAAAGGTTTATGGCAGCAATGAATTTATTTATGCCAACCCACGGCAAACGAAATATCGTTCCTCCTTTATCATTGAACTTTGCAATATAATGTATATTATAAGACTTCGCTAACCTCTTCCTTTGTTTTTTTTTTTTAATTTTTTGTGCATATTTACTTTACTTATTTACACTTTAAATATGAAATTGAAGAGCCGTATCTCCAGCGTGTAAGAAAATTCACTTGATCGGTTGTGTCATGATATCACTCCTCCTAATTATAAAAATACCTATACTATTAAGGTTTAAGTTAGATAATAAGTAAAGTAAAATATAATCAATTAGCGACGGGCTTCGAATTTGTCTGGGAGGATCTATTAGCGTGGCAATATTTAGATTTAAGATAATCTTCAAAAAAATTATTTTATAAATTTATCGATTTCTCAAAAATTTCCAAGCTTTTCGTATAAAATCCTAGAGCACTCCTGGAATTACTTTCATCTGTATGTGAAGTTTCATTGCTATCAGTACCGCCATTCCAATGATTAGTCCAGATAGAGAGACATTCAAACAGACGGACAGACAAACAGGTTATTAAACGGAAATAATTTCAATATTAAAATAAATCAAATCACTAAATAAAACTTTCTTGTAGTATAAAACGACTAAGCACAAAATACCTATATTAATATGCAAAGTAAAAATAAATTACCTGGGTACTGATGATTCCGTTTAACGCTGAAAGTAGGACGAACGGTTAGCCTTATCGTTGTGCGAACTATTTGTTATGACAAACTTTCAGCATGCAAGCTTTATAATATTCGTATTCTGTAATCTTAACTGTAGTAATCGCAAAATTAAAGTGCAAATAACATAACCCGTGTAGCAATACTGATATATTTTAAAGCATGCAATTTTTGCTGCTCTAAATAATTTAATGACTTAATTAAAAATAATCATTGCTGATATGTTTTAAAGCATAAATTATATAGGATTTTTGGTCACACGCTTTAGAGTAAACAAGGCATTTAGCAAATGCTTTAAAGTATTCAAATTATATGAATAAAATGCGTGTTTTAGAGTGGTATATCTGCAACTAATATAAGCTTAGTAGAACTAGAAAACTGGTTGGACTTGGGCTATGTCAGTAGTTCGAAGAACTGACATCCGATGATGATAAAATATTCTCTAGTGGAAGTTTCGTACCGTCAGGTGAAGTGAAGGATAGCCTTCTCCAACACATAGAGTACCAAATGGTTAAGATATGGAGAATGCCAAATGGATGTAGGTGGCTCAGGAACATGATTTGTGGTAGTTCTTGGGAGCTCATTATAATGTAATCAGCAATATATTTTTGGAGGAATGTAACGATAATGATATTGATCTTTAGCAAAAATTCTATATATCATGTAACGTGTTGCGTGTTGCGTAATATACAGGCACTGACATCCGATTACCGAGTAATTCCTCAAGGAAATTGTTCAATTTCGAGCTTGCGTACTTCTGCGCAGCCCATTACTGTGTGATATTCGATAAAATTCAATTTCCGTTACTTTGTGATGTCATAATAAATACGTATTGGATATATGTTTATAAATATACAATTGTAAATGTTTTAAAATAATTGGAAACTTCTCCCGTGTATATTTAATTACCTTTATTATATATCATAACAGACAGTGGGAAATAAAACAGGAAATGGGCAGCAGCATCTTTTTGATAATAACTCAAAATAATAAAAACAATCCGCCTTCCAAGAGTGCGAATTATATCGAATATCCCTTCTATGAGGCATTAAGTTGAAATGTGATGATGAATTCTCTTCTTCATCGCCTCGTAAAAGCCCACTGCCTGAGCTGGCAGGCTGGTGAGTGAGTATCTGATATTTTTTCCATTGTGTTACAGTTATTTAACACCAATCTGTGGGATTTGGGCTAGTCACATTGGCACATTTGGATGATTTGGATCACTATTATTTGGTTATAAAGCAAAGCAAAACACACTCTAAGCGGATTTCAATTAAATAATTGTCATTTTACCTCCTATGTCAATAAGTTATTAAGTAAAAATTACCTACTACATTCTTTCTGTATGTGTAATAAAATCCATTACCTCAGTTTGTTTTGTGAGTGTCGTAGCAAGTAACTATGTGAAAGACATGAGATCGCATGACTTTCAGTAGATGGTGGTATTATAATCTCGCTTACATTAAATGTAAAATACCTAAACTGGCGACGGGAGCAGTGTCTGGTATTGCGGTGATCAATCCAACGCTAAACGTGCCAATAAAGGCAAACCCTCCCGACGATAGGAGAGCTCCATGTCTAGCCGTAGACATGGAGCTCTCGCTGAAGGAGAGGAAAAAGAACAAGAAGACAGTTTATTAAGTCCATTATAATAAAGGCAGTTTATTTCATTTCAACATTTATAGAATCCATATTCTATTTAGATCTCATCTCTTAGAAACGTCTTTCGCCGTCCGTCATGTTCGTCTTCATACAATAAAAATAAATTAGATTTGACACACATACACGCAAATAGCTCAAATGAATTCAAGGTCTTTTACAGCAATATTGTTTTGAAATGAAATGAAATGAAAGTTTTTTTTTTTAAATAGATTATTGTATAATACTTAATGAAAGTCATTTTTTATTTTCTCTATCTTATCTGGTTTGCAATACAAAACATCTGTCCTGGGAAGAACCAGCAAGAAATCCAGCGGGACTTTTTTTTAAACATATTTCAATTTACAATACATTTACTTTGTACGATTTTTGTATGAATTTTTATAGAACCAGCATGGTGACCATCACCTTATTCTCGGGTTTTATTTTCATTAATATATTCATTTATATTATAATAACCCTTTTTGTACAATTTTTCTTTAATAAAACATTTGAACTTGTTTAATGAAAAATTTTGTACATTTTCTGGGATTTTGTTGTAAAAGCGTATACATTGCCCCATACATAAATTACTAATTCTGAGGAGTCTAGTAACTGATATTACAAGCTTATATTGGTTCCTATTAATTAAAGTATGAACATCTTTATTTTTATGAAAGCTATTTATTTATTTATGTACATACATTAAATTTTCATAAATATATTGCGGTGCCAAAGTTAATATGTTTATTTGCTTAATTTTTTCAATTAAAGACAAACAAATAATTAAAGTTATAAATTGCCCGTACGGCTCTTTTTTGTAAAACAAATATGACTTCACTGTCAGTCACATTACCTCATAGTATGATTCCATAAGACAAAACGTTATGAAAGTAACTAAAATAAACTAATTTATTCAACATCGGTTAGACTTCTAATATTTCTCAAAGCATATGCTGCAGAACTAAGTCTGCCTGCTAATTTAGATATATGGGGGCCCCATTGAAGCTAAACTAACTCTTCCCCATTTAATGTTGATCTGTCGATTGAGTTTGAAAATTAATGAGGTATCATCAGCAAATGATGCCGTTTCATGATTGTCTCCTACAAGACAAGGTTAGTCATTAATATAGACTAAGAACAGGAATGGGCCGAAAATCGAGCCCTGAGGAACGCCCATTGATACAACTGATCCGGAGGAACCTTTACCATTGATAATGACTTTTTGAGTTCTGTTATTTAATTATGAAATAATAAGTCGTCACCACACCTGCATCAGTCGTCGAGCAACCTCTGGTGAAACCAAATTGATTTTTATGGAGTAATTAATTTTGTATTAAAAAAATTAACGATTGATCAAAAATTATCTTTTCGAAAATTTTACTAAAATATGTTAGTACAGAAATAGGTCTAAAATTAGCAGGGTCTAATATTTTACCAGATTAAATTAAAGATATTACTTTTCTATGTTTCATTAAATCAGGAAACGCACCAGATTCAATACCAGTATTAAAAATAATGGCAAGCTGAAGTGCAATTAAATATACTAAGAAAGTAATAACTGTAACGCAAATCCCCCATAAATTTGCGGTTTTCTGTACATAAAGGGTTATTAAATATTTTACAATATCTTGTGGCAACCCCCCACTAGATGGAGTGACGACCTGGTAAGACATGCAGGAAGTCAATGGCTCATCAGATGGCTCAGGAACGTGCTTTTTGGCATTCTTTGGGTGAGGCCTATGACAGCAGTGGACTTGTGAAGGGCTGTAATGATGATGATGATGATTTGGTATGTAATACTAATCTAAATTCATTCAAATAATAATCTAAATTCATTCAAACAGGTATTAAAATTCTCTTTGAGTAATGAATCGGCGACAGTTAGAGAACTATTCAATGACTGTTGTCAAAATAGGAATTTTAGTGAAATATTTCTTAAACATCGCTGCGGCTTCTCGATTTGATCTAATCAATTTATTTTTAATTTTCTTTTGATTATTTGTGCAACAAGGTTTGTCTTTACGTGTTTCGCTATTGATTATACTCCACGCCATTTTAATTTTATTTTTAGCGGTCCAAATTTTATTGCTATAATGTAAAGATTTGGCGGTAGAGCACACTATTATAAACATTTTAGAATAATTTTTGACATATTCTGCAAAATTATCGGAAAGATTATAGGATCTTTCATGGTAAAGTTCATATAATCTTCACCTGTTCTTATGAATTCCTACAGTCGCACAATCATTATATGCCTTGCGACTGTTTCTGGAGAATATTTAGAAGTAAATGTTTTATTAAATTCATTGCTTATAGGGGTAAATAATACTCCATATAAATAGTCTGAATTATTCATGTATAAAAGGGGTTGAAGGTTTTTTTTTTACCATATTACTTCTAAATATTTTCAGGCGTTTTCTATTAATCGGAACAAACACAATTTTCTCAATTTCCTGTTTTTATGCATAGATGGTATAACACATAATGAAACCAGTTGTCCACAGTTTTCAAGTCTTGAGGTATACGTGACGAGAAGGTGTGTCATACTACCCTTGAACGCTGCCAAGCCGAGTTGAATTCATTGACAGACCTTTTGGTCGAAGTTGGAATTACCTGGTTAGATTTACGATTAATAAGAAGTTATTTTACTCAATTATATTAGTATTATACATCGCCAAATTTGAGGGTATGCTAAAAGATCTTATGGCTTCCGATAGAAGGCGTTATTATCTCTTTGAAGTCTTTAAAGCGTTTCTCATAATTACTTTATACTACTACTCCTATCATACAAGATCGGGTCAAAGATTATCTTTCGCCACTATACACAAAACCTACACAACTCGGCATAAATCTTTCACACTAAATATTGGCATGTTCTTTCACACTAAATAAAGCGAAAGACAAAAAAGAAGATTGAAAATAAAATTAAGTATATTGTTACTGCCCCCAGTTACCCCGACAAAGATCCATCGAGCTAGGGCCCAAAATAGCCCAATTCGACGGGTAACGAAGGGGAGAGTCCAACTGACCTATGGATAACTAAACTATAACGGCTAACAAAGAAGCAAGCAACACTTACCGATTGGCGGAGGTAGGGTTAACCACAGGGCATCTGGCAGGTGAAAGGTGCATGTAAGTGGTGTGCAGTAATGTCTTCAATAGTAAACTGACAACCGCTGATCCTGGACAGCAGATCCCAAGGCGCTGCCTCTCTCCAATGGTAGGATCCATCCAAGGCGACGTTCACCAATGGAAAACTTCCACTTCAATTTTCACTATATTAGTTTATCAACTTTATTTTCCATTTAAATAACTTCAATTCAACCAAATCAACGTTAATCGACATTAAAACAAGTGACACGCTGCACAACTTAAGGACGGTTGGTCAAAGTTCAAAGTCCCAGGTTCACTTAGCACAACTACTAACTCATCGATGCAATTAACGGCATAAAAGTTCCTTTAATAACTACAAATTCCAAGTAGGTCCATTTCACGTAACACGTTCAAAACAGACAACTAAATTCGAGACGGTCTAGACTGTACTCAAATATTCAATAGTAAATTCAAAATGGCGCGCACAATTAACACAAGATTTAGGCATTCGAGTCAACGCCTACCGCGCGCAACCTTATACCAGTCACAAACAATAATTAAAACGGTTACAACAACAATTATATTATTCCGGCCTCGTTATCACCGAAACTTACAAGTATAAGATAACACAAGAAGGCTCTCAACGGATAATCCACCCGGGCTTCGCGCAAATAAACTCAAGAAATAAGCCTCGTTATCACGATTACGTACAAGTATAAGATAACACAAGGAGGCCGCCCTTTCGACGCAAAATTATATCAAACTCGTGACCCCTAACTCGACCCGGAAGATTATGTAACGCCCAACGTTTAACTGGCGCGGGCGCAGCGCCCAAAGGCTTCCTGCCGACTGCCATGCTTGCTCTGCGCGTACGATGCAGCTAGCCTCCCCTCCCGCGCTACGCTAAGCGTTTCCTTACCCCGCTAGAGGCAATCGGACATAAACATATATAGTTAGAAACAACCCTGTTAAAATCATTTAAAGTTTGAAGTTATTAAATTAAATACAAGGTTCATGCACATATAAAATGGAATCAACCACTTTTAGAACTAAAGATAAAATCCGATGAAAACAAGTTCAATGTAAATTGGAGGAAAATCCCAACTGAATCAGTATTGAGAATTTCCGTCCAATTACTTGTTTATATTTTATAAAATTTGTTGGTTACGCCGTTTATGTTAAAAGCTCTTTTAGAAAATCCTTTCGTATTTGTGATTGCATAATTATCATTCATCGTATAAATAGTCCGTATAAATAGAAATTGATTACAGCTGTGCTATTATTAATATCAAAATGCATGATATAATAAATGATACTAATAATTATATTTATAGTATATTTAATAGTATATTTATTAATTACTGTGCTAAACAAAGGCTAGATTTAATGTTTTAATAAAATAAACAAAAGCAAATACTTATTTTATGATTTACAGTTATTGTTTAATGTTTACCTAAATGCATATTAAGCGTTTGTAACATTTGCCTATATACAAAATACTCTCATCGTCGTGTACACGGATCTTCTAAATGTGACGTTAATCTAAGGGAAATACCCGTTCCCTTTCCTAGATTTTCGTTTTAAATTTAACTTGTTTTTATTAGCGGTAAAAGGATTAGTCATTCAACAAATCTAGGTAATTATAAATTTATCGTACATTGTTAAAAGATTTTTCTTGGTCTATGAAAGTTAAAGAGGCCTACAACGAAAAATTAACCTGAGAAGAAAATTTAGCAAAACTTTAATAATTTTGTTATTTTAATATAAAGTTTATTCCAGTATTTATATTTTAGTGGCTGTAATATTTTTATTTTTAAAAAGTTAAAACTTAGAATATGATGTATAAAACAAGTTCTGAAATACGTTCTGTTGAGTCTGAGGTAATAATTCTTCAAAAAGAGCTTAGCTTCATGAAGGAATCAATGGAGTTTATCAACCATAAATACGAAAGAATAATAGTTTAGTATAATAATATATATTAGTATAATAATAGTTTCCATAAGAAATAATGAAGATTACACACGACTTCTGAGGAAGGCAGCTGAAATGAAAACTCTTAATATGGAACTAAAAAGTCGTCTAGAACAACTGAAACAATATGCACGCGCTGCTAATATCGAGATTTAGTGTATACCTGAGCACAAATCTGAGAACCTTATTTCGACAGTAATATAATTAGCGAAACTGTATTATTCGACCCTAAATAAAGCGACAAAATGTGTGTCTAACTAAGATAGCAAAAGCCAATTATTCATAATTCCAATCTCAATCCATGATTGTCAACGTAACAAGTCCGTTAGTTTGGGATCGATTACTTACTGCAGCTATACGGATCAACAAGAAAAACCAAGGTGACAAACTCAACTCATCTCACTTGAGCATTGGGGGTCAAAAAAGACCTATATATGTCTCCGAGTATTTATCTTTACATAACGAAAGAACTTCATAAAGCTGCAAGGATAAAGGCGGGGGAAAAGAATTAAGAATTTGTATTGAAAGGCGGTCGTATATTTATTAGACAATCTGAGACCACCAATGCAGTTTTTATTAAAAACATCGAGGCACTGAACTAAATATAGCTTTAGTTTTAGTTTTTGCATAAATTGTAAGATTAGTGAGTATTATGTCATATTAGCTATTACAACGTCTACAAAGTCTATAAATTGTTACAATCAAAACGAAAGAGGTCTACTCAAATTGTAGCCTTTCATAATAACGTGTTGCTGATAAAATTATTTTTGTGACGGAATCCTGGTGGCAATTTAACATATTTAATTAAGAGTTGTTAGATGAACTTTATGTTGTGTATAGGAGAGACCATAATATAAATGCATCAAACTGCAAAAAACCTGGAGGGGAATTAGCAACAGCAGTACGTAAGCATTTCCAATCAAATAAAATAGAAACTAAAAGTAAATTAGAAGAATTATGGTTTACTATCACCCTAAAGAGTTGTGTTGTATTGGTGTAGTTTATCTTCCACCATCTGTAATTCAAACCGACTTGGAATAGTTTGTAGAAAATTCTAGTAATAGTATATCTGGACATTGGGATGCTCTTCTTCGGGGATTTTAGCATACCAAACATAAAATGGTGTAAAACAGACGATAGCAGTTTTTTTAATCCTATTAAATCATATTTTTCTCTCCATAATTTTATTTTTGATAGAAATTTCAATGATATTGATACAATATAATTATGTATAAAACAAAAACGCTAGAAAAGAATTTTTTTTCAATATTGATTTGATGATTGATTACATGTAATTCTTATCGAAAGTAATTTTTTACTTTACCACTGGTTAAAAAAAAACCTCTGTTCTGGGAAGAAACAGCAAGAAACCCAGCAGGACTTTATTTAAAATAAATTTTGCAATATTAACGGTAACACAATATTTACAATATTTATTTCAGAAACAGCTTAGAAGCGACCACCTTATTCCAAGGGGTTATTATCACACCCCCCCCCCCGAACGGGTTCCCGCCTTGTCGTGGCGGGGGGGCTTAGTAGCCGTGGCTTGGTCTCCCACGGTGAACAAAGAGGAACCCACGTGGCTGGCCCGAGGTGAAGGGCCGGCCTGAGGTGGCTGCTCCGAGTGGGCTTGGGGAGCCCTCTTCGGATGTGTGCTGGTGGACTGCAGCGAGTGGGGACTCGCGCACCCTCTACCGCTGCAGCCGAGGTGGAGTCGCGGAGGAAGAGGAGTGTTGGTATGGCGATGCGCCACTCGCACTATCCTTCGCCACTCAAAAGGGGCCGCACCGTTGATGCGGTGGTGGTGGGGCTGCGTAGAGAGGATTGTCGGTATTGCGAGGCGTCGCTCTCCCTACCCTCCGCAGCCGAATCTTGGTTGGCGGTGGAGCTATAGACCAGATCCGCCGCTGGGGTCGGGAAGGCTAGTACTTCTATGTTTCCTGGCCCCATGGCCTTTGTGCATCGGACGCCGAGGCGTCTGTTGCACAGACGTAGTTGGAGGCCGTGGAGGAAGGCGCGCCATGTGTTCTGGTGCGCCTTACCTGGGAAGGAGAATGGGGAGGAATTTTCCTCTCCCGAGGAGGTGCTGCCATGGGGCGGCAGGCGCTAGTAGGGCCGCGGATGTGTGCGAAAGCGTTCCCGTAGCCCTGCCAATATGCGACAAAGGTGGAACACCATGGGGTTTTAGTCGGTGCGAGTCCGACATAACCCGTCCTTGCCCCCGCGAGGCGGGTATGCGTAGGCATTTCCCCATGCAAAAAAAAGGGGTTATTATCAACCATGTATTAATTTATATTATAATAACCCTTTTTATAGAGTTATTGTTTAATTAAATGTTTGAACTTTGTATATTTTCTCGGATTTAAACACTTGATCTCGTGTTTTCTATATTTTCAGATATTTACCTCGAGGATAGTGCTTTGTTGAGAGTCGATTTTTATCACCCTCCATTGAAGTTCACTGTTTCACTATCCTCATATCATAATTTACACCCATGCCGAATTAAGTAAATTAATACAGATTATATTTCTGTAATCGACGATCTGCAAAAACTTGATTGGTTATCGTTGCTTCTGCGCCTTGATAATGTCAATGAAATGATTAACGTTTTTTACGCAACCTTACGCAAAATTATTACAGCTCATGTGCTCAAATCATGTTAGTCAGAACTAATCCTAAATGTAATGGTTATCCGGCATGATTCCGCTAGAACTCATCAAAATTTTAAAAGAAAAGAATAAAAAACGGCTTCGTTACAAAAGAATTGTAATCCCTGAGATAATATTATTTATGAAATAATAAAAAAAATAAAGTAGCAAATTATTATATTTAAATTATAATAACTACCGTAACAGAATCGAAAGCAGCATCTCACAAAACCCAAAATACTTTGAACCTTTTTAAAATATAAACGTAATAAACAGAAGTAATACTTTATCATCTATGTTTTTGAAAAATTGATTAGTTGAAGATAATGGATAGGTACGTATGTTCGTGACCTAGATACAACAAATTACATTGTATTTTGGTTCGACACAACTTCACTAAACGCCTACGTTTCAAATCGACTGGTTAAGGCATGTATATATTGTTGCGCGCCTAAGTTGATGTCTAGCACTAGCGCCATCTAGTGTCGGGTAAAAAAGCGAGGAGAGCTTTCCAGAAAATGACATGAATAATCTTTCTACCAACAGCGCCATCTAGTATCGAACGGAAGAATTAAGCTTTCTGGAAGCTCACACTTGAACTTTCTGCACCTGGTCGGTTGGCGCGCATATTTACTTGAATATTCTGGACATTTCGGTGAAAAATGTGTATTTAAAGGCGCTGCAAGACGCGGTCGGGGCAGTATTGAATTTGGCGAGACAAGCGAAGCTTCGGAGCGAAATAAAGTAAATCAGTGTGTTTAATTATTCGTGTTTTAAGTTTTAATTTGTATAAAGAAAATTAAAGTGTAAATTTTGGTAATTCAATCGGCAGTTTTTATTGTCACGAACCTCAAGCTCATAATAATTGGTGTCAGAAGTGGGATAAAATCACCAATTTTACCTAAGGATGAAATGGAGGGTGTCCGTACCCGAAGTCAACGTCAGCAGGAGACGGACCAGAGACGATTTGGTGGTGTAACGCCGCAGATGTCTGAGGGCCAGCCGCCGGCCACGGAAAACGGCCCGTCAGCAGCTTTTTTTTTAATAGATGAGGGGCAAACGATCATGCGACTCACCTGATGTTAAGTGACTACCGCCGCCCATGATCAACTGCAACACCAGGGGAATTGCAGGTGCGTTGCCGGCCCTTTAGAAATGAGTACGCTCTTTTCTTGAAGGTCCCCAGGTCGTATCGGTCCGGAAAAATCGCTGGTGGTAAACTATTCAACATAGAGGTTGTACGCGGAAGAAAACTCGTCTTGAAACGGACAGTGGAGGACCGCCAAGCATCCAGATGATGTGGATGGTATCGCGACGTTTGCCGCGTAGTGCGTTCACGAAATTTGGCGGCTGGGATTAATCCGAACAATTCCTCAGAGCACTCTCCATGGTATATGCGAAAGAAAATGCAAAGAGATGCAACATCTCTTCGCAGTGCCAGTGAATCGAGCCGATCGGAAAACACTCGGTCGTCGATGATTCGAGCCGCTCTGCGCTGGATGCGGTCAAGTGGAAGGAGCTGGTATTGGGGAGCCCCAGCCCTGAGATGGGAACAGTATTCCATGTGCGGCCGAACCTGCGCCTTGTAAAGTTGCAGGCGGTGTGCCGGCATGAAATACTGTCCCGCTCTGCTGAGCACGCAAGCTTTTTAGAGGCCAATTTGGCCTTCTCTTCCAAGTGACCACGAAACTGCACGTCACTCGATATGTCGACGGCGAGGATTCCGATACTGGCTGAGGCAACAAGGGGAGTGCCTTGAAACTGAGGAGATACGACAAAGGGGTTCTTTTTAGCGGTTAACGCGCAAACTTGTGTCTTCTGGGGGTTAAATTTGACTAAATTTAGTTGCCCCCAATCCGAGACTCTGTTCAGGAAAGACTCAATTTCAGACACAAATTTGTCCCGGCACTCGGAGACGTTTTCCCGAGAAATATTGGCTCGGCCGGTGTAAAGAGCATCACCAGTGCTGTCATCTGCATACCAATGAATGTTACGTGTTTGCAACATATCATTGATATGCAGAAGTAACAGCGTTGGCGATAGCACGCAACCTTGTGGAACACCAGAAATAATAGGCTTGCAATCGGAGCTTGCACCGTCTACAACGACCTTGATGCTCCGATCTGCAAGAAAGCTGGTGATCCAATCGCACAATTTCTCGGGAAGCCCATAGGAAGGGAGCTTCGAAAGAAGCGCTTTGTGCCAAACCCGATCGAAGGCCTTCGCAATGGCCAAACTAACGGCCAATGCCTCCCCCTTGGACTCTACTGCCTCCACCCATCTGTGAGTTAGGTAGACCAGAAGATCACCAGCTGACCGACCATGGCGAATACCGTATTGGCGGTCACTAATCAGCTGGTGATACTCAAGGTACCTCATGAGCTGGCAGTTTACAATGGACTCCATTATTTTGGAGAACAAGGAGGTGATGGCCATAGGTCGGTAGTTGGACGGATCTGAGCGGTCGCCTTTTTTAGGGATCGGGTGAACGAAAGCCGTCTTCCATGATTTTGGGACTATGCTTAGAGAGTAGGAGTACCGGAAAAGACACGTTAAAACCGGTGCCGACTCTGGAGCAAACGTCCTCAGCACAATTGGGGGGATTCCGTCAGGCCCCCCTCGACTTGTGGATGTCCAGGGAGAGGAGTGCTTTGCGAACCGAGCGCTGTGTGAACTGCACTTCCGGCATGGAGCACTCACACCGCGGGATGGTCGGCGGCGTACTCCATCCGTCATCGAGAGTCGAGTTGGACGCAAAGAAAGAGCCTAGAAGATCGGCTTTCTCCTTTGCGGTATGGGCCAGTGAGTCGTCCTCCCTGTGCAGAGATGGAAGAGATGGCTGACAGAAATTCCCCTGGACAGCCTTGGCGAGAGACCAGAATGCACGGGTTCCAGAAGGAAGGCGGACTAGTTTCTCGCCAATTCTGCCTATGTGCTCTGACTTTGTCTTGGCAATTACTCTTTTGAAGGACCTAGAGGCGGAATTATACTTCTTTTTTAGAGCGCTGGTGTTTACATCCCGGGATGTTGATGCGTCAGCCCAGTCCCAGCCCAGCTCCTACGTCTGTGGCACCTGACTTAGGAGCTCTAATGGTGATGCTGCAGCAGCTGCAGCGCGGACAGGAGGAACAGGCCCACCGATTGGAAGAGCAGCTGCGGGGTGTGGAGAAGGAATAGGTTCGCCGATTGGAAGAGCAGCTGCGAGGCGGACAGGTTGAACAGGCCCGCCGGCAGGAGGAACAAGCCCGTCATTTAGAAGAGCAACTCCAACGCGATAAGGAAGAGCAGATGCTCCTCATGAAAGACCTTAACGCTACCTTCGGAAAAGAGATAAGTGAGGTGAAAGATAAGGTTGCTCTACATGACAACCGCCTGTCGGAAGCTGAATCCAAAATCAACCAATTAAAGAAAGCGCTGGACAAACTCAAACTTGGGGATGGAAATACAGCTCCCGTAGTAGCTACTACACCTTCGCTACGTGTGTGACTTTTTCCTGCTCAGCTACAAAATCCAGTTTGAGGCTGTTATGAAGGCGAACGGCTGGAATAAAAGTCAGGCCTTGACTGCTCTCACACTAGGCCTGCACGACCAGGCCTTAACAGTTCTGGAAGCTCTCGGTAAGGAAGTGACTTATGAGCAACTCCTTGAGGCATTGAAGGCGAGATATGGCGACGCTCATCTGGAACACGTCTTTCGTGCGCAGCTTAAAGATCGCGTGCAGCTCATCAAAGAAAACCTGCAGCAGTGGGTTCTAGAGATGGAGAAGCTGGTGCGAAAAGCATACCGGTCTGTACCTGCGCTCATTGAAGGGAACCTGATGCAGACATTATCGACGGCATCCGCGACCTGGAAGCCAGAGCTGCTGTGAGGCTCGGGCACCACCAGACGCTTAAGGACGCCTTGGCACATGCCCTGGAGGTGGAAGCCGTGCGGCAGGATCATCGTTCCCATCACGTCAGGGAGGTTGCAGCAGCTACAGTTTGCGACCGCAACAAAGGATACAGCCCTAGGTGCTATGGCTATGGGGAAAAGGGCCATCTTCGATCCAGCTGTCCTAAGCGAAATCTAGAAAGGGAAGTTAAACGATCTCAGTAGGGAAGTGCGGCCAACAGCACCACCTAGCAGCAGCAGGGAAACGAGTATAAGCCAGAACTGCGGGGTGGGTGCTGGCTGATGTTAAAAGAGCCGCAAGGATCTCGATCTCACAAACCCATGATGGGAACAGTTTAATCATCAAGGGCGAGGTCAACGGAATGTCGTGTAAACTGACCATAGACACTGGAGCCTCTCGTACGGTTGTTAGTTCCCAACTTATAAGTCAGTTCCTTGGGGACTCCGCATACAACTGAGAACGAATTAATTTGGTAACAGCCACCGGTCAGTGTATACCCGTCCTTAGAGAGAAGGAGATGGATTTGAAGCTAGGCAACGTGATCTACCTGCATAATGTCATCGTGGCTGATATAATGGACGACTGCATCCTGGGCCTAGACTTTATTAGGAATAATTGTTGTGAGATCGATGTTAAGCAACGTGTTTTGAAATGTGGACCGGAGGAACTTTTTATAGAAGGTGTGTTGCCAGGGAACGTGTACAGCATTAAGAAGATTGTTCTTCAGCCGCAATCGGAAACAATTGTACCAGTTAGTCTTCCTCGAAACGCTGGGCAAGCTCACCGTTGTGTACTTGTGGAAAGGGTAAACAATGACCTTCCATGGAAAGTAGCCCGAACCTTGGTCAGAACCACTGACATCTCAGGAGTACGTGTGCTGAACCTTTGTGACCGGGAACAGATTATAGAAAAAGACACGCTGGTTGTTACTTGTGAGGAAGTGGATTGGTTACGTTGGTGCCAATATCTATAGAGTGAGACCCCCAGCAAGGATGTACAAACGAGAGTGACCACACTTTTGGAAGCTGTCGCAGCGTTCTCTCCCCGAACGAAATGGTATAGGCGAAGAAGTTGTTACTCAAGTATGCCGATGTATTTTCATCAAACGATGCTGACATAGGAAAACTGGCTTAGTTCAACACAAAATAAACACAGGAGAATAATTGCCTATCCGTCAGCGGCCAAGTAGATTGCCGGTAGCACGTGAAAAGGAAGTGGAAACCATGATTGAAGGAATGGTGAAGGATGGTGTTATTGAACCTTCCTCTAGTCCATGGTGTTCACCCGTGGTGCTTGTAAAGAAAAAGGATGGCAGCATGTAGTTTTGTGTTGACTACCGCCGTCTGACCGACATTACGAAGAAGGACAGCTATTCCTTGCCAAGAATTGAAGACACGCTGGACACGCTTACAGGAGTAAAGTGGTTTAGCACGCTGAATCTAAAAAGTGGCTACTGGCAAGTTGAAATTGACCCTAAGGACTAGAAGAAAACTGCGTTCTCGATGGAAAGGGTCTGTGGCAATTCAAAGTAATGCCTTTTGGGTTGTGCAATGCTCCAGCAACGTTTGAAAGGCTGATGGAACTTGTATTTACCGGGCTAATTGGCGAAGCTTGTCTGGTCTACTTGGATGACATTAACTTCGTGGGCCGTACGTTTGAGGAAAACCTTCAAAACCTGGAACGCGTGCTCATGAAGATTCAGAGTGCCAACCTCAAGTTGAGTCCGAAGAAATGTTCACTATTCAAACGGCAAGTAAACTTTTTGGGGTATTTAGTATCGGAAGAAGGTATCAGCACGGATCCAGAGAAAATCGCCGCTGTCAAGGATTGGCCGGTTCCAAACATTGTACAGACAAGACGCAGAACCTCAGAAGGACAGCTTACCACGTGCATAGCAGGAAGATCTGGACATCAAGCCGATTCTGGAATGGATGAAGGCCAGTGCTCCCAAGCCCAAGTGGAGCGACGTCTCAGCGATGAGTTCAACCACTAAAAGCTATTGGGCCCAATGGGACAGCTTGCTGCTTCAGGACGGAGTTCTGTGCCGTAAGCGGGAAAATGTTCGGGGAGACAGCTGTCATTTGCAAATGGTTGTCCATAAAGCTAAAGTACCGGATGTTCTACAGCTGTACCATAATGATTGTTCAGGAGGCCATCTGGGAGGTAAACGAACTCTACTGAAGATCCGAGAACTGTTTTACTGGGTCCACTGTTGAAACGATGTCGAGGACTGGTGTCGCAAATGTACAAGTTGTGCGGCTATAAAGGGGCCTCAGACTCGAAGTAGAGGTGCATTGAATTTATATAATGTTGGTGCACCATGGGAGAGAATAGCCATTGACGTGGCGGGGCTGTTTCCGGAGAGTGAAAGCGGTAACAAGTATTTCATGGTTGTGATGGATTACTTCACTAAGTGGCCAGAAGTCTTCGCAATTCCAAATCAAAAAGCTTCATCAGTTGCAGATAAACCAGTTCATGAAGTCTTCTGTCGTTTTGGAGTACCTTTAGAGATTCACAGCGATCAAGGAAGGAAATTTGATTCTCAAATATTCCAGGAAACTTGCCGAGTACTGGGTACTCATAAAACAAGAACGACTTCTTATCACCCGCAATCTGATAGAATGGTACAACGATTTAATCAGACATTGGAGAGGTACGTAGCAAAAGTTGTAGACAATCGGCAACGAGATTGGGATAAGCACATACAACCAAAAACGGTTGTCATATCGAAGCGCTTTTCACGAAAGTACACCAGCTTTCGTAAACTTTGGAAGAGAATTACGGCTGACTGCAGACCTGATTACCTGGGATACCACCTGATGCCCCACGCAGTATAACCGATTATGTAAATGACTTGCGGAACAAAATGAATGACATTTATGAGCACATCAGACAATCGGACCAGCAAATGTCCGAAAAGACGAAAACCCGGTATGACCGCAAAATGAAAAACAAAGGATTCCACGAAGGTTCACTAGTGTGTTTGCACAATCCAGTCCGCAGCAAAGGGAAATCTCCTAAGCTTTAAGCTAAATGGGACGACCCGTATCGGATTATGACCAGGATCAACGATGTAACCTACCGAATACAGAAAGGTGCAAGAGGGACTCCTAAGATCGTCCATGTGGATCGCCTGGCGCGTTATTATGGGGCCGATAATGCTCGGGACGAGCATGTCTTAGGAGGGGGCAGTGTTGCGCGCCTAAGTTGACATCTGGAACTAGCACCATCTACTGTCGGGTAACAAAGCGAGGAGAGCTTTCCAGAAAATGACATGACTAATCTTCTGACCAACAGTGCCATCTAGTATCTAACACAAGAATTAAGCTTTCTGGAAGCCCCACACTCGAACTTTCTGCGCCTTGTTGGTTGGCCCGCGTATTTACTTGAATATTCTGGACGTTTCCATAAAAAATGTGTATTTAAAGGCGCTGCAAGACGCGGTCGGGGTAGTATTGAATTTGGCGAGACAAGCGAAGCTTCGGAGCGAAATAAAGTGAATCAGTGTGATTAATTATTAGTGTTTTAAGTTTTAATTGGTGTAAAGAAAATTAAAGTGTAAATTTTGGTAATTCAATCAGCAGTTTTTATTGTCACAAACCTCAAGCTCATAACAATATGAATCAATTTTTATAACTGTTCAGGTGAAGTTTCAATGTTGCGTATAAAACGTGGAGGTATACATAAAAATTGCAAAAACCAATTGTTATGCTCGTTAAGCTCAAAATATTCACATATTTATTATATGTAGACATGGAATTACTATACATTTGTTAAAAATAATCATAAAAATGTCATTAGTTTACAAAAAAGGTACTAGTTTGCATTTCGACCATTATGTTACTGCAATAAATTCATACATTTAGAAATACTACACAAAATACAGTGTTTGATTACACCTTTAACATGATTACAAACAAAAACTACAAATGCCCTATGAAAAGTGTCTTTGTGTTAATACTTGGCATCTCAGTAAACAGATCAGAAAACTTACTGGTGTGCATCGTGGCCTACGGGTAATTTAGTTTACAAATCTGACAGGCGGCTTACCTATACGACCGCTCTTAGTTTTGAAAACAACAGACTTTTTTCTTTAACAGGTTCTCTACTAGGTTCTTTACAAGGCTTTACTGGCTCTATCTTTACATCTTCAGTGTTGACAACTGGAGTAACATCATTATCATTTAACATATTATATAGGGGCTTTAAACGATCGATCGAAATACTAGCTTTACAATCCTGTATCTGTATGAAAAATACCTTATCAAAACGTTTAATCACTCTAAATGGACCATCATAAGAAGGTTTCAGGGGTCGTTTATCAGTGTCATCCCTAACAAAAACATGAGTACGAGACTTTAAATCAGGATGAATAAAAATTATTTTGAATTACTATGAGGTTTTAAAATAGGTTTCAAATTCGGTATCAAATTACGTATTTTGTCTGCTAAAACGTCACTTACCTCTGATTATGAAATGTTATAAAAATCACCAGGTAATCGTAATGCACGTCCAAAAGTTATTTCGGCTGGGCTGACGATAATATCGCTTCTAAGTGCAATATGAAGTGCTGAAATTATTGCGGGCAACTCATCAACCAATGAAGAATCATTTAACCTAGCTGTAAGTGAAGCTTTCAACAAACCATGCCAGCGCTCTACCATACCATTACTTTGCGGGTGGTATGCAGTAGTTATTGGTCTCTTTACACGGAAAATTTTTAATAAACTTGCGAACAAATCGCTCTCAAATTGTCTATCCTGATCAATAGACAATGTAACTGGGCTTCCATAACGGGCTAATCGTACTTCAGATATTACTTTAGCAACGCTTTATGTTGTGATATTTTGTACACGGAATAGCTTCTGGCCGGATAGTTTTCCAATCTATTACTCTCACGCAATACATAATATATAAAATATACTCGCCAGAGTAAACCAATGAGGCAATTAAGGGCCCATCTCCTCTTAGTGGTCGAAAAATGTTCTTGAAAGGTTCGCATGTTTAACAATCGACACCCAAAAACTTCCGAGTGATATTCGACAGCTGATCATAGCTAAGAACGCGGCTCTTAAACAATAGTAAATAAATTTAGACTGCGCAACATACAAAACGAGGTAATAGAGCGCATTGCAGTATTTAGACGGGATAGTGGGTTAATCTGCTGGAGGATATCGAGCCATCCCAAACTGTCTTCTCAGAGTTTACCGAAGCTCTGAAAGCAGAACAATTCTCACCCATACCACCTTTCATTAGGCCAGGAAACCCCGATCTTGCCTTTGGCAATACTAAAAAAGCCGACCTGGCGAAGAGTTAAAAGAGCCAGTGGACACCTTGTAATGAACCCATGGATTCCGCTCACCTTGTAAAGGTTGAAACGGAGGTCGAACATAGATCTGTGCTTCCACCTGCAGGCCACCCTTACATCCTGTGACTGTTGACGAAGTCGCAGAAATCGGCAAGTGGCCCTAACGGCATGAGCAACAGGCTGCTAAAATCCCTCTCAGCGCCACTTGTGTGCCTCCTAGTAGGCATTTTCAATTTTCTTCTCTCCAGCTGCTCCTTTCCGGATGCATGGAAAGAAGCTGACGTCATATGAATCCCGACACCAGGGAAACCGTACGACCTAGTCTCTAGTTACAGACCCGTCAATCTCCTTAGCACATTGGGTAAAGTCTAAGAGCGTACAATTTTAAATCGTCATCGTAAACACGTCCTTACCAACAAATTTCTTCTAGACGAGCAGTTTTGTTTCAGACCCGAGAACTCGTGCACTAGTCAGATCCACTGCCTTACGGAATACACCCTAGAAGGCTTCTCCCAAACAACGGGTAACGGTCGTCGAACCCACAACAGCGGGGCCCTCTTCTTCGACGACGCCAAAGCGTTCGACAAAGTCTGGCACAACCTCAACTTAAACTCAACGCTCACTCACATCATCAGAGCCTTCCTTGCCAACCACCTTTTCCGATTCGTATAGAGGATACTCGCTTCTTCAAGCGCCCTCTCAGGGCTGAAGTCCCTCAGGGCTTCGTTCTCTTCCCGCTCCTCTTCACACTCCACACGAGTGACATCCCGAAGGACCCATATATCAACACAGCTCTGCTTGCAGACGACACGGTAGTCTACGGTCTCTCATTTCAGCAAGAAATATCTCACAACTATGCTCCAAAGAGCCGCCAATCGCTTAGGCGAACGATTTCGCTTATAGAGAATTGAAGTTAACTCTAAAATAAGTATAGTAATACACTTTCAAAGGAAACCTTCCCTTAATCTTCGGAACCTAAATCCGAAAAATGCCCTAGGCACGATCACCCTATTCAGGTGCCAGATCTTTGCGCAACAAGCTGTCAAATACCTTTGGGTCACATTCAACCACTCCATAACCTTCTTGATACATATTAGCGCTGTCCGAATTAGTGCCAAATTCGTCACTAGTCGACTCCACCCGCTAGTTGGCAGTAAGAACAAACTCGTCCTAAGACACAAACTCCACCTCTACAAAGCTTGCGTAAGACCTATCACGTCCTATGCAATCGTAGCCTTCGCATACGTGGCTCACAAACATTTGTACGACCTCCAAGTCGTCCATAATAGATTCATTCACATCGCCACCAGAGATCGGTGGTACTAGTGAAACTCGGACTTGCATAGAGATTGTCAACTTACGACGATCTCTGAATATAAGGAAGTGTTTTAGCGCTACTTTGAGAGTGCTTAGTCACACCTCAACCCGTTAGTGGTAAACGCAGAAACCTACGCCCCGTCTCAAAACTCGAGCAAAGCCTCCGGACGCCCCGCAACGTTTCAATTGAACTCCCAGTTTCGCTAAATTCCGAGGACACAAATGTCGCCAGCCCGTCACACATATACACTACACATTCACCTAATGCCACAAACAATGAAAGGACAACGGATGGGACGCCGGCGCCGCACACCTCTCCACACCGCGTACACGCCGTACACCCGCGTCTCTTGATGGTTCTCATCGCCCATCATCGAACGACAAGAGTTAGCCGAAAGAGGCGGGGCCCGTCACCTCCCCTGTTCCGTTCGGCCGTTAGATAACTTAATTACGTGCATTTTAAACGGACCAAGGCAAAGATTGTTACGCAATTAACGATGCAGTTCGACACAGAAAAACCTTTTTTAATTTTAATCTCTCGGCTATTCAGACCGCGAGCTCTGAGACCGATAAAGCTGTAAGAGTCGCATAGGCTAACAGCACCAACATCATCAAAATATTGTTATTTCTTCAAAATTTATAATAACTTGGAAACAATAATGTTTTAAAATAATACAAATAATCGTATCAATGTCAATTTCATATGTATGCACAAAAAAGTTTACGTAACTATATGCGTAATATGTAATAACTGTGTAATTATTTCAAAGTTTTCGTAGAAAATTTATCGCAAATTAAGGAAAAGAAATTATTTTCTCTCCCAAAATTCTGAATGAAATACTGTGGTATACTTTCTTTAACTTTTGCTTCTTAAAAGATAAGAATAACCCTTGCAGGCAGATGAGACAGGATTTATTATTTCTCGGCTAAGAAATTGGTGACTGTTTTACTATCTGTGATTTTTAATTTAAACTTTTATTTTTTTTAAACATTATAATATCATTTAACATGAAAACCCCCAAAAATTTTGTGCAAAATTTTGTAAAGGTATTACATTTAAATTTTTTAACTTATATATAGAGAGAAAGACCAGAAACAAATAATTTTAATCACACAATTCATATAATATTTAAGCAGTTCGCCTGCGAAATGCGTTGTGAAGGCAAAACATCACTGGGAGAGGCTTATATCCAGTATTAAAGTGCAGGTGACTTTTATCGGCTAGTGGAAAAAACTTATCTAAAAGGGACGGATATGCTAATCGGAATCTGTGATGTTATTTATATAGGTAGATAGATGAATAAGAATAACTAATTAAATTACAGATAAATAATAAAATTTGTTCGTAACTGGAAACATTTGTATTAATACAAATGGGACGATCCTAATGATCTTTATTCATATCCCTCTATTAGCTTTTTCATAGTCTACTGGTACCAGACCATAGACATGCAAAATGACGGTGTAAGGATATCCACTACCCATTACTCTCCTGTGGGTATGACAAGAGGCGACAGAAGAAAACTGAAACAGCAGTATCATTTTCCTGATAACAAATCAAAATAGTTAAAAAATACTTATTTTATAGGCTGTAATGGAAAGATAGATATTTTTAATTTGATTTACAGTTAAAAGAAAACAAAGCTGCAATTTTGCGTCAGTCGTAAAAAGGACTAAATATAATTTCTTCTCTCCATTTTTGTTTATATTAAACAGTCACAGCGTCATAATTTCTAAAGCATTTGACCCAATAAATTAAGCTTAACCCCAACCTCGGTGTCAGCACACTTCGGGGAAAAGCCAATTAACCAAGCTGGCTAAAATAAGTTAGTTCTTCTCTGTAAGTCCGCCGCGCCACACTCTCATGTCACCGTACCGATTGTCCATGATCAATTTATTTATTGATACAAAAAAAACACATTTTAATTTACTAAACTTGTTTCTAGAGGCGTATAAATAACGATGTTTGTATCGTTAAAATAAAATGAAAAACGTCTATGCGAATATCGTGGTAAATATGAAACCTTCAGAATAGGAGACCGAGATAATAAGAAACACTGTATACTGTATTCCACCTTATTCTCTCACGGCCTCAATCCTATGAATGTATATATAAGAAGAGGCCTATGCCCTATAACGGGATGTATATAAATATAAGGTATACATAACTTTACCTTAATATTATGTATGCCTCGTTAGTCTAGTTATCGCAAGCGAGACTGCTGATTATATGGAACCGGGTTCGAAGTCCGGGTTGAGCAAAAACTAGTCATTGGGTTTTTCAGGGTAAGGAAGTTTGCGATGTTTCACTACCTTTGAATTTGCCTCGAAAAGCACGTAAATTCGTCGGTCCTGTGCCTAATCTCTCTCTGGCCGTGAGGGATTTCCATTCCATTGGAATAGGACGGTAAGGTAAAGGAGAGTGCATCTGTGCGGACAGTATAAACCTGTGCACGAGGCACTTTAAACCTGTCGTGCACAGGTGGCTGTTATACGTTAAAGCTAACCGCTTGATCGAAATTTGGTGAAATTTAGAGTTTATGAATGTTTAGGCGATAGATTAGTTACCTACCAATTCTTTCACAATTTTCATAAAAATCAATATCTAAATTAAAAAATGTTACTAAAATATAATTAGATACGTTGTGTACGAAAATAACATAATTCAGGTTATATTTGCGTCTTTTCTTATTTCTTGTAAAAGTTTATCAATTCCGAGAAAAATTTGCAATTACTTCTCATTTCGCTATTATATAAGCACTTTTTTCATTAGCCGAGAGATGCAGTCGTGCGAATAATAAAGTAAGATAAGCTTTCCTGAGCTCTCGAATGTATAGGCATTGAATTATTTTGAACTGTTAATTGAATAATGAATATTTTTCTTTTAAGTAACCATTCTGAACTAAGTAAATTAGTACACTTTTGGAACCACCTTATTTTCTGTCCTTCTGCAAGATACACAGGACTATTTCTGCTCAAAATTTAAGAGACTGTCGAAAACCAGTGGGCTGTTAAGTATGGATCTACGAAGAAGACACACTTTACAATAATACCTTTCACACTAAAAAAATTCCACTTAAGTAGTGGAAATTACAGAATTCACCATATTATTTATTACTTTATTTGCTAGTTTTCTTATTTATATTTATTTTAAAAAGTTACAAGCAAAAGAATTTTAGTTAAGATTATTTTATATTAGATTATATTGATTTCTTCTGAGCATGTGCTCATCTGGGTAGTTAGTTTAGTTTAGTATACAAAGTTGAAGTGATAAACGAATTAACAGTCCTCCAGATAGTCACTGACTACTGAATGTCAAGCACACCTTTAACCAACTTAAAAATCAGACTAAAAACGCATGTCACCACTGAGTATTAACATGTAATTCAATTACAGCCTGTACCTATACTGTTTTTCGTATCGTAATACGTATTAAATAAGAACACAGCAGTTCATGTCCTGCTACTTGGCTGTAGAAATCGTTTAGATGGCGTTTCCTTTTCAGACAGGCTCCCTGGCAGAAAAGAAATCTTGTCACTTAGTAAGAAGTGGTCCTACAAAGTTACATCCACGGCGTTACAGAGGCATTATATTATATTATATTATATTATATTATATTATATTATATTATATTATATTATATTATATTATATTATATTTTTTTTTTTTTTTTAATTATATTATATCGCTTATAAGAATAGAAAATTAAATAAACGTTGGAAATGTTTTTTATTTGAACAATTATTACTATAAGAAAACCGTTTTCTCTTTTTCGTCAAAATTATTAAAATGTATTTTGAAAACTAACTACTTTATGCGTTTAAATGCATTTAACAGATCTACAAAAGAACGTAAATGTAATAATATTTTATACAAGGTTTGTTTGAAAACTGTATTTTCTGCACTAGTGAGACTATCAATCAATCGGTGTAAATAATGAAAGGAAAACAGAAAATTATTAACAAACTTTGTTTAAAAAAGTACGCCTTATAAAAAGATAAAGCCGACTGTAAAGAATTAAAAGGAAAAAATAATTTCACGTATTAAAATTAATGCTAACATCATAAAGAAGATAGAGATGTACGGAAAAGTTAAAGCCTTCCTTGAAGACGGCTTTTACCGTTATCGTTACAGCCTTATTTTAAAATCAATCAAGTTTGCGCGTTTACCGCAAAAAGAACCCCTTCGTTGTATCTTCTCAGTTTCAAAGCTCCTCTTATTGCCTCAGCCAGTATTGGAATCCTCGGCGTCGACATATCAAGTGACGTGCAATTTCGTGGTCACTTGGAAGAGAAGATTAAATTGGTCTCTAAAAAGCTTGACGAGCTCAGCAGAGCGGGGTAGTATTTCATGCCGGCTCACCACCTGCAACTTTACAAGCCGCAGTTAGGCCGCACGTGGAATATTGTTCCTATATCTGGGCCGGGGCTCTCTAGTGCCAGCTCCTTATATTTGATCGCATCCAGCGCAGACCAGTTCGAATCGTCGGCGACCGAGCTCTTTCCGATCGTCTTTACTTACTGGCACTGCGAAGATATGTTGCATTTGTTTGCTTATTTTATCGCATCTACCACGGCGAGTGCTCTGAGGGATTGTTTAGACTAATTCCAGCCGCACAGTTTTGCTAGCGCACATCGTGATAAAACTCGCGATACCATTCATACCATTTGGATGTCTTGCGGTCCACCACCGTGCGATTTAAAAGAAGTTTTTTTCCTCGCACAACTTCCTTATGGAATCGACTACCACCAGAAATTTTTCCGGCATTGTTTTGTCCCTGGCATTGTTTTATCAGGGTAATAAATTTAATAGGTTAGATTGTTGAAGGTAAATAAAGCGAGTCATACACTACGCAGATATGATGTCTGTATCTGAGCAAATATCTTTCAATATCGTTCTTTATGTAATTTAATGAACTAATATTGTTTAATTTTAGAACATGTGTCACTTAGACGTGGCTATTACATCCATCATATGGTTAATACCATACATTATTACTAAATAACTCCATAGCTCTGGTGTTAATAAAATGAAGTATTATTTTAGTTATGGAGATTTTAAGCAGAACATTGTCATCCAAATTAAATAGGAAAATAGTACTTGTGTATAATTTAATGTATCGTTTTTATGTGTATAGTTTAATGTGTTTAACGTGTTTAATGTTATGTTTCGTGTTGGAGTATATTGGGGTTTACTCCTTAATAATTTTTAATATATAGCGCACGGTATGAAAATAGATGATAAGTAACATCAAGCGGATATTCCTCTGCGCAACAAACTCACGTTACTCATAGCTTCTCTCTCTCTTTCTCTATATTTCTAAATATGTGTGGCCGTAGAGGGAAAAGGGAGATCTCCCGCCGGGCAAGGTGTTCTGCCCGGGGAGCGGCTCACACTCCGTGTGATTGTTCGGAGATGTTCTATATATACTGTTTCTGATTCGGAATGTTGATAGCGTGATTTAGACTTCGGTGTATTTCGCTTGTGGCGCGACGACAGCGCCGCTACATCACCCCTGCTCAGACCGGAGGTCGATAGTGCAGTCGAGTTGTCGACGAATGTGCAAGTGCCAGGAGATTGCCTTGTAGTCTGCGGTGAGTCGAGAATAAGGCAAGTAATCTGCGAGAGTGCCGTGAAGCAAAGGCGAGCAGTAAGTCTCAGAGCCGTGCCGAACACTGTAGCGCAGAGTGTAGCTTGAAGGAACAGGAAGCATTATTATTCCAGTGCTGCGATGAACCTTGTGAAGCTATATGGCTTGCAGGATATGAAGACTGCAGACGATATCTGCTCGGGAGCGAATGGGTGGGGTATTCTATGACGATCATGTAGCTTGAAGTTTCCGAAGGTTGTTGGTTGCGTGTTCAGATCACGTCGGGGTCACCACTGTGGCCGTAGAGGGAAAATGGGAGATCTCCCGCCGGGCAAGGTGTTGTGCCCGGGGAGCGGCTCCACACTCCGTGTGATAGTTCGGAGATGTTCTATATATACTGTTTCTGATTCGGAATGTTGATAGCGTGATTTAGACTTCGGTGTATTTCGCTTGTGGCGCGACGACAGCGCCGCTACATATGTGTTTCCTTAATTTGACTATAGCATTCAGTATAAATATACCATATCAATTGCCAATTTATATGGAGTTTCAAATAGTATTTAACAATGAGATTACTATACTTGAATACTATTCTCGTCAGGAATATAGTGAATTTAATACTTAATTAGTAATAAAAAAAATCTCCGAATCTCGGTATTCACTAAACTTTAAGTTGATATTTTGTTGAGCTGTGCTGCAGCTATGGGTCAACTCGATCGTAAAAGGACCACGCTCTCACAGAAAACTAGCGTAAAATAGCAGCCTAATGCTTCTTCGTAAAGTATGAGTAGAGAACTGGAGACCCTTTTTTGTGTAAAGTAGATATTACATCTTAGTCCTAAGGGGTGACAAAGTATCTTTATTTTCAATAATGCATTAAATTGGAGTTAAATACATTCTATCGAGGGCCATGAGCTATTATGCCCTTATTATTTATCGACGATACGTGGGACACAAAATAAGTTTTGAGATATACAAAAAGTATTCCAGATACTATTAATGTTTACTTTACATCTTTTCGGAATATTCTCAATTATACTCTATACAAAGTTTCATTCGCCTACAAAAAATTTGAAAACGCTTTTACCAGTCTTGATCTGACAGGTCGGAAATCACTTCTTCGTAGGCAGCCACGGCATCTTCGGCGCTTGAAAAAAACTTGCCTTTTATTTTTTCTTTGACTCTTGCGAAAAAAAATCACGAAGAGCTAAGTCAAGGCTGTAGCGTGGGTAACTTAAGAGTTTCAAGACCAGATTCCTCAGTAAATGCTTTTGTTCTAAGTGAGGTATGTGAAGAGGCGTTATCATGATGCAGTATGATTCCCCGAAGCCCGGTCTTTGGTTTTCTCTTCCGCACACTTTGAAAAGCTTTCGGAAATGCAATGTAGTATACTATTCAGAGTTGACTGACCTACAGTTTTCCAGTATTGACATCGACAAATGCCCGCTCCGCGAAAAAAACCTAACCACCATTTTTTTGCCGACGTTGCGAGGTCTTTGAAGTTTTGTCGGTTACTGTCCTTCTGAGTAGACCCATACCGATGATTGCCTTTTCATCCATGTCTTAACAACAGTATCGATTACTGAAACACGCCTACATGCCCCGTTTTCAAAACGTAGACGCATTTCATGGCACCAATCCACACGACTCTGTTTTTCGCTTTTGGAGAGCAAACGAGGGATCCATCTACAACAAAGCTTCTTCACTCCAAGATGTTGATTTAAGATTGTATGAATGATATCCGAAGTAATGCCTACAATCTTTTCGATGTCTGTATATGTTATTCGTGGGGCTTCTCGCAACAAAATTTCAGTAGTCCATACATTTCCGGCCGGTACTGCTGTTTGAATTCCCTGGTTCTTTGGTCATCTTTAAAGTTAATTTTACCCCTTTTGAATTCAGCAAACAACCTAAAAATTGTTGCGCAAATGGGCTGAGTCCCCTTATGCTGCTTGTAACCGTTGTAAACTTAAATGTTCGGTTAAACCACATTTAACATCATAATAGGTCAAGCGCGAAAATGTTCACGGTTAAGATCCATCGTTTTAAATGAAAAGCGCGAGACGCGTTTTAAGAAAATCAATAGTACTTTGTTAATTTTCTTAATATTGAGTAATTGGCTTATGGAGTTTTATTTTAAAATAAATTTGCTTTTTAGAAACATATAACACGAGTGCGTTCCATTTTCAAATTTCGAGCATCTCAAAACTTATTGAATGACCTACGTAGATGTAGATGGACCACAAGCATCCACCATCTTTCACTTCCACACTTCTTTCTTCTTGTTCTTCCATCAGGTGGAATGCGTCCTTCTTTGCTACCGTTGTTTTATAAGAAACATACTTAATCAGATATTCAGATTTAAACTGAATACATATATTAGTTATAATGTATATTTACTGCACAGCTTTCATACACTATCTAATAAATAATAATAATTACGAATTGACCCGATATTCATCCATTTGGTAAATTCAGTCACGTACTTCACTTTAATATTCAGGTTCCATGCTTAGTCGCAAGTGTCGTTTATTTCCTTTTTGCTACTTTTGCAACTTGTGATCAAAATGTGTACATAAAACTGTCATAAATAATTTTTTAATACAGTTGCTCAAAAAGTGGCGTATTGCAGGGACGTATAGCGTTCGGGATGTGGGCTATTAATACTCGAGCTATTTCTTTATCTTTTTCGAACTAGTGCGTTCTATTTCCCAGCTGTCAAAATAATGTCTATTAAAAAGAAAAAACCAGCCACGAAGTTTTTACTAAAAAAATTCGTAGAAGTTTTTATGATTCATGCAAATATTTCTAAAAAGAAGCTACTAATTTGTTTCAATATTGGATTAAATAATTTGATTCAATGAGTTAGGTAAGGTTTCATTTAATTTCATCTCATTAAATTTCATTTTCATTTCATACCAATAAAAATTCTACTGAATACTTGGATGTATGGGTATAGTTGCCTTTGCCTACCCAGAATGTGTGAAGAAAACAAAAAAATCTCAGCTTATATTATTTACGGTTGGCGCCATTTTCCAAAAATGTTCTTTGCGAGTTTAGTTGTTTGTTGAACAAAATGAGTAATTTCGACGATATTTTATTTGAATTAACACCACCGAAACTCAGTATAATTGCACAAAATGCTTCGGAGAACATTTTACTGGATAAATCAAAAACTCGCTACATATCTACATACGACGAATTTATTGCTTGGAGGGAAGAGAAAAAAGCAAATAGTTTTTCAGAAAATGTTACGATATGGCGGCGATCGAAAGACTTTTTAAAAAATATAATTAAGTTAATTTAGTTTTACAAAAGTAACAAAAATAATTAATTCAAAGTTCAAACAAATTGTAAATTTATAAAAAGAAGTTAAGTTATGCGTGGATGGTGTCAGACTGCGAGACAGTTGCATTGTTTCCACGATGATACTTTTCGCAGCGCAAGCGTTCCACATATGTTCATTGTTATGTTCAACTGCTATGTCAGCCCGATTCCAGGGTTACGACACGTTAACTCTTCCCTCCTTAAGTTGGAAGCTGGTTTTGCGGCTTCCAGGAGCGTCCTCGCGACTTGCTTTGCTTGGACGCTTGTTCCAATTGTATATCTTCCAGATTGCAAAAGGTGCTGCTAGTATGTAGAGGAGCACTGTAGACCAGCTGGGAATTGCCATCATATATGACCAGTTCCAGGTTTCTATTTCTTGAATATCTTCAACTTTGTTCATAAGTTCATGGACACTATCTAGTGAGATGTCTTCCAGATGTATCTCGTACTGGACTTCTTCCTGGTGTATTAGGTTCTCGTTGGGAAGAGGGATGACTTCGTCCATAGAGATGCTGCTAGTGTGTGTTCTTATCGTTGTATTCATGACATTAACTTGACAGTCCTGTGTTAGGTTGATGAAGAATGTTCCTGATAGTTTCCTATACTCTGTTTTCTGTCCGCATTGGGTTTTTATAATTTCTGGTTCCGTTGATACTACCAACCACTTATTTTCTTTAATCTTCTGCAATTTTCCTCGCTTCAGATTCATACGTGCCCGAGTGCAGTTACCATCTTTATGCTTGATGAGTGAGATGATGCAATCTTCAGATTTCTCTATGGCTCAGTATCCAGTGATTTGCAGAGCCAGGTGTCTTCTGACAGCTTCTTGCAATCTTCTTCCAGGTAGGCGTACTCATCGCTTCCAAGTGCGAGGAATTTGGATTTGGGTATAATGGTTAGGTTTAGGTTGTTTGGCAAGGAATATATATGTATATAATCATATAATGTAGGTTGGATGGATGGGATTTCTAATATAAATGTTAAAGAATATTCTGTGCTATAGACTTTCACACTAATAGACTTTTCTATCTTATGAATATTTTCAATACTAATCTCCTCGACTGGATATAGTGAAAAGTTATTCTGCAAATTACTAAGTTCCGAAATTAAATTACGTGTGCTTATAATACTAGGGTGCATTATACCTAATTGCGCGAATGCCATAGCATCTTCGAGCAGCATTAACTTATCTAAAATAATCTGTAAACTAAAACTTATTTGAACGTATATCTCTAAAAAGTGCAGCTGGTTTCTTACTGTATCGGAATTAATTGTAATGTTTTTCAGTATAGATGTTAATCTTTTTTGGTCATCATCTATCTTGCTTAGTTGTTTCGAAAATTCCTTTATGGTATTTTCAGCCTAAGATAGCGTTCGCTTCTGTGAGCTTTGGGTTTTATGGACCGTATTACGAATTTTGTTGATTTCGTTTTCAAATCGAATAGCATCTTCGTTATCTAAATTACCAGTTATTAATTTCACTACGGAACCTATTCCATTTATAATACCGCGTCTAAATCTAATTCTAGGTGCAATAAAAATTAATTTCTTACTAATTAAATCTAACTTATGTTCTATCTGGTCCCTATATGTTTTGTGTAATTCTTTTGATGTGGTGTTAGTTTCAATTGCTTTAGCACTTGCGTATAATGCCATTAATTTTATCGATACCAGATTCAAGTGGGTAACATTATACACACGAGCAAGGTTGAAGGAATCAGTCTGTTTCAGAATATGACCTTGTCTAAGTAATAGAACTCCGTTCGTATTGTCTACGGGTTGAAATGTTATGTCGGATCTTGCCTGGAACACGAAGGCTCCGAAGATGGTTGTCCTGGAACAAGATGGGGGTCTTCGTAGGAGTTTGAAATGTACCCGAATGGACTTAGAATTAGGATGATTTCCTACTATCTCTGCTACATTATTAGGATGTAAGTGAATAATCTTATAGGGTCCTTTAAATACCGGTTTAGTTTTGTCGTTTCTCGCTGTTTTGGCCACCTGCTTATAAACTGTTTCACCTACCTTGAATGATTTTTCCTCTGCTGCCTGGTTTTGCTTCGCTATTACCTGTTCCTTGTTTTTGGCCATGTGCGCTGACACACACTCCTGAACAGCTTCTGCATGCATTTTGTGCTTGATAACATAGTCCTGGTAAAACTGCTTAGGATAATGTAACTCCAGTGGATTTCTAGAAGCTGTATGTCCAAATAGTAACTCGTGTGGAGTATATTCTGTTGCTGAGTGGATTGAGTTATTGTAAGCAATGACTGAAAATTTCATGATTAATTGTATGGGGTCCTCTTTGTTTGTCATTAGTTGGATTCTGATAATCTCTCCTATGGTGGAATGAAAACGTTCTATGGGTGAGTTTGAATTTGGATTGTTTGGAGTCGTGAAATGAATGTTAATACCATGTAAAGCGCACATCTCCTTTATAACTTCATTGTCGAATTTACTGTCCGAATACGTTGTAATTTTATGAGGAATTCCTAACACTGAGAACACCTGAAATAAAGCTTCAGCTATAAGTACACTACTAGTGGCGTTCAACGGTATTGCTTGGGCGAACTTTGAGAAATTGTCTATCATAGTGAGGAACGTGAGACCGCCTGTCGAATACAGATCCATAAACATATGTTGCATAGGTTTTGTAGGTGTTTCCGTTAAGGCTAATGAGGGTCTAAGCGGGTTTCTTTCATATTTAGCTTGTAAGCAGATACTACATTGATTTATGAATGTTTGGATTGTAAGTAGCATGTGAGGCCAGTGGTAGTTTCTATGAATTTGCTTATATGTTTCCTGGATACCACGATGCACGGTTTCGCCTTCATGATATTTCTTAATTATTTCTTGTTGTTCTGTCTTGTTTTTGACAAGGGTAACGCGTGAAGTACATCTAAAAAGCTTAGGGCCTCTGTCATTAAATACATTTGTGTAAACTCTAGAGAATGCTAGGTATAGTTCTTCATTATAGAAGTAGCAATAGAATACGCGATCAGCAATCGTGTGTTCTTTTAAGAATTGGATAATTTCTTTCTCTGTGTTATTGACCGGAATAAATACATCTTTAATTACTGTTCTAGAATTAGTAGACCTATTTTCTACTCTGTATGTTGATCCTGGAGTTGATCTAATATGGAATTGTTTTAGTTGTCTGTCGATCGCGTCCGATAAGATTGGTATCCCATTGTTTTCATTGTCAGGTTGCGTATGGTTTGTCGATACTAAGTGATCAGGATCGAGGGTAACGATACTCATACTATCGGATTCTGTGTCTGTTAGAGGATATTGTACGTTAGGCCTAACTGTCACGTTATTGTCATTGCTATCGCTGTTGTTATCATTACTATCCTCAGGCTGTTGTATTGCATCGGTCTCCGTATCTACCTCTTGTCGTGCGTTGTCGAAAATTCTATTTATGATGTCGTTATCATCATTGTCATCTAGATTGACTGCTAGTGAATCAATGCTCTTATGATAAATTTTAACTCGAGAGAGAGCATCTGCGTTCGTATTTTGTCGTCCTTTTTTGTAAACGACCGTGTAGTCATACTCAGCGAGTTTAAGTTGCCACCTAGTCAATTTTGAGTTAGGGTCTTTTAGTGACATTAGCCATGCCAGGGGTCTATGGTCGGTGTATATAGCAAATTTTCGTCCATAAAGATAAGGCCGAAAGTATTTCACTGCCCAAACAATGGCTAAGAGCTCCTTTTCTATTGTTGAGTACTTCGCTTCCGCATCCGAAAGTGTCCTCGATGCGTATGCTACTGGTTTGTCTGAGCCTATCTTTCCTTGAGAAAGTACTGCACCAAGGGCTACGTCCGATGCGTCTGTTGTCAGTACAAATGGTTGACGGTTGTCAAAATTTGGATACTGCAAGATGGGTGCATTGGTTAAAATCTGTTTGCAGTTATTGAAGGATTCCAAAAATTCCGGTGAGTGTATAACTTTGCTATTTTTCTTAAGACATAAGGTCATAGGTTTCGTAAGCTTGGCAAAGTCTTTAATGAATTTTCTGTAGTATCCTACGAGTCCTAAAAAAGCTTTTAATCTCCTTCTGTGTTCTTGGTAGTGGGAAGTTCAGAACCGCTTTAATTTTGTCCTGATTAGGCTTTAGTCCTTGATCATCAGTTCATGGCCTAAAAATGTGACGTGTTTTTTGAAGAAGCTCAGACTTTTTCAACTGGATTTTCAGATTATGTATTTTAAATCGTTCAAAAACTTGTCTTAGCGTTTCTATATGCTCCTGCAATGACGTTGATATTATTATGACGTCGTCGAGATAGGTAAAAACGTTATTAATACCTCTAAGGATGTGGTCCATGAGCCGTTGAAAGGTACTGGGTGCATTTTTTAAGCCAAATGGCATTCTAAGGAATTCGTAATGTCCTCTTTCTGTTGTGAATGCAGTTTTCTCTATATCATCAGGGTGCATCTCCACCTGATGGTATCCGCTCGCCAAATCTAAGGTCGTAGAGTACTGGGCGCGTCCAAGTCTGTCTAAGATGTCGTGCATATTGGGAAGTGGGTACTTATCTTCTATTATTCTATCGTTAAGCCTTCGATAATCTATGACTAACCTCCATTTTACCTTACCTAGTGCGTCCGGTTTTTTAGGGACAATATGAACAGGGCATGACCATGGGGATATACTTTCACGAATAATACCTTGCTTTAAAAGATTGTCTACCTGATTCTGTATTTCTTTGCGTTGTTGTGGGGCTTGTCTATAACTTCTTACAAATATCGGAGTCTGGTCGGTTAGTCTTAACTGATGTTTAACTGCATGCGTAAAAGAGAGTGGGATATTCTCCGAGTAGAAGATATCTCTATACTGATAGCAAATCTTAGTAATTTCGCGTTTTTCTTCTTCGCTCATATGGTTTGTACGTATTTTATTTAAATTGTTGCGTAATTCTTTCTCTATATCTGCGTTAATCTTTATGGAATTTAAGCTGTGTCTAACTCTATCAAAATTCTCATGGTATGGTCCTAGGTATATCTTTTCATTATTAGAAATTATTCGTTTTTCTGAATTAAAATTTATAATAGATGTCCTAAATTTTCCCTCTTTAACCTCGACCATAGCTGCCGGAGATTTTAAGCCGTTAGACCATATAAATTCATCGTGAATGTACTGACCATCGGAATAATTGGTTTTTACTACTATAACCTTTTCGCATTTTGGTTCAATCGTGAGTTTTTTACTGGGATAGTCAAACGAAATTGGTATCTGCGAGTTAGCGGTGTGTAAAAGTCTATTTTTTATATCTATGTTACAAGATACGTGCTTTCTCAATAAGTCTAATCCTATTAAGCCTTTATATTTGGGGTCAAAGTCGAATATAAGGAATTTATGAATTATATCGCTGTTAAACGCGGGTGGCAGTGGTAGGTAGGCCACTTGATCGTGTCGTGTAGTAGCATGTGCTGTTTTTACCTCAAATGGTTCGTACTCTACAAGGTGTTCAAAAATTGTGTTTTGTATTACACTAGGTGATATCATAGAGCGCGAGGCTCCGGTATCTATGAGAAAATTACCTTGAAATTTGGAATTGGCAGGTGATCTTTGTCATGGTTGTTTAATTTTACTAACTTTGGTCTGGGGGCACCGGACCCTGGGAAAAATCCTGTTGAACCTCACTGTCTTCCATTGGAGGTTCGTATCCCTGTTGGTTGTAGTTGTCGCTACAGTATGCGTACTGACCTTGTTGATACACGTAGTCTGCGTCGTTCTCAGCATATTGTTGTTCGTATTGTCCAGGTTAACCCGTGTAGAATAGCTCCTCACCTGCATACTGTGGTTTTTGGGGCTTAGAGACGGATCTCATTGTGACGTCTGAAGCCTTCTTCGCAGGGTTTGCTTGTTGCTGGGGTATATTATTCCTAAAATTTCCTGAGGATGCCCTAAAGTTACCTGATGATGGGCCGTTCTTCCACGGCAACATGGATTGCACCCACTGCTGCCTCTGTTCTGGAGTCGGATTATTTTGTCGTTGAACTGGAGCTTTATTACTCGTCTGGCTTTGTATGGGGCCTGAGTTACTAAACCTAAGCGGTTGGGAATTTTGAGGCTGATTTACAGCTCGTATTGGTTCTCTAAACTTTGCCTGAGCCGATGTTGATGGTGCACTATAGTTATTATTGTGGAATGTCTTATTAAAGGCGAGTTTAGCTTCCTCTTGTCTCGCTATTACTATAGCTGATTCTAATGTAGTGGGTTGTGCTATTCGAACCGCTATAGAAACTTGAAAATCTAAATTAGTTGTGTATTGTTCTATTACCATGTTTTCGTAATACGACTTATTAGTATGTGTGCCTACAGAAAATAAGGTATCGAATATTTCTCGAAGCCGCCTACCAAGTGTCTCGGCATCCTCGTTTCTGTTACGCCGCACCCTACTTAGCTCTTGCATAACCTGGATTTCATTTCTAGGTTCCCTTAATCTACGTACGAGCGCATCCTTAATTGTTTCCCAAGAATTAAGAGTTTCTTGGCATGCTATCGCATCAATCGCGGTACCGCTTAATCTACTCTTTATAAGACATATAATTGCTGGATGTACCCTGGCAGTATCATCCAAAAGATTAAGGATATTTTCGATTTCTCTTATATAATGATTTAATCTCTTTGTATTGCCATCGTACTTTGGCATCAATTCCGCGATCATCTTAAAGTTGGCTGCATCGTCGTTAAGAAAAGAAATTTTTAAATCAATAATTAAACACTTTATAAGTTTAAAAAGTTGGGGCTCTGTGCCTGCCTATTTGCGATTTTAGCTATGAGACAAATACACTATCGGACCTCAACTAAGAGTCTACAGCGATTTTAGCTGTTAGACTTATCCTATGCTATCTATTTGAGCTCTAAGACGTATATCTAATCTCCTAACTAAATGTCTATAGCGATTTTAGCTTTTAGACAGAATTACATATACTACTTAAACTAAATACGGAAGGAAATAGAGCAAAGGAACTTGAAATAGCGAGAGTACTCACCAAAGCGCCTTCTGCATCTCCTCACGGGTCTGAGTCAGCTCCACGTGAAGTCTTCGTCCGTGCCGCCGTCGTAGATCCGAAGTCGCGATTTATACGATCGAAACCGTTCAATTGGTCGAAGGTTCTACCAATTGTCGCGAAAGACCGACTGCGCCAGTTACGATATGGCGGCGATCGAAAGACTTTTTAAAAAATATAATTAATTTAATTTTACAAAAGTAACAAAAATAATTAATTCAAAGTTCAAAAAAATTGTAAATTTATAAAAAGAAGTTAAGTTATGCGTGGATGGTGTCAGACTGCGAGACAGTTGCATTGTTTCCACGATGATACTTTTCGCAGCGCAAGCGTTCCACATATGTTCATTGTTATGTTCAACTGCTATGTCAGCCCGATTCCAGGGTTACGACACGTTAACTCGGCATTGAAGTAATATGTACTTACGTACTAGAACAGCTATCTCAAACAAAAAATGTGCGCTACTCTGTGTTCGTGCGTTTGGTTTTTTTATCATAGAATAAATATAGGTAGAATGATCCGTAGGTAATAGTAGATTGTATTGTTAAATAGCTAAATTATTTCGAGAACAATATTTAAAGTTTGTCATTTCTTTTGTATATTATATTTGTTTATTTAATATAATATTACATAATATTATATCACAATTACATTTTAATGATATTTCTATCTGAATATTTCAAAAGGTATCTATGTCAAATATAAAAAACATACTAAATGTATTATTAACAAAACTTATTAACATAATATTTAAATTACAAATATATTTATTTAAATTAGAATCATAAATGCTATAAATAATCGTTCATAAATGCTGGGCACGCGAGAGTTAAAAATGGACGAATTTATTCCACTTTGACTTTGAAGTGGAAAACTAAAAATAAAATAAAAGAATAATAAGCAGATTTAAACATGAAAAATTTAGCCTAATTATAATAACTTATATATGTTTCTACAAAAAAAAATGTGTGTAATATTATATTCGTCCTATTCTTAAGCACCCACAGAAATGTCGCATCTGAACATATTAATTTCATAATCTATATTCCATGATACGAGATGGCGTCTTAGGAATAATTTGTTTTATTATTAATTTATAATACTTTTTATTAATTAAGTATCTTATTAACCGATGAAAAGTAATTCCTTGGTTTTTACTGACATTTCTAGAATTATTTGTGCAATATCTAAGTACACAAGACGGCATATTTTATCAAGAGATTTTTTTTAAATCAACACAACACGTGACAACTCTACAAGCACCTAGCGAGCGACTGATTAAAGTGCGGTGCATGCACCGCAGTTGAGTGGAACAGAGTAGCTAAATGCAGTGTCTCCTCTAGTACGTAGTACATAATAGCTCAATGTATGTGGGCATACTTCTTCGAACTCTCAGCAAAATTAAAACCTTCTTCGTTTTCGATTATAAAATGTACGCTGAAAATAAGGAACAACGTGGATATAAATGAAAAGTTAGTTGAGTTTATTGTGTTTCTATTATTTTATAAAATTCCTTCATTTTTTAGCAACTGTATTAAAAATAGTTGTTCAGTACACGTGTGGAACCGTCATTGCAACTTGTTCCGACTGTCAACCCTGACCTTCGGCTGCGCTTCGGCTCGGGTAGACATTCGTCGGAACTCTTTGCAATGATAGGCTTTCCGCAGTCGTAATGTACTTTAATACTATACTATACTTAAATATACTATAATTTTTTCTTTTTCGCTTAATTTTAAACTTTTACATAAAGGAGTAAAATTATGTGTTACTTCTTTTTCTATTTATGTTTTACTTTTACTTCCAGTAAAATATTACTAGTATTTTTACGTGGTATACAGATATGCTTAACACTTTCCCTGTCTAATTTTCAGATACAATACTAAGACAAAAAGCAATGAACTATGTTGTTTAAACTTTGTGTCGTATCATCTGATTACAATATAATACACATTATTAAAGCCAAGAGTGAACAAGTGTTTGTTAAGTCAGTGCCCACCATTTAACAAACATCATATGGGATAGTAGTCATGCACTTTCTTAGAATGGTTATAAAAACTATATGTACCAACTCAATCTGTATATATAGCAGCATCATGTTGCTGTTCCAAAAAGAGCTTTATACTGATAACGACGCATCCCATCTTAGTTTTTACGGGTGGCAACGCTTTTGCATTCGATTTTTTTAAGAATAGGTAGTATACTATATGGACAAATAGATAGACTCTATAAACCTAAGAATCCAATTATCACCTAGTGGATTAAGTGATCCATCATCATCGCCCTTACAGATCTTCACAAGTCCTCTGCTGACCTCTCTTAAGTTACGCCACCAACCACGGTCATAAGTCACCTGCATTCATCTACTCCATATATTAGGGGTGCGTTCTACACTCCGTTTGTCGGTTTGGGCCTACCCCTCTGGACATCGCGACTTCAGCTTAGTATAGCCCTCTATTTATTTGTATTTTTTATATAATTATGCATATTACCATACTTAAGTGATAAAAGGAAAGATAGTTCACCTGGTGGTGAGAGCATGATAAGCAATGATGAGAGCCGCTCCCTTTGTATCTTGGGTTTTGAAGAAGCATAAGGTAACTTTCGTTAACCTTTACTTTAGGATGGTAAAAAACTTTTTTTTCTGATCGTGATGCTGCAAGGGATACGAAATATTAAGAAATATTAATTAACATAATGCAATTTTATTTGAGATAATTTAATTATGTCTGCATATAATAGATTCCAAATAGGTATGTACATATTGTCAAAAAAAAATTAAAACAACCTAACTGACCAAAATTTACTCTCAAACTAGTAGAGAATGCCGTATATCAATTAACTCACCTTTTGTACATCATTTTGTTGCAATTAAGAATATTAAAATAAAGTAAAATACAGGTTTGCCTTAGAAGGTTGATTTTTATCTATAAATATGCGATTCAGTCTATCCAACGATTCGTCCAATTTTAGGCAACCTTTGAAAATGTAAAATATCATCGCACAAAAATAGCCCCTCCGTTTAATATATTTAAATGGATATACTTGTAATATTTGTAACGCTTTGCAGGTAGTTGAAAACCACATTTTTTATTTAAAAGTTGTCATTAGAAAGATGCTATTCTCATTTCTTGTATCGTTTTCGCTCTGTCGCTTCTTACGACACCCACAAGAAATATGGGGTGAATATTCTTATACAACTACTACGTAAGTAATGTAGTGGGCAATATTACAATACCACCAATAATTAGAATATAGAAGATATTTATGGAACACTAAAAAATCACTTTTCATGAAACTAATGGAACGAAATGGGGCGATGGATAACCTTACGTGCACTGGTTTGATAACTTCACTACTGTTTTATAAATAGTGTTCAATATAAATATTAAATCTTCTTACAAAATATTTTTTAAGAAAAGGGATCTGCCCTGATTTATTAACGTTTTTTATTTAAATTTAGGACAGTCAAAGACGATTTATTTCATCCTTTTTTCTAATATTTTTTCAAAAACTTTAAGTTTTCGGATTATATACAGTACAAATCCCTCCTAGCTGCTCTAACTCTGTTCGCAAAGTTACATTGCAATCAGTTCAGCCAATTCGAAGATGAAGCCGAACAGACGGACAGAGGAAAATTTTAAAAATTGTCATTTTTATCCTAATAGCATTCTAATAACACCCTGAGCTTAATAGTAGCCAAATATTTAAATATTTCATATATACACTCCTTCTTTTTTATTTAAGAGTATAGATTCTACCACAGATAAACAATAGAGATAAAATGCACGCCTCTGCAATGATGGTTACATTAATGAACAGATCATTAAAAGAAAGGGGTATGAAAGTGAACGCAAGTAAGACGAAAATTATGGTTTTTGAAAGAGATGAAAGTAAAACGATATGTGAAATAAGAATAGAAGGGGAGTTGATCGAGCAAGTAGATGAGTTTGTATATTTGGGTTGAGTATTTAGCAGGGATGGGAGATATGATAAGGATATAGAACGACGAGTGAACGCAGGAAACAGAGTAAATGGGGCCCTGCACTCTATTGTGAAGAGTCAAAATGTGTCAAAAAAAGGCACGTATGGCAATTCACAATGCTGTGTTGGTCCCTACTTTAACGTATGGTAGTGAAAGTTGGGTGTGGCAGAAGAAGCACGAGAGTAGAATAAATGCAGTAGAAATGCGGTCGTTAAGGAGTATGTTAGGGCTGAATCTGAATGACAGGGTGAAAAATTGTGTGATAAGAGAAGAGTGTGGTTTGCAAGATGATGTTGTGACCAGGATTAAGAAAGGAATGCTTCGGTGGTTTGGTCATGTGGAAAGAATGGATGAGGAAAGAGAAACAAAGAAAATTTATGTTGCAGAAGTGAATGGCAGAGTCGGAAAGGGGCGTCCTAGGCGAAAATTTATCGACCAAATTGGCGATTTATTGAAAACGGGCCAAATTAGGAGTACCCTTAACCGACGAGCATGCATGCGTAGATGTATGGATGTGAAGGAGGCGAGAGAGGTGTGTCAGGATCGTGCCAAATGGAAGTCTGTAGTCTCTGCCTACCCCTCTGGGTGACAGGCGGGAGTGTTTATGTATTTTACCACAGATAAACTATAGAGATAAAATGCACGCCTCTCAATGAAACAATTGGTATTTATAAAAACTTGGGCGTAAAAAAATGTTTAATTTTATTTTATAAATAGTAATTTTCTTTTATTGAATAAAATAAAATACCGTTTTTTACTTATAGAACGAACTAATGTTGTAAAGCTTAGTACCTTAATTATTCTTTATTTTTTGTGATGACAAAATATATTACATATGATTTCATCTGCAAAGGAAATAAAACTGAGGCTGACGTCGAAATCCCCCGGTTCGCTTTTAATAAAACAATTTTGGAATTTACATTTATTGAGACGTGGCAGCTCAGATGGTTTAGGTTCGATGTAAATTTCATACTACGCGAGCAAACTGGGTTCGATCCACTTTTTACTGGAAACGAGGCATTTTCATTATGTCAAGGGTGCTAACGCATCTGCATTTTGATTTATAATCCAGGATAATAATGTATATGTCTATGTGCCACAGCATCCACTTACTATCACGTGTACTGTACGTTCATTTGTCACCCTTATTCTATGAAAAAAATTGGTCTTTGGTATTCGTCACTAACCATAGGGTACGCAGCAGAAAATCCTATTACTGGACAAGGGCATTTTCCATTATTGGATTTGTACTCACCAAAATTTGACGACTACATTACGTGATGTATCATACCATGAAGTAATGCCATGCTGATGCCTATCTCTGGTCCGTATATTTTAATTATGGCAACTAGACGATATACTACAGTACTTCGGAGAGCTTGTGTTTTGAGATTTTTCTAATAATCATTTCTAACGAAGGGGTTATTTTCGCCATCATAGAGTACCTTATGCAGCACGTATGCACTATAAGTTTTACATACGGAATAGTCTGTATATAATAAAATAATTATTCTGCTAATCAGCCACAAATGTAGATGTAAATTATTTTAGGTTGTGTAGATTGCCGTAAAGCAAGGCTCTGAGTCTCCCTACATGTTTCATCAGGACGTCATTCCAATTAGTGGATGGTTATTCAACAATGCACTTGCCAGTACGAGGCTATAACTTGCAAAAGCTTATGATTTATTAAATATAAGCAAACACTACACATTGAATAAAAATATATATATACGGGTCTTATCGTGTTTAATTTACTTGTTTTGACGTCAGTTACGTCGGGAATTAAAAATAAATCAAAATAAGTAAATTAAACGCGATAAAATCCGTATATTTAGTTGAAATATAGTATATCCGTATAATATAGTTGAAAGTATTTTAAATAGAAACTTAAAATATATGTACGAGTTTTCTGAATAAAGTTATTACTAAACGTTTGAATACTGTGAAGAAGATTTTTAGTGTATGGAAAGATAGGGAAAAGAATTCTATAAATATTTACGAAAAATAAAAAACACATTAAACGCTTTTCAAATCCAAACCACAAAAATATTAGAATGCAATACTAGACTGATAAAAATGTTGCGATATCACAAGCGTGAAAGAAGCACTTCAAATAAATTTATCAATGTCGTTCGGAATCCCTCTTGAGACCTGGAAATTAAGTGTCATTATTCTTGAAAACGTAAAATCGCATCGAAAATGTTTTGAAGTAAATAGCAGTAATTTGACGACCACGAAATATTGTTTTATATTATGTCGAGAAGCAGAATGAAAGCGTGATAAGTTTGAGCAATTGGTCTGAGTAATACAAACTAGGTGACGTATTCTTCTACGTCTATATATAAAAATGTATCCTCTAATGATGTAAAGAAAATGGCCAAGTATAGAACACGCATAGGCACAGTATATTTTAGGGTAGAGTTCTGCCACAAAGCCCACATTACATTTTCTCTAAATATATTCATAAGTAAAAAATTTAATATATTCGATGTAATTTAAACCTAAAATATTTCGTAGTAGTTTATGGTATATTTTTTATTGATGAGCTATTTTACGTATATATATATATATATATATATATATATATATATATATATATATATATATATATATATATATATATATATATATATATAATCCATACGGAAAAAGTTTCAGAGCCCCGATTAATAATTTAAAGGCCAAAATAATTTGTATTGTTCATCGAAGAAAACTCCAAATATATCCCTTTTCATAGTTCGCTGATCCACTTGGCCTCATTTTACCATCAATAATAATGCACTACAACTTACTAGGTAGTAGAGCTTCTTTTCTGCCCAGTATTATATGGATACCTATGCATTTTACCTATTTCTGCAGCGAACATAGGATCGCTTACACAGTTTTGCTCCGCAGAAGTGTATAGAGAGCCCATACAGTTACAAGCTGCATCTGTCCGAAAACTTCACAGTAGATATTTTTCTTCAGGTGGACAGTGTTAATTTGTTAAATGAGGGCAAATATTTTTTTCGTCAAAAGAAGTATTTATAAGAACTAGATAAAGTTTTAAAGTGGATGTATCCGTTGATGACCGTTGGTTACAAAGTTTTTTTTTTTATAAAACTGAAGTGAAAACAATTTATCCATTATTTTTATATTTTAATTACTTTTACTTAACATAATATGCTAGGATTTTTTTTAATTTACGCGAACACTATACATTAAATAAAACTATACTTACGGACTCTATCGGGTTTAATTTACTTATTTCAACTTATTTTTATTTCCCGACGTTTCGGGTGCTTTACAGCACCCATAGTCCATAGACCCATAGGACTGAGATGATTGACATCCCAATGTCATAGTTAGCCCGGTTTCCTTCAGTTTTTTAATATTTTTTTATAATATGCTATGACTGATCCCTTATAAGAGACGCCACTGGAGACTGGGGCTCTTTCTTTACTCGCCTAAAGGCATATCGAAGAAACTCATCCAACATTCAAGATACTTTACACGGAAAAATAGCACTATCATAATTTTAGTTTTCTCGTTATTCTAATAAATATTATATGATGTATTAAAAATGCTTTAATATTTACAGTAAAAGTACACAACTACAATTATAATTAAATATCCTATTAATACTATAATAACTCAGTAGCGTAGTAGGTAAGTGTACGTACTATTTTGTTACGTACGTAATTATTTGTACCCATTTAAAGTAAATATATAAATTTGCCGTGTAGGAGCGATGTAAGAATATGAACTACCCCACATTATCCCGTGGATGTCGTAAGATGCAACATAGGGAACAAATCTGGAGGTGACTGCAGCGCCCTACTGATAACAACTAGAAAATAAAAAAAAAACTGTGGTTATTAGCCCACATAAAAAGCGTGGCATTTCTGACAAATATCGGCCTATGAGGCAATCTTGAGTTTTATGCTTTTTCATGTGGTGGAAATATTATAAATAATATTTTTTTAAATATTTTAAGTTTTATCTACCTTAATAGTAAGTGGATGCTGTCGCCCATAGACGCTTACATTTATCCACGATTGAGAATCAAAATAAAAATGCATTGTTGTCTCTGAGAACTAAGTTAACTAAGGAATGCGCCGTTGCCGGTTCTCTACACTCACTATACAAAACAGCAGTATTAAGCTGCTAATTTACGTTAGTATTCTATACAATTGTGGTAATTTTCCGGATGAGTCGACCCATTCAAGCCTTAATTTAGCTGCATGATTCTAAAATAGCCATGGACGAGTATTCAAACCAGGTTCACATCGTTAAGCCAATACGTTTTAAAAAACTGAAGTTGGTTTTGATATGTTTGTTACAATTCCTCTAATAAATAAAGTTAAATCCTCAATTACCAGAAATAGGTAATCTTCGATCTTAATGAACACTCGCTACATCGGGTACTGGTAAGTTGTAACGATTGAGTGCCGTAGTGTCAATGCGTATATTTGTGGCCCTTTAATATCACCGGAGTGGTGGATGCTTTCGCCGGTTTTGAGAATGTTATGCACTTATTAATTTTAAATATAAGTAAAATAAAATACCATATGCGTCATAATGATAGGTTAAAGCATTCCTCGTAATTGTATCCGTATAAAAAATAGAAATTTAAAAAGATTTATGGTAAATCTAGCGATATATCTTACAAGATGTTTTTATTTAAAAATAAATAGTCAACATTTTTGTATGATATACTATGGCCAGATGGGAAAAAACGCCGTATAACTGAGGATGAATAGTGCTTTCAACTTGTTTGTAACATTTAATTGTTAATCAGCCAAAAGATCGGTTGAATGCTCAAATAAATCAGAGGAATTTGTGATACAGCGGGTGTAATAGCTGTGCAAAAAGTATGTTGATAAATATTTTTTTGGAATTATTCATTAGGATTCCATGTAAGTTGGAAAATCAGCAGTAGATTCATTCAGATTCAGAAGACATCATAAGTGGCAATTATCATGGCGGAAGAATGGCTTCAAAATAGTGAGTGTAGTAAGTTAAATTTGGGGGCATATATGCCGATAGACTGTGGTGATAATATAGTTGAATTCACTTAGTGAATTCTTTAAAAATAAATGTAGATAGTTGAATATAGAAATATGAGAGACAACGAGAATCTAGTGTGTACAAAAACTTAATTATCTAAAAAGTAGTTGACAGGTGAAGCAGAACAATTATTGCGAAATATAGGTCTGCTGGAAACAATAAAGGAGTCACTGTAACAACAAGATATATTGCACTCATAATATTTTGATGAGGTTAACTAGCAAAAACACTTTAGTATCAGTCCTGTAAAAACTGTTAAAATTAAAGAATGCTAACATGCACGAGAAAATATTGACGTAAAAACTAGTGACTGGGATATAATAACAACTTTTCTTATTACTCAAAAATTGGATCATGAACCCTGCAAGCAGTAAAAAAGGGTTTCTAATTCTTTTCGGTATTTGCTTATTATTTATTCGAGGATTTTTTTGCAAAATAGCTTCCAGTATTAGGAGTTCTTGGATACTATGGCCCAAAGGATCGAAAAGGCAAAGTGTACATATGTTGCCACTACTTTAATAATTTGTGCTGTCTGAAGTTAAATTCAAAAGTTGTTCAATTGTAAAAAAATCTCGAAAGAAATTGTCGATGCACGAATTGAGTTCTTTCAAACTCATGGCTTATGCTTTGACCGCTCCGTGCCACAGTGCTGTGATGGGGGCCTCAAGTTTGGACGGCACAAGTATTTGTATTGCCTACAAATGTTATTCCAGGTCTGGATGTTTGTCCTTGTGAAATTTATGTTTGTAAACCGCCTCTACAATACAGGAGAAAATCCTAGTGTGGAGGTAACTTTTATAAAAAAAGAGAAAAAATAAAATAAAAGTAAAGTACGCTAGTACAGTTACGGTATTCAGTGTACAGCGTCATCATTCCGTAAGGAAAACACAACAGTATAGTTTACCAAAAAAAAAAAAAACAAAGTCAACTAGTGATGCTAAGATTATGACGATTTTATGAAAGGGGCTGAAACACTTTAGCCAAATCTGTCACAGACTAGAGATCCATGTATTCCACAAGTTATTATTTTATTATATACCATGGAGAGTGCTCTGAGGAATTGTTCGGATTAATCCCAGCCGCCAAATTTCGTGAACGCACTACGCGGCAAACGTCCCGATACCATCCAAACCATCTGGATGCTTGGCGGTCCACCACAGTACGTTTCAAAAGGAGTTTTCTTCCGCGTACAACCTCTCTGTGGAATAGTTTACCACCGGCGATTTTTCCGGACCGATACGACCTGGGGACCTTCAAGAAAAGAGCTTACTCCTTTCTAAAGCGCCGGCAACGCACCTGCAATTCCCCTTGTGTTGCGGTTGATCATGGGCGGCGGTAGTCACTTAACATCAGGTGAGCCGCATGCTCGTTTGCCCCCTCTTCTATAAAAAAAAAGTAGTCACTTGTGTTTCAAACATTTGCAAGATTTAGCAAGACTGAGCAAGATTTCTTTGTTACCACCCTAATAAAGTTAGAGTCTTCTTAAACTAATTTTGATCTATCTTCTCAATCTTTTCTCGATCAGGGGTCTCAGGCATCATTTATTACATACTATGCTATAAACATTTTGGCACTCATAAGGACTTCTGAGATCAGTCCTGTATAAAGTACTTAGCTTCAAAGTCGTAATAATCATAAACGCCATAAAAATTCAGTCCTGTCTTGACCCAAGTCTTATAATAAGAGTTTTAGCCCATATACTTAGCAGACTCAACATCCTTCCTAATTAGTAAAGTCGTTGTTTAAGTGATGCCCGTTTGCGTAGAATATGTTGGTGAATCCTAAATTTAATACGCCAAGTGAAATCGATTTTCTCCTCGGGACTGAGGTATAAGGTTAGATTCTAATAGAAGAGATAGTTAGAGGTCCATCTGATTCTATTGTTTCTCAAAGCATGAAACTGGGTTGGGTTCTATCTAGCAGTCAATACCCAGTGAAATGTGAAGAAGGAAAGGAAAAGTGAATGTGATAAGTCTGCACACTACAAAAACTAACTACAGACAGACACAGACACAACTAACGAAAGACTAAATGTTGGTTCGAATCTTCGATAGCCCTTGATTGGCTGAGAAGCCGTTTAAGTCGATGGAAAAAATTTATCGGGTTTTCTAAAACACTTTTAGCTTTGATAGTTACCAAGGCTCGTATGTGGCCTCAAAAAGAACTCAGAAGACATTGTGAAGAATGTGTGATAAACCATATTTGGCGACAGGTCTCTGATTGGTTACAGCTCAGTGAAATAAAGCACGAACGAGATATAACGCACATAAACTTAGAAAAATATGGGGGTCATTGTAGAAGCGTGCTCGTCGCGACCCCTGCCAGCCCTTTTCAGGGCTGCAATTCTACACAGCTGCGCACCCATGCAAACGAGGGTTAGGGCGTCCCCCCAAGGCGACGCACACCAGCTCGTCCCCGTTGGTGTGGAATGCAGCGCGCAAAGCGGCGATGGGGACCGCCACCCGTCACGCACAGCCCGACACGGCGAAAGGTGGAGGACGGAGTGCAGAGTTGGCACGTGGAATGTTAGAGGGGGCATGAGAGATAAGACGAATGAGTTGATCGAAATAATGAAAGAAAGAGAATTAGATGTCGTGTGTATGTCGGAGACCAAACGGAAAGGCAGTGGTACTGAAGAGCTCCCTGGCGGGACGTTAGCTATATGGTCCGGAGTCCCGGAAAGCGAGAACGCCTGCCAGGGAGTGGGAGCGCTGTTGTCGTCCCGGTTGGTCGATCTTATGACTGAATACAAGGTTGTGAACTCAAGACTTCTCTGGGTTCGCTTCAAAATGGGACTGACGAAGTTATTCCTTATGGCTGTTTATGCGCCGGTAGCTTCGTCGTCTAGGGCTGAGCTGGAGGAGTTTTGGGAGAATGTAAGAGAAGTTCTAGATTTGGTTAAGGGAAACGAAAGAACTGTTGTATGTGGTGATTTGAATGGATGGGTAGGTATCGCTCGACCAGGATACGAGTCGGTGCTTGGAAAGTTTGGCGATAAAAGGGTTAATGATGCTGGCAAGCTTATACTGGCTGTATGCAAGGAAAAGGGTCCTCTTGTGACAAACACTATGTTTAATCACAGGAAATTCCATATGTACACTAGAGAAAGAAAGAATGAGAGAAGTATGATTGATTTGTTCCTGGTGGATGACCGACTGCGAAAACAGGTGATGGATACACGAGTGTTCAGGGGTGCTGACCTGGGAACGGATCATTATCTACTAATTACTAGATTTAGGGGTTTGTTCGCGGGTTGGCGCTACCGGACGGCAGTAACAGAACCACAGTCGGTCTGTCGCATCCGAAGCTGGAAGATTCAGGAAGCGGATACTAGGGACAAATATCACACGAGGGTAGCCGAAAAGCTTGACACCATCGATGGCAGGAAAGAATGTGTGGAGAGAACATGGCAGAACCTTAGGGATGGAATGGTAAGTGCAGCGGAAGAAGTATGTGGTATGACAAAAAGAGGTAGTAGTAAAAGAAGAGATGCATGGTGGAATGATGAAGTGAGAGAAGCTGTAAAAAAGAAGAAAAAAGCATGGTTAGACTACTTGGCCTCTAGTAACGATGAGCATATGAGAGAGAAGATGAAAGAAAGATGTAAGCTGCAGAAAGTTCATGCGAAAACATTGATTGAGGAAGTACGTGAAAGGTGTAGAATAGAAGCGGACGAGAGGTTGTCGCACAACTTTAGGGAAAACTCCAAACTCTTCTGGAAAGAGGTTGGAAGGTTCCAGAGTGGTGCGACAGCCTTAAGAATGAACAAAGTGCTTTCGAGAACCAATGACGTCCTCAGAAAAATCGGACGTCATGCAGCGATGGAGTGAATTTTATAGAGAAATGTATGCGTGTCATGATCTTAGTGAAGGATCCGGGGGTGACGCCGTGACAGGCACGCCAGACGCGGAGGTCATCAGCATGAAAGAGATTGAACGTGCGATTCGAAGTTTGAAATGTGGTACGGCTGCGGGACTAGACAGAGTTACTGCTGAAATGGTCAAGTACGGTGGGCCTCGCGTCTGGGACAGCTTCCATCTGCTGTGCAATTTGTGCTGGCGGACGGGAGATGTCCCGGATGATTGGCGATCCGCGGTCATTGTGCCTTTATATAAAAGTAAAGGTTCACATTTTGACTGCGGGTGCTATCGGGCGATCAGCTTGACCAGTTTAACAAGTAAAGTTTACTCGAAGGTTTTGACACGTAGGATGCAAGAGAAATCGGAAAGATTCTTATGGGAGGCACAATGCGGATTTAGACCTGGAAGAGGATGCACGGATCAAATGTTTTCTCTCCGCATGATAACGGAGAAGCTTCTGAGTGTTAACTAGGAGATTTTCTGTGCTTTTGTGGATCTGGAGAAAGCATTTGATAAGGTTATAAGGAAGAAAATGTGGGAACTGTTGCCGGGATATGGTGTGGATGGTCGATTGTTAAGTGCTGTGCAGTCACTTTACTATGACTGTAAAGCCTGTATGCGGGTAGAGCATGACCTGTCACCCATGTTTAGCGTCCAAGCGGGCGTAAAACAGGGTTGTGTCATGTCTTCCTGGCTGTTCATACTGTATCTCGACAGCTGTTTACGGAAGCCGAAAAATAGCTGTTTGGGTGTGAAATTGGGTGACATAAAAGTTAATTGTCTGCTGTATGCTGATGATGCAATGCTTGCATTAGTCACGTTAATGCAGAACTGCAGGCATTAGTCACGTGTATGAAAGAGGAATGTGAAATTAAAAGTCTCCGTTTGAATGCTAATAAAACTAAGGTTCTGGTATTTGAAAAGGACGAAGAGAGAACGAAATGTGAAATATGGGTAAATCAGGAATGTCTAGAAGAGGTAAATGAAATTGTATACTTGGGGAGTGCTTTCAGCCGGGATAGAAGATGTGATTTACATGTGGACAGGCGTGTCGCTGCCGAAACAAAGTCAATGGTGCCCTGAATGCATTAGTAAAAAGGCAAGGCGTGGTGAAGAGTGCACGCCTTGCAATACATAACGCAGTGTTGGTACCAACTTTGTTATATGGCAGCGAAACCTGGGTATGCCAGAAGAAGCATAAAAGCAAGTTGAATGCAGTGGAGATGCGATCTCTTCGTAAAATGTGTGGCGTTACCATAGCCGACCGAAAGCGAAACGAAGAGATTCGCAATATGGCAGGATTGAAAGATGACCTTATCACAAAAATTGATAGGGGCGTATTCCAATGGTTTGGGCACGTTGAACGAATGAGTGAAGACCGAATGGTGAAGAAAATATATAGAGCGAAAGTAAATATTAAAAGGTGTCGAGGTAGACCGAGACTAACTTTCGAAGACCATGTGAGCAAATTGCTCGAAGAGGGGAGGGTCAAGAGTACTCGGATACCTAGACGTGCATGTATGAAGAAGTTAATGAACCTGAAAGAAGCGAAAGAGGTATGTAAGGATCGTGACACTTGGCGATCTGTTCTCTCCGGCTACCCCGTTAGGGATTGTGCGTGAAGATAAGTAAGTTAGTAAGTAAACTTAGAATAATTTAAATCAAAAATCAAGAGCTACTGGTCACTGAATCAAATGATAAACCGACAATCTGCTTTGGAAAAATTCTACCTAAAAAAAAAACTTAAATGTGAACCTGAAAAAGAAAGAAAAAATTAGAGCACATTAACAGCAAAATAAATCAATGAGCCGTTAATTAGCGACGAAGTTTTAGCAATGCCATCGGAGACCTAGAAAAGAAAGGAAAATTATAATAAAAACCAAACTCAATTTGTGGAAACCCTTTCTGAAAACTTAACAAAGTTCTTAGAGTCCTTCCTTCCTGATAAGTTATCCGTCACAAAAATCCTAATACATTTTAATTATTTTAGTATGCAAAACTCTACACAACCGACTTAGTTTTTAACTAATTGATCATAATAGTTGTAATAATAACAACTTCCATTCATGACTTTCTTAACTGAAACCGCTACAACAAAATATTTGCAGGTGCTATGAGGCCAAAACTTTTCATTTTGTGTACTTACACGCACTCAACTCTTTGTGAGCGTCCGCCGGAATTCGGAGCGGTTCGTCAGAGCCCCAGTTGCTGACCCGAGAGGCTGACCGGGATAAGCCCAATCGTAGAAATAAATAATTACGGTTGGTAGATCACCACATATGTAGGTAACTTCGTGAGCCTGGTCTATATTCTGTTCGTTTATCTGTTTTGGCCTACACGGGGTTCTCGTAATACGGAATGGTAATGTCGACCAAAACCAAAAGCAATAATAACCGGGCAGTTTTTATGTTTTTTTGCTTAAAGAAAATACATGAACGTGAAAAAACATGAAAAGGCATCGTTTAGCCCTCGGCCCTAAATTACTCCATAAGCACCATATTTCCAGGTTTACCTTCGCTCAAAATTATGTTTCATGAACTCAAGAAGACTGTTAATGGGTATTGTTCTTCGATGAAGCCAGGTTATCACCGTACGGTGAAGACCCACATCGGCGAGTGCTTCTAAGACGAGGAGAACGCTTTGCAGAGGCATGTTTTGCAGAAATCACTGCTTATGGTGGGGAAACTATTATGTTTTGGGTAGAAATAAATTCGTTCAATCATACGGAAGATACGTAACGGAAGTCCTAACTGCTCATGTATTACCCGCATTGGTCACTATTGGCAAAAAATCAATTGTTGTGGACAATAACGCTCGCGCTCACCGGTCTGGCGATATGGAAGCATATATGATAGAAGTCAGTATTCGGTGGTTGGGTTGCCAGCTTGAAGTTCAGGACGTAAATCCCATACGTTTACCGTAAGTTTTATACATTTTACAATATTACGAGCAACTTACATATTACTATCCAATAAACCGGAAGATAAATATGAACGAAAAGTAAGACTAGCTTAAAATTTGTTTTTAGTTATGATACAAAAAAAAAAATATTACGCAATGTTTGATTTCTTATGTTTAGGCAAACGCTACTCATTTAAATAAAACTAATGATTACGGATTTTATCGCATAAATTACTTATTTAATACTACCAATTACTTTATTTTCTGTTATATTACACTAGAACTTGGTTTATTATTTCCGAAACTTAAAAAATGTATTAAATAAGTTAATATAAAATAATTATAAAAAGGTCTAATACCTGGTTTCTATATAGTTGCATTAATGCTTACTGCTACTTACAGTATTGTTTGTGTCTTGTGATGTATCTGCGTGTGTGTTGCGCCTGATTTGACGCATCTTGTGGTTCTATTTGACGAACGTATGCGAGTGAGGATCTCTGCTGAGGTCGTATGCGGTACCTTGAGATGGTGGAAGCCCGACACGCCGAATTGATGTTGTTCTACAGCATTACGTTTCAGCGATGGTTGTTTAGCATGTCACTATTCGCAATGGCGTTCTCTGCGTCTTGGTTTGACTCACACATACATAAGTAATTTTGCCCAAGTCTTAGCTTTACCTTATGGACGGGGTGCAGAGTGTCTGACTTCCATGATATAAAACAATAAATTATGTCTGTAAATTTTCTTTCTTTGAATGATTGAAGGCAACTTATTGATTTATAAAACTCAAGACAATTATAATAATATGCTGACATATATTATATTTTTTAAAGCAACAACGATTTAACATTTTTAAAGGTTTAAACTATACAATATAAATGTAAGGTCTATTAAAAGTTTTTCAGTTATTTAAACAAAATCTATTATGGACAGTAGTATTTAACTATTATTTGGATTTATTATAATATGTATGTACTAATATAATTATATATATGTTCTCAGATATGTATTGAATAATTATTTATACAAATTATACTTTTACAGATACATGTGTACGTGGAATTAATATTTGTACTATTTATCTGTAATGTTTTTAAATGGAGTAAAATATGAATATGCTATTTCATTAATCATGTAATTTAATGAAATATCAAGCCTGTTTTTTTTATTTATTTTTCTATGCCGTTACACTCATTGCACATTTTTACCACTAACCGACCGATTGCGGTAACGACGCGACAGTACGATATATGTTATGCTTGCTACGAACTCAGGATAGTCTAAGTGTTCACGGACAATATCGTACAAAAATGTACGTCCATTCATTAAAATATGTTTTCGAGTGTTGATAAATTATAAGATCGAAAAGTATTTTAATGGATTATCTAAGATGATTTTAGAAAACGATAATTTATATGTTTGATGATTTTTATCGGTATGCTTTCTATTTGGTCTTTATAAGTAGCGTATAGAGATGACCAAATTGGAATAAAATATTCTAATATACTACGAATATAAGCATTACACGTAATTTTAACGGTATTAATATCTTTGAAAGGCTTGCAAGTTCTCATTACAAATCCAAGATTTTTAAATGTAATTAACAATTTTGTGAACATGGTCTGATAAAAGCATTTTACTGTCAAAGTGAAATCCTAAATTTATAACAGTAGATTTTATTTGTATTGGAATATCCTTAAAACGTAGAAGAACAAAATAGGTTTCTTTTTACGTGTAAAGCTAATACATTCACATTTATCAATATTAACTTTTATGTTGGTAACAGAATTGTAAGCTACGAGTAACAAAGCGTTTAAATCGGTTTGCATTTAATGACAGTTTTGTTCAGTACGGATTTAGTGAAAACATTTTTTGTACTCGGCGTATATTAAGTATTATGATAACTTAAATGAAGTTGTATCATGGATATAGGTGTTATACAGTAAAGTTCCTAGATGTTTTCCTTGAGGAATTTCAGTTGGTATTTCGATAAAGTCCGATCCACGGTTATAGATCGGACTTTATCGAAATACCAACAAAAGTTTCTGTAACAATAGGCTGAAACCTGTCATTTAAATAGGATTTAACCTACCAGAATAAATCCCTATGTATGCCTAAAAATTAAAATTTATTCAGTGAGAAGACTTGGTCCACACAGTCGAAAACTTTTTCAAAGTCTGTGTAGACCATGTCAACCTGACCGCCTCCGTCAATATTAGATAAGACATAATAAGAAAAGCACGTCAGATTAGTGATAGTAGAACGACACCTTAGAAATTTATGTTGAGTGATTGGCAGTCCCTTATAAATTACGGGACATATAAAATCAAAAACTTTACTAATAGTATTTAAAATTGAAATTCTCCTATAATTTTCAAGTTAGATTTTAATTCCCTTTTTAAATACAGGAATAATGTTTGCGCTCTTTTCCGGATATCCAGAAATACACCTTCGCTAAGAGATATTAAAAATGATGGATAACACACAGTTTTAGCACAGTGATGCCAAACTAAAGGGAGAATGCCATCTCGTCCTGCTTCTTTAGAAATATCAAGAAGTCTGAGTCTCCATAGTGGATGTAGGGATAAACTAAATAAGGTGAGTTTAGAAATCTTATACATATACGAGAAATTATTGTATATATATAATCGGAATCTCGGAAACGGCTCCAACGATTTTCATAAAATTTGGTGTCCATGGGATTTCGGGGGCAATAAATCGATCTAGCTAGGATTTATTTTTAGAAAACATCGTTCTATCCGTGTTTTTAGGCAATGAAAAACTGCTACAATATCGTTGGAATAAGATTGTAAATTTTGCCATTATGTTAAAGATTATAATAGCTCAAGTTGAATATGGGACAGGCCCGAAATGGTAGTGCCCTGGTTCAAGTCCTGTCTTCGGTCCAACTTTTTCCTTTTTTTTCAAGTTCCCTTATGTTTTGAGAAAATCTATTATTTCGAGCCCTTTTTTAGTATTTTTTAAAAACACGAAAATTTAAATTAAAGTAATTGCACTCATGATTTTTTATACAAACAACCCGTTCAGTTTTTTTATTATGTCGGTAAGATCAAAAATATTATTCATATTTCATCAGTATGTAATTTGTATCTAAATATAATTTTCAAAGCACACGATTTAAAAAAAGCCGAGTAAAGCTCGGTCATCCAGGTACTAGTATCATAATATGTAGAAGTGACATTACCTTCTTCTAATATTTTATCTGAAGGTTTACTGAAAACGTTTTTCAAAAAAGTATTAAAAGTATCACATATATATTTACCATTTGTTACTTTACTGCTGAGATATTATGATAACTGTTTGTTGGAAAATGTTAATTGCTATTACAAAACAAACATTTCAAAAATTGAATTCTAATAAACTCATCTTGCACAAAATTAATCTGAAATATTAACAATAAAGTTTGGTAAGTAAAGTTATTGTTACGGCCCTCAGTTGCCCCGACAGAAGTTGACTGGGCCAGGGTCCATAGTAAACCAACTCGACGGGCAACCCGAGGGTTTAGGCACAAATGGCCTATGGATAATAATTATGTAATAGCTGGACAAGCAACCACAAACTTACCGAGTTCCGGAGGTAGGGTCGACCACAAGGCACCGTCAGGGGTAAGTAAATGGTAGGTGTGAGTGGTGTAGGAAGGTGTGTAATATTTCCCGGCAGACAAAGCAAAAATTCCTTCGTACGATATTAAAACACCACAAAAGAAACTCGTCGACGCAAATTAATGGCAATCGAAGTTAAGTTAATCACTCAAAACTCAAGGAAAGCCTCGTTGTCACGTATCGAACAAAATAAGACAACGCAAAAGTAGGCAGTTGTAACGCGACCTAACGATTCTTACGTAATTCTCGACATCGAACCAGCACGGTCGTAGCGGACAAACGAATATTCTAGACTAAAGGGCGCGGCCGCAGCTCGCAAAACGGATGCCCCCGACTCTGCTGTCAAACGGGTTTATCGCCCGAGACGAACGCCTTGCAAGTTTTAAGTTCTTAAAATTTGGCCTAAACAAACCCCCATCCCGGGCATAAGGACTTATGTCCGGGAGTATATTGACAAACGGGATAGGGTCGTGACAGCACGTTGCAAGACCGAATCTCATACCAAAATCTCGGCCACCCTAGGCACCCCATCCGGTCCATACGACAACTTAAGAATGCGCCCACGGCGCCAATACAAAGGCGAAGTGTTGGGTTCCTTAACTAACACTAGGTCTCCAATCCGAGGAGGATCCGTCTTATCAGACCACTTAACGCGCTGCTGCAAAAGATAGAGGTACTCCAGAGACCATCGGTGCCAAAAATTCTGAGTCATTTGCTGTAGCAGGTCAAATCTGCTCAACCGCGAAGAGTTTATTTCCCTAAAGGGGTACTCGGCCAGGGCGTTATGCGGCTGGCCAATCAGGAAGTGGGCCGGAGGTTAGAACCTCCAACCTCATTTGGATCGGACGAGAGGGGACAGAGGGGCCGAGAGTTAAGTACCGCCTCAATTTTACAGAATACAATAGCAGTAGCAAGCTCCTCAAATGTCAAAATAGTTTCGCCAATAACGCGACGGAGATGCGTTTTTGCAACCTTAACCACCGCTTCAAAAATACTGCCCCAATGTGGGCAAGCCGGAGGGTCGAATTTCCACTGGATACCCTTCTTGGATATCGCAGTACCTAAGTCCTGTTGATGGACAGAAATTCGACGACGTCTTTCAAATATCTATCCATGCCCTTATAATTCGTTCCACAATCAGACTGGATCAGGTGCGGCAAACCGAGACGCGATACGAAGCGGCCCAGCGTGGCTACAAATGCTTCAGTGCTGAGGACACTTACAAGTTTTAAGTGAACGGCCTTAGTGGCGAGGCACACGAAAACGCACAGATAGGCCTTATGTGAATGCGCGTTACGAAGGTTGGAGGACTTGACGAGGAAGGTGCCAGCAAAGTCGATTCCGACTCCAGCGAATGGTCGGATGGGCCTGACGCGGTCGGGTGGTAAGTCACCCATTATCGGCTGCGATATGGTTTCCTTCAATTTATAACAAGGTATGCACTTAAAGATGACGCTCCGAATGGTGCGTCGGCCAGCCAAAATCCAAAACTCCCGCTGCAAAATAGCCGAAAGAGCGTTACACCCAGCGTGGGCATTCTGAACATGATGGTGAGTTACCAGCAACCGAACAAAGGCGCCGTCCTTAGGGAGCAGTAACGGGTGCCGAGCCCTGTACGGCAGTTGAGAATTTTTCAAACGTCCGCGAACGCGCAGCATCCAAGCGTCGTCCAGGAAGAGGTACAGGTGGGCCAGAGTGCCCTTGACAATGAAGCCCCGCTTTAAGGTATCAATCACGGGCTCAAAATGCTCCGCTTGGACCATACGGGTCCAATGCATCAAGGTTTGGTGACAAAACGGAATCAGAGATTCGGTTGGACGGGTCTCTCGAATTGCGGACAAATCGACGCAACCAAGCAATCACTCCTAAGAGCTTATCGAGAGAGCTGTACCGTTCTAGAAATCCCTAGTGGGCTTATCTTTGCCCACTCCTACTCGCACTCGTAGGCCAGGCAATTCAATCGGTTTGGAGTATTTATTCTGGGGCCAGAATGACTGAGACTCAGTCAACCAACTGGGACCCCACCACAGCGGGTAGTCAACCAAAGAGGGGGCTTCACAGCCGCGAGAAGCGCAGTCTGCGGCATTCAACCCCCATAGGACATATTTCCAGTTTAGTGACGTGCCAGGATTCTGGCTTTGAGACACGCGGACAAAGACCTCAAGATTGTGAGGTGCAGCTCTGAGCCAACAAAGTACTATCTCACTGTCCGACCAAGCGTAGACGTCCGTAATGTCGATTACAGACTTCAAAGACGAGTGAACGTGGTTGAGGAGTCGCGTGAGAAGAGCGGCTCCGGACAGTTCCAATTTAGGGATAGTTAAGCGGGACCTAATGGGAGCAACCTTGCTTTTAGCAAGTACGAGATGGACGGAAGTATGGCCAGAAGAGCTCACAGTCCGCAAATATACGACAGCAGCATAGCCTTTCTCAGAGGCGTCGCAAAATCCATGTAGGGTAGCCCTGCATTTCCCTGGAGGGAGGAAGCACCTTGGCATGGAGACCCGGTTGACGTCCGGAAGAAAGGGCACAATGGAGTGCCACTCTCGCAAGAGAGCACCGCTTATAGGGTCAACCCAACCCAACCCGGATATCCAGAGCTTTTGAAGAAAGCACTTAGGCAAAAAAATGACCGGAGTGATCCATCCATTAGGATCGAAGGTGCGGGCTACTCTAGACAGCACGGAGCGCTTGGTCCCTGATTTGGGAGGGGGATTTTGACTCGATACGTGAAAGTATCCTGAACAGGCTGATATTGAATGCCCAGCATAACAAAATTAGAATTTTCGGGGTGCTCGAATAGATGAGGGTCTTGTTGATCCCTTTTCTGGGAGGTCCTTCAAAATATGAGGGGAGTTCGACAACCATTTGCGCAACTCATAACCTCCGGAATTCAGGATGGCAATCAATTCGTCTCGCAATACAAGAGCCTCCTCGACGGTGGAGGCGCACGTACAAATGTCGTCCATGTAGATCGAAGTTTCCAAAATAGAAGCCCCCCGAGTGTATTTTAGACGCTCTCTCAGCGAGTTCGAGGAGGGTTCGCAGGGCGATATACGGACTGGACCGTAGTTTGTAGGTGGTGGTGTTCAACTCAAACACCTATATCGTATCGCTGGGCTTCTCGCGCCACAATATCAGCTGATATCGACGGTCATCACGGTGGACCACTGATTGTTGAAACATCATCAAAAGGCCAAAAACCACTTGGTGACGACGGAAGTGCGTCAAAATATCGGATATATACTTGATCAATTTAGGACCAGAGTGGAGACACTGGTTCAGGGGCACACCATTTGACGAGGGGGCGGAGTCGTCAAAAACTACCCGAAACTTACTCCCAGGGGTTCTGAAGACCACATGGTGAGGGAGAAAGTAGTGCTCCTGTAACCGCCAGTCGAAGTTGGACGGTGACATGTGACCCAGCTCTTGATACTCACGCATGAACTCGACATATTTGTCGTGAAAGGCTGGGTCGCGCCGCGTACGGCGCTCCATGGAAAGCAAGCTCTTTTGGGCCAGGGTACGAGATTGGCCCAAAGGGGGCCGTGAGTCAAGAAAGGGTAAGCGAGTGACAAAACGACCGTTGACACGACCGCCGGTATTATTCCGGTAGAACGACTCGCACACACGGTCCAGAGGGTTGACTCGAGACGCGTGTGGTGGCTCCTCAATTTCCCAGAACCGTTGGACGACGTCCGAAAGGGACACGCCCACCATAGAGAGCGGGTCGGCCGTCTGAGGAGGTGGAGACCACAGAACCGGTCCAAAGAAACTGTGCCCAAATACAGTGGACATGGCTGACAAGCCATCGGGCTGTAGGGCTCGCATCTCGCCTATCAAGATGAACCACAGCACGTCGGCCTCCAGCAACAAATCTATAGGCCCAGGTTGGGACCATTGAGAGTCTTCTGGTCTCAAACCCGACGCGCAACGAACCGCACTGTCATTTATATAGACGTTAGGGAGAAAATCTACAACGTCATCGAGGACAGTTACTTTTACTAGAATATGAAGGTGTTCGCTGGCAGGGCCAAACACCAACTCCGCTTGTCCCCTAGGAGCAGGAGGCCCGGCACCTCCGATACCTACCATTGGACGTGATTCAGAGCTCCAGGGAAGCCCTAGTCTTCCCACCAACCAAGTGGAGGCCACACAGCGTTATGAACCCGAATCCAATAGAGCGCGAACCGTTACACAGTAGCTACTCGGGTTGTACACCTTCACTGAAGCAGTCGGCAATAGAACAGTTTGACAAGTAGACTGCTGACGGCTTAAAGGATCAGTGGAGGTGACCGTGGTGGGAGCTAGGGCGGCAGCTACCTAGCTGTCTACCTACCGACCAGTCGGGGGTCGTTCCCCACTCCTGGGGGGGAACGACCCCCCGACTGGTCGGGGAGGGACCCCCTTCAAACCCAGGGGCACGGTGGCCGGCAGGGGAGCGCTGAGCGTCGTCCGACGGAGGGCGTGGCTGAAGGCCCACGCCCGTGGGAGTTGAGGGCCCGGCAGAGCCCCGAGAGGAAGCGCCGTTCGCACCCAGGCACAAAACGACATGGTGGTTGCCCTGGCAGTGCGGACAGGGCCGCTGGTGCGAGCAGTCTCGTTGGAGGTGCCTTTCCAAGCTCGAGTAGCACCAGCGGCGCTCCTTGGCGATAGTTCGTCTCGCCGGGACCGGCTTACCCAATAACTTCGGGAACAACGTCACCCGGCGATCGGATGCTCGACAATAGGAGCAGGAGGGCGCCTCTCTGGCTACTACGCCACTATAAGATGGTAGGGGGCGGCGTCCTCCCGCGGGAGCACCGCTCGGTCTTAGGGTGGTTGGCGACGACTTGCCCGGTGGATTCCGCCTCTCCCTAGGCACGGCTTGTTTGGCAACCCGTAGTTCGTCGACCGTGCCCGCTGCGTTCTCAATTTGCCGGCACTGCTCCTCCAAGAACCGCAGCTGGTCCCTGATGGGCGGAATATAGGAGGCGCCGTCCTCGCCGTACCTGTTCTCAAAATGGATCCGAAGATCGAGAGGCAGGCGGGACAGCACGATGTGGAGCAACAAGAAGGACCATTCGTCCACCGGTAAATCCAGCCGTCTCAACGAATTACGGGCCACCACGACTGGATTTATTTTTTTTTTACCTGGACTCCCTATGCCTTAATCACTGGCTAGGGCCCATAGTAACCCAACTCGACGGGCAATCCGAGGGTTTGGGCCCAAATGGCCTATGGATAATAATTATGTAATAGGTGGACAAGTAACCACAAACTTACCGAGTTCCGGAAGTAGGGTCGACCACAAGGTACCGTCAGGGGTAAGTAAATGGTAGGTGTGAGTGGTGTAGGATGGTGTGTAATATAACCTGACGTCACCGACGTAATCAGCTAGCAGACACACATGCGTTGCCCTGCTCCACAAGGTGCAATCACTCCAGTGGGCGTTCACCGTTATCTGAACTCAAGTGTAACGTCACTCAGCACAAAACTATAATCGAAGAGAACGCGATCTCCTCCCGGATTATAAAGTTTAGCATTCCACCAGACAAAGCAAAAATTCCTTCGTACGATATTGAAACACCACACAAGAAACTCTTCGACGCAAATGGCAATCGAAGTTACTTTAATCACTCAAAACTCAAGGAAAGCCTCGTTGTCATGTATCGAACAAAATAAGACAACGCAAAAGTAGGCAGTCGTAACGCGACCTAACGAATCTTACGTAATTATCGACATCGAACCAGCACGGTCGTAGCGGACAAACGAATATCCTAGACTAAAGGGCGCGGCCGCAGCTCGCAAAACGAATGCCCCCGACTCTGCTGTCAAACCGGTTTATCGCCCGAGACGAGCGCCTTGCAACTTTTAACTTGTTACGATTTGGCCTAAATAGTTATATTATATCAATTCTAAACTAAATACCACATTAAATAAAGTCTAATTCAAATAAACAGTTGGAATAAAGATGCTGATACAAATTGTTTTAGTGTGTTTTAGTGTTGTGGAGGCCACAGAACCCATGAAAACATCCATTTTAAATCGAACTATGTTACTGGATGAACACGTACGGTATACGGCCAACGTCGTCCGAGAACCGTTGTACAAAATGGAAGACTAAAAATTATGCGATTGTGAAGGCGACTACTAGAACGAAGTATTATTAAACATTGTATGCACACTGATATTATTGTTAACTCAATGTAACCATTAAGCAATTAATATAAAAAATTATATCAAACAATTTCCTACACATTTGCAACGGAACAATTTTAAAATATTTTAGCCGGTCATTTCAAAATAAAATACGTGTTACGAGCTTAGAGCGTTGCACCACCAAATCGTATCTGATGGCATTGACTTCGGGTACGCACACCCTCCGGTTCGTCCTTAAGTAAAATTGGCATGATTTTATCCCATTTTTGACACCAATTGTTACGAGTTTAGGGTTCGTGACAATGAAAACTACCGATTAAATTACCGAAATTGATATTTTCATTACCAAACACTAATTAGAACTTAAAACACACCAATAATAAATCACAATTCGCAGTTATATCGCTTCGAAGTATTCGCTTGCATCGCCAATTCAACACTGCCCCGGTCGTGGTATTTACTAACCTTATATAGGCCTTTTCCACTGAAATTTCTAGAATGTTCGAGAACATACCGGTCCCAACCGACTAAGTGTAGAAAATTCTCTCCTAATTCTGCCACTCGATACTAGATGGCGCTAGTGGTATTAACCGGGCATTAATTATGGCGCGCAACATACGTAAAAAGTTTTGTAGTTATATAAAAGTTACATAAACCCTTTTTAATGGCAAAAGTGGTCAAACAAGAGTCAACTGCTAGCGATAAAACAAATTTATGTTGGGAGATTTAAAATAGCGATTAAAAATCAATATTGACGCATTAAATTAGATTAACAGGCTCAAAACATGTTCAGCAATAACAAAAACTTAAAAATTAATTAACAGTAAACAAAAACTATTTTTAAATAAGATTTTATGCTTGACATTTTAATATTTATTAGACATTATTAAAAGTTTCATATATTTTCGAACGAATATTATTTAAGTTTTATTTTACACAAAACAAGTCAACACTTTATTTCTGTCTCTTGGAATTTTGATGCAAAATCGATATATCAATTACAATCAAAATTATGAGAGTTAAAAGATATGGTGATAAGATGTTCTACCCACTTTCTACGGGAAATTAATGTAATACTAGCTAAAACATAGCCCAGCTTTAATTGTAACACAGGTAGCGATTTTATAGTGCAATTTATATTCACCTTTCTCAGATTTCGGCAAAAGCCATTAATTAGTAAAGTATGTCAAAGCACAGAATAAATAATAGTACAAGAGAGGGAAAACAATTTTCAACTCGGCTTTCTCAAAAGTATATTGTGAAAGTCTCTCATTAAATCAAACTTTATTTTAGAAGAAATTAAGGCCTTTCCAATATAATTTTTAAAAGATATTATTAATAGAGTTTTTTTATTTTCTTTCAAAAAAGAGGAGGTTACCATTACAACTGTACTATTCTACTATGTATGAATGTTATGCGCTACCTCCATCAATTGTGAAATTTTGATTTTGATGATTATTTTTAATAAATAGATTTTAGGGGCAATCCCATAATAATTTGGAGAAAAGCCCGCCCCTAAAAGTGGTAAAAAAGGGAATGAAGTTTTTAATTGATTTGATGATACTCAAAAATTACCTTTAATACAAAGTAAAGATCGTCTTTAAATAAATAAAACGAAGAAAATAGTTTTATAAATTGAAGTTGGAGCTTTAGTTTCTCCATAAACTGTTTTAGCACCGAATCTGAATGTAAATCATGAGATAGATCTCTCAATATAATTATGATATTTCGTTAACCACTTAACAAATACGTTTCATTTTAAAATACAAAGTTAAAAAATAAAAACGTTATACTTTATCTTTGTATTTTAAATAATAACGACGTTATTCTTTAACTTTGTATTTTAAAATGAAACGTATTCATTAAGTGATTAACGAAATATCATAATTATATTGAGAGATCTATGTCATGATGTCCTACATAATATGGAAAATTGCAAAATTGCTTTCAGGTCTGTTTACGGAAAAGTGTTTAAGTAAATAAATATATTCTTAATTATTTCTTTTTTTAATTTTTTATATTTGACAATGGCAAGTGGCTCCCAGTACGTCTTCGTCGGAACACTCATATTTTTTCTGCCCTTCACTGCGTCTTGTTTATTATATCAAGTCTTCCTTGTCAATAAGAATGTTTTAAATTATTTCGCTCCTGTCACGTCCTGCGAACTACTATAGAGGAACTAACCAACTATAGAGTTATAATAAATTATTCTGTCCTTTGAGTAACACTTTATAACTCCTTACCCCATTCAATTAAATGTGCATAATCCTGTGTTCAAAAAACAAGTTAAAAAACACTATTTGTCTCTCTAAACCATCTCTCTTCCTCCATAAATTTATGGTCATTGATCTACCTAGTCTTTTTAGAGCATATTTTGGTATCGTTTCTTACTCTAATTTAATCTAATCTAATCTTTACCTTATTTTATTTTATTATTTTCTAATTGTGTGGAGGAGGTGGCTATATTATTTTTGTTAGTTTTATCTTTCCTTGGTGTAAAATAAAGATTATTTCATTGTACTAATTTATATCCTTGTTTTATCACATTTTCACTTTCTACCCGTATATTTTTTGCCACCTACCCTCTGTAACTTAATGAACTCCTGTTGTTTTCTAATTATTTCCTCTTCACTGTTCAAAAACGCAATTTCAGATATACTTTCGTTGTCGTCGTATATCTGAACCGTACTATAATTTCATTATAGCATCTGTCTTTTCATCAAAGTAGTGGTTTTCTTCATTTGAGTTTTCCTCAACACAGTAAAAGTGGTAAGTACATAGTGATAAATTCACAATTATATTATAAATAATTATAGGAATCAATACACAGCAAAAGTGGTAAGTACATTGGGATAAATTCGCAATGTACTTACCACTTTTACTGTGTTTTGATTCCTAATATTATTTTAAATATATTGTTTACACTACTTGGCTTACATCACTCATACAGTTGGCAGGCGACTGATGTCGGTATACAAATCCTTTATGTGCATTTCTGCACAAACAAATTTTTCTTAATGACTCCAATGCTTATGAAAGTTGTTGAAATCGTTTCTAGTTCGAATATTACCAAAAGAACATTATCAACACATAGAGAATGAAACAGAGATTTAGTTCAGCGTAAAAAAAAAAAACAAAAAAATGCACATATGGAATTTGGCAGGCGCAGTGACAAAATATGGCATTTATTAGATTAAATACTGAGTTATCCCGCTTATAACGAACAAAATCATACATAGTAAAAAATGAACATCTATGCTAAGTAAAATACTTAACCGGCCTCGTTTAAACTTCCGCTGTTTGATAAAAAGTAGACTAAATATATTAATAGTTACTTTGCAACCATCCGCTTTATTAAATCAAATGATGTGTTTTATCTAGTTTGAAGAGCACCTCCCGCCCTCAATTGCGTGCACTAATCCCGTCACCATAATCCCAGCAACACTACTCCAAACACCACTACTCCTAGCACCACTATATATAACAACATAATAAACTGTCTCTGTAAATTTAACTATATCACTATACTTGATCCAAAATTCAAATCCGAATAGCCGACGTATTACAACGTGCGCGATCTCCAAGGGCCAGCCATATTGCTACAACAAAGCCGCTCACCACTGACATATCGACTAGCGAGTCCACGTTAACCGCGGTCTCAGTCTAAGCAACACTTTAATCATTTTATTCCAGTCGCGTTCCTATTAATTTAATATACATACATGTCTTTTAAACACATACATACATATTTTTAAAAGCGACAGTAGCCTAATGGCAGAACGTGGATCGCGAACTCAAAAAGGTCGTGGGTTCGAATCCGCCATTCGACTACTGGCGTGAACCACTCGTAACACAAGCAATTTAAGCTTACCACAAGTGGTTAAGGGGAATATTAGTAATGTTTATAGCATTGTTAATATTCTTTAAAAAAATCTTAGACCTTGGGTGCGTTTGGCAGAAAAAAGCGCTAGCAAGCGCTTGTAAGCAAAATGACGATCGTAAGGGGTAAGTGCTGTCAAATCGTAGGTAGCTATTTTCCTCTAGGACACGAAGTTAGTTTTAACCGGGGAACCTAACCTAATTTAAATATATGTTTGTACAGTATTCATATTAAAAACTTACCAATCATGAATTTTTAACAACATGTATATGTCTATTCATGTCATTATATTACTTAAAACTAATATTGCACAAAAAAACTTTTAAACTCTACTTCAAAACAAACAAATTAAATAAGCAAAATGGCGGATTGTGTCGACGCTACTGAAGTAGCAATCGTGTCCTGGCCGAAAACTATTTCAGCGCTTGTAAGCGCTTGCTAGCGCTTTTTTCTGCCAAACGCACCCCTTCTTTCACATATTTTCTTTATTTCTTAAACCTTTCTTTCATATGTCTTTTATATATGGGACTTCAACTCTCAACTGTGTTATTGTAATGCTTATGCATCTTAGCGACCTTCTAAATTATTTTGGATTCATAGAACTTACTATCATATAGCATTAATATGGGACTATTAAATTGTACAACAGTATTTCAATAGTCAGTTGCGATCGTACCTCCTTACGTTGGTATGTCTGACTGTAGGTATGCATCTCCAGCAGATTTCGAATAATGTATGGAAAAATCGACCACCTTGGATTTGGTTTAATTCTGTACGTTAAATTATTTTAAAACATAATATTTAAATTTTGAGCATTACCTTTTGAGATATTAACGAAGTAAGATTCATTCATTACATGAATACATTCTATGACTAAGAAATATTTTGACTCATTTCCAACTTTATAAATGTAAGTTTCGGTATAATCGTTCTCCGTACTATTTTAATACTTTTTGAATAGTTTAAGCAAGTTTATAGCAAATTTGAAGTTTTTAGGGTCAATACAAAGTAATTATTTTACTACAATACCTAATATTCGAAATTAATGTATTTTATCTTTATGCTCGTTTGTACATTTTAATTGTTCAAAATATTACTTGTATGATATTTTAGACTACTTTATTAAAAATATATTAAATATTATTAATAAATAGTATGACCTATGTTCAGCAGTGGACTTGCGAAGACTGTGACGATGATGACGATGATTAATAATAATGCGCCGTAACACTATTATCGGCGAAGATATATTACGAGTCGTGTCGGTGAATGAAAAACAGTCACAGCTCGCTCCATGCATTTCAGTACCTTGAAATTAATGAGTCTGTATCAGCAACGATATATCGTTATAGTACCGTACAATGAAAAAATGTTCTTTCGTGCGTAATTTAGAAATATTATCATGTTTCTGAGGCAGACTTGTAAAATTTAATTCATTAGTTGAGTCTGTTTGACAGTTTGATTTACGAGTCGGAATTTATTCGAAACCGTTTTAGGCAGTCAATCTTGGTTCAGGATTTTTAAGATTATTAATAATTCAATTTTTTCTCAGATGTCGCTATTATACCTGCCGTAATCTATTGTTATGAATTCCAGTAAATAAGGTGTACTGTTTCAAATTAAATATATTGAAATATGTTGAAATATGTCGAAACCATAAATTAATTTATTGTATATACGGCCAGCGCTTGGGTGTCATAAAAATCCTTTCAGAAATGAGGGAGTATATATTAGGTAGTAGCTGAAAACTAAACCACTAAAATAAAATTAATTATAATGAAAATAACTAAAATAAAATTAATTATAATATTATGTTAAGATACAATATCCATGCTACACATTAAACTAAATTTCAGGTTTAATTATTTACACATGGATTCGAACCATACTCCAATATAATATATCTTGAAAAATCTGGAGTAACTTGAAAATATCAAGAGGTGCGGATCCAGTTACCGCTCCGGATAAACTTACCTACGTCCTTTGAATCTGAATTTAATTTCCGTCTAGTTTATTTAGTAGATTCGTAACACGAATCAATTTTAATTCACTGGGACTTTTACAAATGCGAGATATTGAATAAAACTCTTTTAACGGATCTTATCGCATTTAATTTACTTGGGTTTATTTCTCAACGTTTCGGGTGCTTTAGAGCACCATGGTCATAAGGAACTGCGATATTTGACGTCCTGATAGCTTATGAGTGTGTATATTTTGTTTTGAATATTAATTATTGGTTCGATCTACGCAGAAAGAGCTCACACTACCTTGTAGTCTTGGGTATGCTTGGGTATGCTATAAAATAAACTCAAATTTTTGTATATATAATAAACAAAAATCCCAAGCACTCAATTTAATTCCAATATCTTTACGTATCATCATTAGTAGGAATCGTTGTTTTTTTTGTGAGGGGTTGTGGTCTTTCATATCTGATGAAAGATGATCTTAAACCTGCTCGCAGGCTGCAGATTTCCTGGAACGTCGGTGCTTCACTTCAGCTATATATTCTTTCACGAATATTTATGTTTCTTCTATGTAAGAAAGAGGATATTCGCAATCAAGCTTGTACACTCTTGTCTTGCAGAGTGATATTACACTTAATAGTAAAAGTCGACAAATCTTCTTCGGTGTTTTGTAGGATGTATAAACAGATGCTCGCTTCCAGATGTAGGCAACCTTTTTGGTGAAACCTCTGAGATATGGTTGTACAGTCAACATCAGATTAAGGGAACAGTCAAGGTGGTCAAATATTTTGAAAATCCAATGTGATCATAAATATTCAACCACCCATAGTGGTCAAATTATTGAAATCATTAATGTTGCTCAAATATATCGGAACACGTACAACGTCAAATATATGCAACAATTTAAACTGTTCAAAATTATAGTAATAAACAGAACGCCAATGGTATCCTAGCAGCCAAAGAGATAAAAAAATTGGAACAATTTAGGAAAAGAAATTTATGATGATAGTTGAATTAAGAGCGGAGTTACACCGTTTATAAGGACAAATAAGACGACGTGCTATTGCGTTGCAGTGTCATTTATAAAAGAAACAGTATCATAGGTATTAAAATTTGAAGCTTAAAGTAAAACTTTTTACGAGATTTAATTAGTATTTACGCTATAATTTCTTTTTATAGGAGTTTGTGATCATCAAAATTTATCACCTTTAAGCTAAAATAATATCCTTTCGACTTAATTTGACGAAGCTTTAAGACAGACTTCAAAATATTTTTTAAAAATATCAAATGAGCAAAAGATTTTAGTATATATATTTACCTATTTACACTCCATATAAAAAGTATCGAGCATGAATATGGAAAAGTTAGCCGATAGGATTGCGAGAACATGAGATATAGTGTATGCCACAAGGCCAAGTGCTTGAAATACCTACCTATCATGTTCCGGATCCTCAGTTGGAATCAAAATAGAAACAGTAACAATGCAAGTTTGTTGGGCTTTTTTTAATAGAATAAAGGTGGACAAACAGTAAGTCAGTCCGCTTGATAATAAGTGGATGTTGTGGTCCATAGATATCTACGTTTATCCATAATACATACATACATACACACACACACACACACACACACACACACACACACACACACACACACACACACACACACACACACACACACACACACACACACACACACACACACACACACACACACACACACACACACACACACACACACACACACACACACACACACACACACACACACACACACACACACACTTTACAAAACAGACAAAATTTGATCTCCTATTACTCGGTATAAATGGATCTGTAGACTCTTAATATTAGTCTCCCAATTTCCCCCAAAATGGCTCGCGGCCGGGACTTTCAGAGACCACTCGATGCGGTTCTCGGCTAGGATGTGAGCAAACTTCGAATTATAATATTTACTGGTTAAAAGCTCATGTAGTTAAAGCTCAGACGACAACAATTAGTAGCAATGTTATTATTTGACCTTTGCCATAATAGATATGATTGTATTCCTGTAACAAATAAATTGCGATATCGTGTACCTACTCGATCACATGTAAGATCAACATGCTCCCGTCAAACATTTGCCCTTCCCTTGTGTAGAACCAATGCTGATAAAAGAGCACCGATGTATCGCTTAATGCAAAATTATGATGATCACTTTTGGGACATTGGCATTTTTAATAACAGTGCTAACTCCTATAGAAGCAAAGTGATTAATAAGCTTATGAGTCGTGTTAATTAAAAACTAAATTAAATAAATCAAAACAGAATTTGAATTATATAAATGTTTGAAATCATAACTAAAATATGAACAGCCTTTTTTATTTTCATTTAGTAATATTGCATATTATATAGTAAGTCCTCCTTCACATCTCTCACTTTTGTTAATTTATCCTATAAATTATTATCTGAGGCTGGTGGTGCTGGTTTCACTAAATTTAAATTTTTGGTTTACTGGTCCTTAAATAAACTAAAAAAAAAAACTAATAAAAAGTCCAGACGTGATAGTTAACTGCGGTTAACATAGATTAAAATTTTAACTTTTGTTCCGATCTACACAGTATGAACTTATGGTATCTTGAAGTCTTGCAGTTGTATGCTTGGGTTGGGGTTTAATTTTATTTATTATAGGATCCCAAGCAGATGGTAGAACCCAGCCATCTTCTTTATTTAAGTTAGGTTTTTTTAATTTCAATAGCCTCGCGAATCATCCTTGGAAGGAATCGGTATTCTTTAGCGAGGATTTGTGGTCTATCAAATCTGATGTAGTGATGGGGGCGATCCTATACGTGTTCACAGATTGCAGACTTCCTGGAGCGTCGATTCTTCACATCAGCTATATGTTATTTAACGCGGGTTTTAATTTATCTTTTAGTGTGTCCTATGTAGGAGAGACCACATTCACAATCAAGCTTGTACACTCCTGCATCTTGCAGAGGGACATTACACTTGACTGATGGTAAAAACTGACCAATCTTATTCAGCGGCTTGAAGTATGTTTTGATGGAAGCGCGCTTCAAGATGTAGCCAATCTTGTCATTGACTCCTCTAACATATGGCAGTACAGCAGGTACACGCTCGACTGTGGCCGGCTTCACTCGTTCACTGTGACGTAGGTGCGGGACCCGAAGCTTGCTGTCATGCAAAACTTGCTTGACATGGTGGAGCTCCGCAGCCAGGTGTTTACTGTCATAGATCCCTCGTGCTCTCTGAAACAAATATTTACCCACGGTAGCTAACTGTGAAGGATGGTGGTGAGAATCACCGTTTAAATATCTATCTGTATGGGTCTTTTTTTCTATACACAGTATGGCTCAAGGTATTGTCATGATTCCGAATTACTAACACATCTAGAAAAGCTAGGGAATTGTTTGCCTCTAACTCCATTGTGAACTGAAGTTTAGAATTTATAGAGTTAAGATGGTCTAAAATGCAGTTACTTTATCTAAAGTTAGAATTGTGAACGTGTCGTCTACGTACCGCTTGTAGAATCTTGGATTTATGGGAGAAGTAAGCAGGGCTTTCTCCTCAACGTCTTCCATGAATATGTCGGCGACAATGGGAGATACAGGTGAGCCCATCGCCACACCATCTACTTGCTTGTAGAACTCCTCCTTCCACAATAGGTAGCCAGATGTAAGGCAGTGTCTGAGTAATACTACATATTCTACGGGCATGTTGTTTTCTTCCAGCCTTCTAGTTACAATTGAGATGCAGTCTTCAACAGGTAAGCATGTAAACAATGACTGCACATCAAAACTGACCATAGTTTCATTGTCTGCCAGATATAGGTCTTTAATCTCGCTGACAAAATGGTAGGAATCCTTTATGTGTGCTCTTGTATGTCCCCTGAGCGGTGAGAGTATTTTCGCTAAGTGTTGAGCCAATCTGTAAGTTGGTGAATCGATTTGGCTCACTATAGGACGTAATGGAGCATTGGGCTTGTGTATTTTTGGTATTCCATACAATTTTGGTGATTTGGTGCACGTAGGTATTATCCATTTTACGTCCTGATTTAATTTTTCGGAGTGTTTCTTTATGAGGTCACTAGTTGTTTTTAGTGTGCTATTTGTTAGGTCGTTTTTAACCTTTTTATAAGTACGTACATCCGACAAAAGTTCTTGTATTTTAGAATTATAATCTGAGGTATCCATGACTACTGTGGCGTTTCCCTTTTATTTAACTTTTTAAATACCCGACGTTTCGAACGCTTTACAGCACTCATGGTGCGCAGCGTTCGAAACGTCGGATATTTAAAAAGTTAAATATACGCGATAAATTCCGTAAAACTAGTATTATTTCAATGTGTAGTATTCGCGTAAATATAAGAAATCATTATGTAAACCAGTACGGACTAGTAATTGCAAATAAAATACACCGATTAGAAGATCTAAAGACCAAGCGCGCAAGATATTTAACAGCCTTAAATTCCTTGAAGAGATGCCGAAACCATAATCTCATTCCTACGTGTGTCAAAATATCAACCAAAAAGGACATTCGAGGAAGCGCTAAGATCTTAAATCAGGCGAGTAAAAAGTTGTTATGGACGGTAATCCAAAAAACGCTCCGATCTATATGATATAAATAGATCCATAGATACATCATCGAGTGAATTAAAGAAACATTAAATAAACACAAAATTAGTAAATATAACGAATGCAAAAACAAACATATAGAAAAATATCAAAAATTAACGACCAAGTCAGATGTCAAAGATCTGAATCAATGCCAGAACCAAAAGCAACCATTGACAAACACAGATCATAGATTAATCGCGCTATATAATCTGTCAAAACAAACACTGGATGAAGCAACAATTAGGGTTTTATCCAAAGGCCTCAATTTTGCTGTTACACCACGCAAATTACCGTACGAAGAAATTATCTGTAGTGTCGAGGACTGTTTATTTAAAAACAATATGCGGAAAAAAGATTTGGAGGCGATACGTCAAGACATTTCATCTATGTTACATCGATGTTCAGTACCGATACTTGTGCAGAGACTTATGGACGATAAATCCGACACCTCCTTGGGATAGATGGTCGCCGTCCCGGTGGTAGAACAAGTTGCCGGACTCGAGGATTGCCGTATCCTCCCCCTCTCTTCGGATCTCGGATAATCCAATAATATCCCAGCGCAACTTGTCTACCTCTTTTTCCAGCTCCAGTATCTTCTCGTCAGTCCTCAGGGTGCGTGCGTTGTATGTTGCCAGGTCGAGTCGTCGTAGGTGGCAACCGAACCTCCACCGGAGATTCTTAGCACCCCCTGCCCCGCTGTTACCATGGTCGCCACCGTAGCCAGGAATAGCGGGGCCGCCGGGGACTGGGGGCCGTTTTTTTTGCATCGTTATTCATGGGGGGATATTTGCCATAGTTGCCACGCTTGGCGAGCGGGTTGGCAACCGCAGTTTTTTATTATAACACAGTTGTTATCAGGAAGATGCTGCTGCCCATCTCCTGCCTGTCTCCCTCTGTCGCCTCTTACGACACCCACGGGAAGATATGGGGTAGTGGATATTCTCAACCGCCACTACACGGCAATCTATGGTAACCGCGGTTAACTATGACATCTGGACGTTGAACATCTCAGTCCCGCCTGTGACCATGAGTGCTGTAAAGCGTTTGAAACGTCAGGTATTTAAAAAGTTAAATATACGCGATAAATTCCGTAAAAACTAGTATTATTTCAATGTGTAGTGTTCGCGTAAATATAATTTTAATTTAATTTAAAAAAACTTTATTGCACTTAAAATGTACAATTGGCGGACTTAATGCCTTTAGGCATTCTCTACCAGTCAACCATGGGCTAAGCAGAGAACTTTAGCAGGTGCCATAAAATATGTGGATAATTTATACGTAAATGTAAATATATAAATAGACATACCATAAGTGTAAATACAAAAATAAATATACACAACTACAATTAACCTAAGTAATATGTGATACATTTCATACATAATGTTTAAATAGTACATAATACATACATTTTATGTAAGTATACTTACATACGAACATAACTAAAACAAATTAAATAATTTAAGATGTCAAGTCACATATAAGCAGAAACAAATATGAAAGTTACTTGCTGGAAGAAGAAAGGTAGTGATCAGTCACCATCCTCTTAAATGTGGCAACAGAAGTCGGTTTTCTGATATGAGGGGGTAATTTATTCCATAGCCTTATGGCCTCAGCGGCGAAAGACTGAGACATAAATTTGGTACGGCGAGGAAAAACACATAATGTAGTTCCCTCGGAGGATCGCAGGTTACGATCGTGAGAAGAACCCAAATACTGAAACTTGCATTTCAGGTATTGGGGAGTGCATGGATCATATAGGATTGAAAAAAGCGTGCGAAGAATTTTGATACATCTACGCTGATGGATAGGGAGCCATTTAAGCTTAGAACGATATATGGATACATGATCGTATTTACGAAGGCCAAAAATAAAACGGATGCAATTATTTAATAAACGATCCAATTTGCACAGAAGTGGTTGACTCACATCAGAGTAACACACATCAGCATAATCAATGAGTGGTAAAACAAGCACTCGCACCAACATAGCCTTAGTCTCGGTTGGAAGGAAATTCTTGAAACGATAAAGGCCACGCAGGGTGATTGTCACTCTCCGGCTTATTTCAGCCACCTGAGAACGCCAACTTAAATTAGCATCAATCATTAACCCAAGGTCTTTAACTACTTGACTAAGAGGAATAATTGTGCTATTGTAAACGATGGGCTCCAGTGAATTAAAATCTAATTTAGCTATACGGCGAGGACTACCGAGAATTATCGCTTGACACTTAACAGGATTGACAGCAATTCCATAATTTCTGCACCAGTCACAGATGGCCTCAAGATCTAGATTTAAAATTTCGATCGCGGAGTTAACCTCTGCTGGATCAATCCGAGCGTACAGCTGTAAATCGTCAGCATACAGATGGTAGGAGCATTTGAAATTTACAGTTATGAGATTTATAAAAATAGAAAATAATAAAGGAGAAAGAATTCCGCCTTGTGGAACGCCAGTAGTAAGATCAGACCAATCAGAGAAAGACTGTTGATTGACTTTAACTCTTTGCTGGCGACCACGAAGATAAGTTGATAACCAATCCAAAACTGACGAAGAGAAACCCATGTATTTACAGATAGCAAGAAGAATGTCATGATCAACTGTACAGAAAGCATTGGAGAAGTCAATTAATACGAGAACCGTTAATTTTGATTCCTCCATACCCTCTCGTACGTCATCAAGAACTTTAAGGAGAGCAGTGGTTGTACTATGCCCAGGACGAAAACCTGATTGCAAGGGACTAAGAAGATTATTTTTATAAATGTAGCTGGATAACTGTTTGTATGCAGCTGATTCTAAAGTCTTTGAAAGAAAGGGAAGTATAGAAATTGGTCGAAAATGGTTAACAGAACTGGGATTATTTAACTTGGCAAGTGGAAGGAGAAATGCTTTACGCCAAAAAGATGGAAAAACCCCAGTAGAGAAAGAAAAATTGATGATGTGGGTAATGATTGGGAGAATGTTGTCAAGTATAGGGATAATCATATTTCTACTCACATCATCATAGCCAGTTGCTTTAGATTTAATGGCAAAAATAATTTTACGAACATCTTCATCAGTTATTGGAGAAAAAGCAAAGCAGTTTGCGTCGATTTTGGGAAGTGATGAGATAAGAGAAATAGTTCTATGTTTAATGGAATTATCGACGTTAGTTGCCGAGGAGAAGTGCTTATTAAGATCATTGAGAGATATTGATCCCATATCAGGGCCATTCTTTAGTCTAGTATATAAGAAATCGCTACTTATTGACTTCTAAACTACAAAGGCTACATTGTAACGACAAAAAATGATTTAAATGTAACATAGCGTATTGTTGTGGCGCAGCTTAACTATACTATTTTATTTTTATGTTTATGGAACACTAACAAGCTAAACAAACACTAAGCAAATACTAATATTTAAATAACAAAACTATCTTATCACAAATATGCAATTTCTAAGCGATTAAACTATAAGTAATAATAAGCGGTAAAACTATGCGATCAACGCTTCGGAACAACACTGCTTATGGCTTGTTGCTCGCTAAGCCTCACTTCCTTCCGCCAAGCAAGATTGGCCTCAGCAGGTCTATTCCGTAGCCTCCAAAGAGGCACGCTTTTTGTCGCAGCGGCTCGGCTTCGCCATGCGCCGCGACCGTAACCTTTATCCGCGCCGCGCGCGCTTCCCCTAACGACATCGAATCGAGTCCCGGGTTGCGAAACACGTGCACTGGATATGTCACCTGACGGGTTGCGGGGCGATCTAATTTTGCTAATTTGGGCCTTGTTCGCGGTGTCGATAAAACTAGCTCCAGGGCTATCCCTACTCGGCGTTCCCTTCAGCTGCGACGAAACTACAACAGGTTTACTAACAACAGTCTCTAACGTCTTGCTTCTCGACCCTTCGCATAATTTATTACCCGAGCTAAGTAAAGGCGGGACGTTCCCCTCCTCTATTTCCCGAAAATTGCTAGTCAATAATTCGGGAGATTCGACAGCGACGGTGCAACAACAGGATGTCGCCGAAACATTATCCATGATAGGGGCGGAACCAACGATTGATCTACCCAAGACGGTCTCCAATGCGTAAGGCGCGGTATACGAGGGGTTGCCCCTGATCTTATTGTGTAACAAAAGATGAGGGAAAAACGATGCTCCAATGAGCATGTCTATATCGCCGGGGACTGCGTAAGTATCGTCTGCCAGGATCAAATTCTCAAAATTAATCATTGCTGAGGTGTCGACCGAAACGATTGGCAGACGCTCGGTGACTTTATCTACTACTAATGCATTTATATTAAAGTTATAACTACGATCTAGCCGAGAATAAAATTTCAAATTAATAGAGCCCTGGGTAATTTTATTAGTAACCCCGATGCCTTTGACTACGGGACATGAAGGTATCTTATTTATTAGCAATCCTAAATGCTGGCAACATTGTCGCGTTATAAAGCTACTCTGTGATCCGCTGTTTAGTAACGTACGAACACTTTGTTCGTTTCCACGCGAATCCCTAACTACGATACGGGCTTTACCCAGCAACACGGTGGAAGTAAACTGTGTTCCCGTATCCGACAGTGAGCACAGGGCGACGTCACCCGGTCGACCGTTAGAAGCGTCGACTTTAGTATGTGTAGTTTCCTTGTCCGATTTACTAGACGCGAATATGTTGCCACTTTCGAAATTGTTACACACGGAACTAGAATTGCATTTAGCAACTAAATGTCTATCGCTTAAGCAATTTAAACATAAGTTGTTCGTCTTTACTATTCTATGACGTTCGCTGAGTGAATGTTCACGGAAGACCGCATAATTATACAAATTACCGTGTTGTTTATTCTTACATAGAACACAGGCGCTATTAGGCGATGTAGGTGCAGCGGTTACGTACGTCAGAGACCCAGCGGCCCTAGTTGATGAGATCTGTCTGTGATCGACACATTTCTTAACTTCTTGTTTGACATTCCAGGAACGCTGTATCACTTTAATTTGATCTCGTACAAAGGAAGCTAAGGAGTCGAATGACGGTAACTCAGAGCAACGATGCTCCATTTCAAACGCACGCACGGTCACGTCACGGTCACGGTCGGAGCGCAGCCACCGATGCTACAAAACTATCTAAAAACTGCTCTAAGCCAGTGATGCTCGCGGATGATTTAGCTTTAAGATCGAATATCTGGTCTAAATATGAAGGCTAACTTTCGCTTATCTTCAAATTTGTTTTTAAGCGTTTCGAATATTAACGAATAATTGTTTGCTGTTGGTGTGAAACACGAACAAATGGACTATGCCCCACCACTCAATTTATTGATTAAGTAATACAATCGTTGGAAGATGAACACAATGCGCCACAACTATATCTCACAACACGCTTTTGTCTTATCGTGCCGTATTACGACGTTAAATTGAACACTTTTTCAGTAAATTTTTTTTATTTTTTTTATCGAAGGTTGTAGAATAGGTAGGAATTTAGAACTCGTATAATGTTACACATAGCGGTAAGGTAAATACAATTAAGCAACTATTTAAATAAATAAGTATCTATTTACATATTCAAATAAACTAACCAAAATTTGAATTTAAACTAAAACAAAAACTACATAAAATCTATCCAATAATAAATTAGAGTGTATTATCCAAGTGGTTCAGCATACGACTCGATGAGGCTACAGGGCACCAGTTCCAAATCCGCTCGAATGACAGACAAAAAATGGTTGGGCGGCGGGCCTAGGGATTCCCGAGTTCGATTCCCAGGTCGAGCCTTGACCCTATTGTGCGAAATGTTATACTGGTGGACTGTATACGCAGATGGCACCTTACGCCTCAACAAGATGGCGGACGTGGCACGTGGAACCTTGGACAATGCACTCGCTCTTCCAAATCTATTGCTTGCCAAGGTTAGGATTGAATTCTACTTGAACACAATAGGAGAAACAAAATGGGGCGGGTTAACTAACAAACAAAATGCACAAGTAGGAGCAAAATTACAGGAAACACACTTACCGGGGTGTGAGTCTGATGCGGCGGACGACGCTTCCGTTGCGGTGAATCGACGTGAGGTGGGTTCTTCTGGGGCACCCCAGAGATGCGTTCCATGCTAGCGGTACGTAGGAAGAGGCCGCTCGAGGGCAGCGCGCGAGTATTTATTGCCTCGGCTTTCCTACCAATGCACCTCGGTCGGGCGCGCGTCTTATTTATCGAAAGAATCGCGTCACCTTCTGGACTCCCCCTTTCCCCTTTCAGTGTGTACGGAAGGGACATGAGGTCAAAGGATGGATAAACACTTGGCAAATATACCCTCGAACAAAATTAAAATACACAAATCGTTTCCGCGTAACCACTACGGTAATACTGGTAATGAACATGTAGTGATGTAAGATGTAATGTTCGTATAACTATTAGGTAATTTAATTTAGTTTATTACGATCAATATACACACACAATTATTAAAATAAGAAGGAGAAGAGAATGATAGTAAATTGATACGGTATTGTAATATTAATAGTTCAATAATAAAATTAACTTATGGGATAACAGTTTTTCACTATTTATATTTACGGATCAAATTTGTATGTAGACAATCGAGAGACGGAGCGAGGATCGACCTGCGCTTTTACACGTATAACTGGCGCGTCTTCTAAATTATGCACCGCGGCTGGTCGACCGGGGAACCGGTTCTACGAGAGTGCCTTCCACGTACGGGACTTGATAATATAAAATACTAAAAAACTAAAATAAGTATGCAATGCGTAGTAAACAAAATATATACATGAATACTATGGATTGTATATGATAAACTTAACTGTATAAAGTGTTATTTATATACATATGTAAATGGCTATTTAAAATGTGTGTGTAAATAAATAGATACACCACAGACACGTCAGAGAATAATTTTAAAATACTACAGCTTTCATCGGACAAAAGTACATACAAAAATGTCAAAACAGATCCAGAAATCTCCAAAAAATTAAATCTCGACGTTAATTTGCTAATACAATCATGTACCAAACCACCGAGGTTGTAGGGGTTACCAAAGATACACAAAAAAACGCTCAACTACGTCCTATAGTGAGCCAGATCGATTCACCAACTTATAAGCTAGCACAACACTTAGCAAAAATACTGTCACCAATGAGAGGACATACCAGAGCACACACAAAAAATTCATACCATTTTGTTAGTGAGATAAAAGACCTACATCTCGCTGACATGGAAACTATGGTCGGTTTTGATGTTCAGTCACTATTCACATGCCGACCTATTGAAGACTGCATATCAATTGTAACTAGGAAGCTAGAAGATAATAACATGCCTGCTGAATATGCAGTATTACTCAAACACTGCCTCACATCCGGCTATCTACTGTGGAAGGAAGAGTTCTACAAGCAAGTAAATGGTGTAGCGATGGGGTCACCTGTATCTCGCATAGTCGCCGACATATTCATGGAGGACTTCGAGGAGATAGCCCTTCCTACTGCTCCTGTAAAAGTCCAAAGTCCAAGATTCTACAAGCGGTACGTAGACGAAACTTTAACAATTTTACCATCTGACAAAGTAACTGCATTTTTTAAACCACCTTAACTCTATAAGCTCTAAAATACAATTCACAATGGAGTTAGAGGTAAATAATTCTTTAGCCGAACATAGGCTGAACATAGACCTATGTTCAGCAGTGGACTTGTGAAGGGCTGTAATGATGATAATGATGATGAATTCTTTAGCTTTCCTAGATATTTTAGTCATTCGAAATCCTAATAACACAATTGGTCACACTGTGTTTAGGAAAAAGACCCATTCCAACCGATATTTAAATAGTGAATCTCACCATCATCCTTCACATTTCGCTACCGTGGGTAAATCTTTGTTTCAGAGAGCACGAGGGATCTGTGACAGAAAACATCTGGCAGCCGAGCTTCAGAACGTCAAGCAAGTATTGCAAGGCAACAAGCTTCGGGTCCCGCGCCTAAGTCACAGTGACCGAGTGAAGCCGGCCACAGTCCTGCTGTACTACCATATGTTAGAGGAGTCACAGACAAGGTTGGCTACGTCTTGAAGCGAGCTTCCATTAAAACATACTACAAGCCATCGAAGAAGATTAGTCAATTTTTACCATCCGTCAAGTGTAATACAAGATGCAGGAGTTTACAAGTTAGATTGTGAATGTGCTCTCTCTTACATAGGTCAAACAAAAAGATCCATAAAAACCCGCGTGAAAGAACATATAGCTGACGTGAAGTACCGACGCTCCGGGAAGTCTGCAATCTGCGAACATGTTCAAGATCGTCCCCACCATTACATTCGATTTGATAAACCACAAATCCTCGCAAAAGAACACCGATTCCTACCAAGGATGATACGCTAGGCTATTGAAATGAAAAAACATCCAAATTTCAATAGAGAAGATGGATGGGTGCTGCCACCTGCTTGGGATCCTATAATTAACAAAATTAAACCCAAACCTAAGCATACCACTGCAAGACTTCATGTTACTATAAGTTCGTTTGGCGTAAATCGGACCAAAAATTAATATTCAAAACTGAAGGTAGCCGGGCTAACTATGACATTGGGACGTCAAACATCTCAGTCCCCCCGTGACCATGAGTGCTGTAAAGCACCCAAAACTTCGAGAATTAAAAATAAGTAAAAGTAGTGAAATAACCGCGATAAAATCCGTAAATTTAGTTTTATTCAATGTGAAGTGTTCGCGTAAATTTAAGAAATCATTACAACAATATTAAGTTGTCATTTCACGCTGGTATTCTGTGAAAACGTTGTTTTACCCCGGTCATATAACCGGTAATATAACTACCATCTATCACAGAAAAAATATTTAAAAAAAGATAAAAAACGGGAATGGGTCGCATGTCTCGAACGCTGCCCTGCAAAAAATGTCGAATGATCATTAGTTCGAAGTTGAAAGAAGAATAAAGAAACATATTTGTCCATAACTTCAAGCGTAGCGTAATTAATGGTGTTCATTAACTACTGACATAAATGTTACATGGACATTTATAAGAGTTATTAGTGCTTATCAAAAGTTCACTGCTGAGCATAGGCCTCCTCCACGAATAGAAAATAAAATAATTTAATAAAATCCAACTAAAAAAACTGACAATTAAAATAATTTTACAGTATTTTATTTTCTTTGAGATATATTTAAAGTGAATAATAACACAACATATTATAAACAAAGTCAAATCAGAAACGAGTGTATCCTCTTTCGGCATCAATTACGTCACTAAGCCATTGACGCATTGATCGCACCGTGTTGTAACAAAAATTACTTCCTCTCGTGGATTCCAATGTTTTTAGAACATGCCACCTTAAATTTTCGATAGACTTTATTTCAATATTACCCCAAGGTTGTATCATTTTCTCCAACAACTTTTGATTGGATTCAAGTCCAGACTGTGACCAGGAAAAGCGATTCGCTCGAAGTTACTATTTATTTTCACTTAAATAATTCTAGACTATACCGCAGTTGTGGACAGATCTATTGTCTTGAACGAATACAATTTTTTCACACTTATGTGGATAAAATAATCTGGCTGTTGGAAGTTAGCCCTTCCTCGATGATTTCCTTATATTGTTTCCCGTTTAATTTTCCACCAACCTAAATCAGTTCTTCCGGACTATTTTGGCACATCCACCCCCACATAATGTGATTCGGCTGTTGTGTTTTCACATCACTGATCAGTTGTTATATTACTCTCATCATGTCTGGTGTTACTAATTCTCCATAAAGACAAACGACAAGCAGATGAGCAAAATATATTTTTGAAGTTGTAATTTATTAGTTTTTTGCAAATTGTAAGCGTTGTGCTTTGTGCCTTGATGCTTTTTACAGGTATTCTAAGATAAACACCTTGCTCATGTAAGTGTCGCCTTATTGTATATATAAACACTCATGCCTATCACCCAGAGGGGTAGACAGAGACTACAGACTTCCATTTAGCATGATCCTGACAAACCTCTCTCGCCTCTTCCACATCCATATACATACGCATACATGCTCGTCGGTTAAGGGTACTCTTAATTTGGCCCATTTTTAGTATATCGCCAATTTGGTCGACAAACTTTCATCTAGGACGTCCCTTTCTCACTCTTCCATTCACTTCTGCAACATATATTTGCTTTGTCAGTCTTTCTTCATTCAATCTTTCTACATGACCAAACCACTGAAGCATTCCTTTCTTAATCCTGGTCACCGCATCATCTTGCAAACCACACTCTTCTTTTATCACACAGTTTCTTACCCTGTCCCTCAGATTCAGCCCTATCATACTCCTTAGCGACCGCATTTCTACTGCATTTATTCTACTCTCGTACTTCTTCTGCAACGCCCAACTTTCACTACCATACTTTAAATTAGGAACTAATACAGCTTTGTGAATTGCCATACGTGCCTTTTTTGACACATTCTGACTTTTCACAACAGAGTGTAGAGCCCCATTTACTTTATTTCCTGCATTCACTCGTCGTCCAATATCCTTATCATATCTCCCATCCCTGCTGAATACACATCCCAAATATACGAACTCATCCACTTGCTCAATTAACTCTACTTCAATTCTTATTTCACATACCGTTTTGTTTTCTTCTCTTTCAAAAACCATCACTTTCGTCTTACTTGCGTTCACTTTCATTCCCCTTTCTTTTAATGACATGTTCATTAATGTAACCATCATTTGCAACTCGGCCGCCAACGACGCAAGTATGACTTGATCATCGGCGTACAAAAGGCATTTGATTGTTAACTCACCCATTCTTAACCCGCGTTCTTCAACTTTCAAATTTTCCATACAACTGTTCATAAATAGGTTAAACAGCCACGGGGCAAGCTACACAGCCCTGTCTGACACCTTTATGGATTCAAAACCATTACAAGTAGGCCCCGTTAATCCTAACACAAGCACTCGAGTCCCTATAAAGAGACTTTGATGCCTGTATTAAGCCAGCGCTCATCCTAAATAAGTTCAGCGTTTGCCATAACACATCCCTGTCCACTCTGTCATAAGCCTTTTCCAAGTCCATGAACGCACAAAAAACTTTTTAGTTTTTCGCCAAAAACTTCTCCGCGATCATGCGCATGGAAAAGACTTGATCTGTACACCCCATTCCCTTTCTTAATCCCGCTTGCACATCCCAAATTTTTTCATCAGTTTCTTTCATAACTCTTTCAATTAGTACTCGTACCTTAAAATACAGTTTTCCCACAATGCTAAGAAGGCTGATACCATGGTAGTTTTTACAGTCCTGCTGTGACCCTTTTTTCTTATATATTTGGACTATCACGGCTTTGCACCAGTCTCCCGGTACCCGCTATAGTTCCCAACATAAATTAAACAAGATGTACAGCAGGCTTGCCACCACTTTCTCTCCAGCCCTAGCATTTCGAGTTAAACTCTATCATATCTGGCTGCCTTACCCACTTTCATGCTTTTCATTGCTTTCATTATTTCATCTATACTTATCTCCCTATCTCTTTCATCTTTTTTCGGAATTTCTATTTCATTTAGTTTACACGTCTCCTCACTCATAAATACGCTTTCAAAATATTCCTTCCATCTCTTTAGACTCAACACTTCATCATTCAGAATACAGCCATTCTCTTCTCGTATTCCATTCAATCTAGGCTGTTTTGAATGGGATTTTTTGGCTATTTTGCCTTATTGTACTATGCGATAAATGCATTGTCAAGAAGACCTTATCCTGATGATTGCGAGAAAAATACTAGGCATGAGGGTAAGGAAGTGGTTTCTGTGAGGATTCTCAGGACAGACCACCTCAGCAACGAATGGAAGGACAGCCTACGATCTGCACAGCAGGGAGATTTGAACATCAGGCCGATTCTGGAATGGATGAAGCCCAGTGCACCCAAGCCAAAGTGGAACAACATCTCAGCGATAAGTTCGACTACGAAAAGCTATTGGGCCCAATGGGACAACTTGCTGATTCAGGATGGAGTATTGTGCCGAATATGGGAAAATGGTCAAGGAGACAGCTGTCGTTTGCAAATGGTTGTCCCTAAAGCTAAAGTGCCGAATGTTCTACAGCTGTACCATAATGGTTGTTCAGGAGTCCATCTGGGAGTTAAACGAACTTTACTGAAGATCCGAGAACGGTTTTACTGGGTCCATTACCGTGACGATGTCGAGGATTGGTGTCGCAAATGTACAAGTTGTGCGGCTGTGAGGGGAACTCAGACTAGTAGTAGAGGAGCATTGAAATTTTACAATGTTGGTGCACCATGGGATAGGACAGCCCTTGACGTTGCGGAGCTGTTTCGGAAAGGTGCAAGAATTACTCCTAAGATCGTCCTTGTGGATTGACGGGTGCGATACTATGGGGTCGATAATGCTCGGGACGAGAATGTCTTAGGAAGGGGCAGTGTTGCGCTCCTAAGTTGGTATCTGGTACCTCGCACTAGCGCCATCTTTTGTCGAGGAACAGAGCGAGGATTTCCTAGAAAATGCCAATCTTGAACTTTCCACCAACAGCGCCATCTAGTATCAAACAGAAGTATTAAGCTTTATGGAAGGGTCCACTCTCGAACTTTCTGAACTTAGTCGGTCGGGACCGGTATTTACTGGAACATTCTGGATGTTTCGGTGGAAAAGGCGTATTTAAAGCCCTTGCAAGCCGCAATCGGGGTAGAATTTAGCTATACAAGCGAAGCTCCGGAGTGAAATAAAGTAAATCAGTGTGATTGATTATTAGTGTCTTTTAAGTTATAATTGGTGTTCGGTGATTAAAGTTTTAATTTTGGTAATTCAATCGGCAGTTTTTATTGTCACGAACCCTAAGCTCGTAACAATAATATTATGCCTCCCCTAAAGAATGATATTGACTTTCTACATATCTTACCGGGACGATACTCCATCTAGTATGGGGCCACCTTACATTTCGCTTATCGATATGATACTGCTATTCGAGAAACTTTCCACCTTATTGGTTGTCGGTTCTACACCAGCCTATTACCACTTCATCTTACTGATCCGTTGTAAATGTAAGAGAGCGAAGCCCTTGTATCGGGTGTTTTTAAGTATTGTGAGCGTTTTCCAAGGGCAGAGGGATTAATTAATAAAAAATTGTCCAAGTTGTAAATAATCCAAAATATGGCTAATCCATTACCTATGGTATTGTCCAAATTGTACAATGCACTGATCTCTTTGTAGTGATTCTTTACGCCATGGCTTTGAGCTTAATCACGCGGGAATGTGTGGGAAGATATAGGGCGTTCACATTTTGCTCTTCGTTATTGAAAAAACAACTATAAAACTTATTTTCAACATCTACTTCCTTTATCTTCTTTATATGCCCGTAAATACTTAGACATGACATTTCTTTACAAAGAGCGCTTGCAAACTATTTTACTTCCATTCGCAACGATGGGTATTCCACGACCGGCGTAAATGAGATGGTTATAGTATCAATCTGTATAATCAAGTCAATGCAATTTTGTACGTATATCCAATAATAATGGCAGACTGTAAAAATGTAATTCGAATATGGGTACAAAATTTGTCATTTCATTGTCTTCAAGTCAGTCATTTGTCATGATGAGACGGAGAAGTGGCTGATTGTTTTAAGTTAATTAATATCAGAATTAAATTAATGATAATATATTTAACCGAAATAACCCCAATTGGTTAGTATGTTATACATTTTGTATAAGAAACAGAAGCTTTAAGCACATACACCTGAGATACAGGTTTATCCTAGTTCAGGTGTCTGTTATTGTAGACTATTATTATATATAATATTCATTCTCAGATGACCCCGGAGGCTGACCGGGATTAGCCCATTCTCAGAGACGACTACAGGGGTTAATCAAAGATTTACCCACGGTAGCTAACTGTGAAGGATGGTGGGATTCCAAATTACTAACACATCTAAAAAAGCTAATGAATTGTTTGCCGCTAACTCCACTGTGAATGAAATTTTAGAATTCTAAACTCATCTAAAAATGCTGTTAATTTATCTAAAGTGAGAATTGCGAAAGTGTCGTCTACGTACCTCGGATTTACGGGAGAAGTAAGGGCTTTCTCCTAAAAGTTTTTCATGAATATGTCGGCGATAATGGAATATACAGTTGAGCCAATCGCCACATCATTTACTTGCTTGTAGAAATCCTCCTTCCAACATAGTAGATAGCCAGATGTAAGGCAGTTTCTGATTAATACTGCATATTCTACGGGCATGTTGTATTCCTCCAGCCTTTTAGTTATCATTGAGATGCAGTGTTCAACAAGTAAGTATTTAAACAGTGGCTGCACATCAAAACTGACCATAGTGTCATTGTCTGCCAGATGTAGGGCTGTAATCTTGCTGAAAAAATGGTAGGAATTATTAGCATGTGCTCTTGTTTGTTCCCTGAGCGGTGAGACTATTTTCGTTAAGTGTTGAACCAATCTGTAAGTTGGTGAATTGATTATGATCACTATGGGACGTAGTGAAGCATTGGACTTGTGTGTGTATTTTGGTACCCCATACAACTTCGGTGGTTTGTCTTATGTAGATACACTCAATTTTACGTCCAGATTTTATTTTTTGGAGGATTTCTTTATGAGGTCACTAGTTGTTTTAAGTGTGTAATTTGTTGGATCGTTTTTAATCTTTTTAAGTGCCTATATCCAACAAACGTTCTTGTATTTTAGAATTGTAATCGGGCGTATTCATGACCACTATTGCATTTCCTTTATTTGCGTGAAGAGTCGTGAGATCTTGTTTATCGCTTAGGTTATTTAACGCTATAAAGTTGTCTTTGGGTGAATTCGGTTTAGGCACTGAACTTTGACGTAAGATAGACGAAATGTCTTGACGTATTGCCTCCAAATCTTCATTCCGAAAATTGTTTTAAATAAACAGTCCTCGTCACAGCAGACAATTATTTAATCATTGTATTTTAAGTAATACTCTAACCATTGCATCATCTAGAGCTTGTTTTGACAGATTATATATGTAGCCCGTGTTTAATCTATGATCTGTGTTTGATGTCAACAGTAGCGTTTTGTTTTGACGTTGACACAGAAATTTGACATTTGGTTTGGTTGTTAATTTTTGATATTTTTCTCTGGGTTTGCTTTTGAATACGTTCTATTTAATAATTTCTCTTTTATTTAACGTTTCGTTGCGAACATTATAATCAAATGTCGTTAATACTGCCTTCGATTTACTAGATGATGTGTCTATAGATCTTTTTATGTCACGTAGATCGGAGCTTTTTTGTTGGATAACCATTCGTATTAAGCTTTTACTTGCCTGATTTAAGATCTTAGCGCTTCCACGAATGTTATTTTTGGTAGATATTTTGACACACGTAGGAATGAGATTATGGTCTCGGCATCTCTTCAAGAAATTTAAGGCTGTTATATATCTTGCGCGCTTAGTCTTGACATCTAAGCGGCAAATTTTTTACACACTATACATTTAATAAAACTATTTTTACGGATTGTATCGCGTATATTCACTTATTTTACATTTCTGATGTTTGGAACACTTTACAGCAACTAATGTCACGGGGGGGATAGAAGTGTTCGATGTCACAATGCCATAGTTAACCACGGCTACCTTCAGGTTAAAATTATTAATTTTTGTTCCAATCTACGCAGTATTAACTTATAGTATATTGAATTACTTTTATTAAATTTGTAGTGTTCGTGTAAACATAAGAAATCATGTTCACACTTTGCAGAAAGGTAAGTAACAAGTTTAAGTATTTTCATCGGATAAATAGGAGAGCGTCGAAGAAGGTATTCCACCGTTATGGTAGCTATGGAAAATATGCCCCCTTGGGGGATTTTTGAGATGCCTCTTACAGCAGTAAATAATGCATGAATGAAAGTAGAAAACGCAGATACATACATTCTTGAGACACCATGTCAAGTCTCAGTTACCATTGATATGATTATTATAGGAATTGGTGTTAAAAATTCTCCTTTGTCACCAACGAAGAGATTTAACACGAACGGCAGTTAATGAAGGTGACTTCAATGTCTACTAAAATAGTTCCTATTTTTATGGAAAGTCATAAACAAAATGATCACAACATGTGCGTTACATTTTAAAGTAATATCATTAAATTATTACAATATTTTGAGTATGTAAACCTAGATTAAAAGATAAAATTGAAAAAATTGTAAAGAATTCAACCTAATTATTTAAAACTTTTACAAACTTTTAAAACAAACAAAATTAAAGTGAGTTTATGCAGGTCACGATGCGGTATAATAAATTAATTATAATTTTTTCTTCCTATTTCAAAGTTTGATGGATGTTATAAAAATTTAATTAATTTTCGTATACAAAACAAGATTGATGGCAAAATTTTTAGCATGTATTTAAAGCACTTATCCTATGTAATTACATCGAATTCTTTGTTGTTAGAATAAAGTTACGTGTTAATTTAAATATTCTTTAAAAACCTAATTCTTCATTTATATTATCTCAAATACTGAGCTGATTTTACAGTTAGGGTTATATCTAATTACCAAAACTGCCATGCATGGAAGGCGGAATTTTTTGATCGTAGAATCAGACGGCTAGCATTTCTGGTACTATTCCTCGATGTCGGTCCTTTTATATTACATCAAAACCTAGGTAAATGATTTATTGGTATTATGTTATCTTAAAATATAATAAGGCTTCATAAAGTAGTACTTAAGCGAAATTCTTATGAATTTAAAGTAATAAATTAAATTCCCATATTTATCTGGGACTTAGATGTCACACGTTTATATGGGACTAACAACAAGAAATAATGTGCCAACTGTTTTTTTAGCTAGCATGGCGAAGCCGACTGAAACTTTATTGGACTCCCTGTTATAAATAAGTTTTATCTTAAATACACTAATGAATAGGCTGTGGCAACTTCTACTACTTGGTGAACGTTCTCTATTCAACCCTGTGTTTCTATACAAATATTGCTACTACTATAGTCCTGTGGTTTTCATAAATAACATAAATTCATTTTTATCATATCGATGGATTTAAGATACTTGATTTCTGTCTAAAAAAGCGCCTAGTTTAACTATTTTTCAGGAGGCAGTTTAAGTATTTTTATTTAAAGATGACGATTAACGGTTAGAACTTTAATTTCGTAATCAACATCATCTTGTTTATTATCGTCACCCAGACAGCCCATCACAAATTCAATGAGTTGCCACTACACCCCCCGTGTGGAATCCACTACCCCATATCATTCTGTGAGTGAAATAAGAGATCTTCCTGATAACTACTCAAAATTAAAAAAAAACTGTGTTTGCAAGCTTGGTAGATATTGCAAATATTTCAAGTATACTAAGTGATATACTTCTATTCTGCCAACCAGGTCACCTGGGTAGGTCCCTGCCCCTGTTATATATTTCTGCCAGCAAATATCAGTTTATTCTGAACTGCTATATTCCAACCTGAAGGGTATTGAGAGTATGTACATACCGTGAGGCATTCAAATTGAGTTCTCATAAGTGACACTTATCATCAGGTGGGCGTTTGTCGATTCAATTTTATAAATGGATCATTAAAGAAAAACTCAAATATTAATATGATGCAGTGCATTAGACTATTAAAATAAAATAAAGCGTTTCTTGAAATTGGGTGCAATTTACGTCTCTATACAGTAATTTACAGATCATCACAGAAGATAAAAGACTTGTGAGCTATATATAAAGCTTGTGATCTAGACTTAAAGAACTGTCATTTAAATATTTTACTTTATTGAAAATTTTAATTCGTTATGTGAGTAATAGATTTATTATTTTTACAAAAAAACTTTCTTCTGAAACAACTATCAAAGAATAACTAGGGAATATACATGTGAAGATTGTATATAGTCATATTGAAACAAATTCTGTGAAGTATTGTATGTTAATATTTCATTAATAAGCAAAATTATTTAATTTACACCAAAACTATTTGTGTCTGGTAAAGATGCGGAAATATTCACGTCAATATGAAGTAATGTTATGTAAAGATTTTTTTCAAATTATGAAACGATTATGAAAGATTCCACTTACGTATTCCGCTCTTCCTCATACTCATTTGCATTGATCTCGTCCCAGTTGAGGCGTGCTAACTCTAATTGTGACTGAGGCCAAAGCAGCAACTGCTTCTGCTCTTCTGAGCTCTGAGCGTTCAAATTTAGTCCGCACTTCTAATTCGGCCTTCAAATTCGTTGATCGTGATGACCTGCTGCCATTTTGCGATCTATTTTCATTTGTCTGCCCGAATTTTGTCTTCGTCGATGTCGCGTCTTCGGTTGTAACTTGACCGACATTCTTGACTATCGCTTCACTTCTGGACGCGACGGATTTCTATGCAACATAAGATTGCGTACCACTAGCTTCTATTCTGCTGCTAATTGCTGCCCAGAGTCCCATATGTTTGTGGACGTCTCGGCGGTAGCCCCACTGGATGTTGTAGCTGTGGTCGCTCCTGATGTTTCAGTTTCCTTCTCCTTCCTTGAAATCTCGGTTTGCATCTAGGTTCCCTCGGACCTCTCACTCTGGTACAGTGCCCTTTTCATCTTGCAAGAGGGGAACTGTTCGCTCATAATGCCGCTAAAGTCCCTATTATTTCCTATCAGGCCCTATCAATCACAGTCTCTATCGGTACCCCTTAATCTTGAGCCTAATGCAGAAAACCGCCCAAGTATGCAACGTGGATGAAATAGGTAAGGGAAGTACAGCGGACTTACGATTCATGGGTTGGTCAGGGTATGGGAGGAACATCCGCACCCCTCGGCGTACCTATTAACAGGTCCTGCTAGAGGTACGAAGTATTTGGCGCAGCCAAGCTGTTCACTTCTCCCAAGGGTAAGTGGCAAACTCGCCCGATTGTATGCAACACCCCGAAAGGCGTTAGCCCAAGCGCTGACTTTGACACCGTTAGGTATCGGTGCTTGGTATGCTGGTGCTCACGTTTCGCTCGTCCGGTCACAGGTTACGCCTTGGATTCAATGGTGCACCCCGCAGCAGTCTCAGTTTCTTACTTCCGGCAGCTGTCCAGTTCCAGGTCAAGTCTTCATTGACTTCTCCAGCTCTGCGTCAGATTCGGCTTATTACTCTGGCTTTAATTTGATTCCAAAAGATCAACTGAAGCGGAGCCCTTTTCCTCTGCTATTTTTTTCTCTTGATCCGGCTCCGAAGGACCAACCGAAGCGTTACTAGTTTCCCGGAGCTCTCTCCTCTTCTCTTGCTCGCCTCCTAATCTGGCTTGAAAAATCAGCTGAAGCGGTCGGGCTCTACACCTGACGCTTCGATCAGGGATAAACCAATTATTGACCTTCTTTTCGCAGATCAAAATACACCACATTGCGTTTGGGGCAACAAGGTGGAAGTGACCCTAGAGGAAGACGTTCGATTCCAATCACAAACTGATTCTTAAAAGAAAGGGTTGACTAAGATGACGGTCTAGTGTAGATCAAACGCAAGAGAGCGTTGAGGAAGCGAATTGCAAACGAAGTAGCCTCCTATCCTAGTCTGAAAGCTATACCCTAAGGAGAACTGCATGTTAATCGCTATTTCGGTCTAAGCTAGCTGCTAATTTTCACTATAAAATTTCCATTTAATATATTTATTGCCTATAACAATATTATACAATGAAGTTTCACATTAAATACAATAAAGACATACTACAACAATAATTTAAATATTTAAATTACATTGAAGAATAGTAAAACAATAAACAAAATATCTCAATATTACAAGTTATTTCTATGACGAGAAAAACTTTAATCATACAGTTTTTAAGCAATAAACATTAAGGTCTAAACAATATAACAATTGAATTCACAAATTTGAATATCTAACCGTTAAAAACAGAATTTAATTTCTTACTATATATTTTATAGTTAATTTGACATTATATTAACAGAATTAAATGCTTTTACATATTTCTTGTCTCATTATTTTATAAATCCATCCAGAATTATTTGTTATATAAATTACATACTTTCATGAAACAATTATTTCTTTAATCAATTAAAAATAATATATTTTGAGAGAAAATATCAACGGTGTTAATCACGTAAATGAGTAAAGCTGGTGCCATATCTATCTAATATATATTTCTAGTATATATTTCTATTATATTATATATCTGTCTAGTATAATAATTCTCTCTAACATTTGGTTTTATTTCCAGGCTATCGTGTGCCATATGTCCCTTACGGATGTAATACATGCTTCTAAATTATAACAACAATTAAGATTTATTTATTCTTATTACTTAGCCCATTACTACGTAACGCATGACTCTAAGTTAATTCAAACGTTATCTTTCTTTTAGCTAAAATTATACCTTTAGCTAAAAAAAGATTTTTCACTTTTTTAGTTAAAGTTTTAGTAGAAATAATTGATGATATTTTAGATAAAATTATAACTTTAGCTAAAGAAAAGATATTACTGTTTTTTTAGTTATGATATTCTGTTAGCGGGAACCCGCAGGATTTTTTTAGGAAACATTACTCCGCGTCGTCATCAGTCACCATTCTATAAAAAACATGTGTAATGTCACACGGGGTAGAAGTGAAACTTTTAGAAAACTAATATTCGAGAGAATGAGACGAATGCAGAGATTCAGAAGTAGGATAATTGTATGGTTTATGTATTATAATATTGTGACCAAGATTAAAAAATATTTTACATTTTTTTCTACATAAACTTAATACATTACATATTAAAGAGACGACAATTTTTCAATTTCAACAAACTTCACGAGTGGCATAGGGTATATAACTAAAGTATGAATATTATTTTAATAATATTTATTTATTTAATAGCACATTTAATAGCACCTTTTCGTGAGCTTTAATTTAGGAACTTTAAATTCTGTTCCGTGCCAAATTTAAGAACCTATACTCGTACTACCTCAAATGGCTTAGCAAGATCCTCTGTTATGCCCAAAATACTGCAGCATTATCTTTGAAATAAATATATGGTGAAGTTGAGGATTAACGTTAAGTACTATGTTAGACGAAAACACGATTCTATAAAATTTTCTCGATAGAAATTATCTTCGTTTTAAAGTTTCTTCCCTGCCGCCCAATGAGTTGTTGCGCTGGAGTCCGAGGGATTGAATCCCGCACGGAACAAGTATTTGTATGACCTAAAATAATTGTTCCAGATATATATGTTTATCCTTGTGCAATTTATATTTGTAAACTGCCTCCATGATACAAGAAAAACTCCTAGTGTGGATCCTAACGTTTTAAAAAAAAGACTTTTCCGACTTTAGTACTATCTACTACATAAGTACATAAAAATTATGAACGTATTGAGTACTGACGTACCTTGATAGTTTAGCTTTAGCTAAATTGTGAGTAGGTGAGTATTTTCTACCTACCTAAGCATGTAACAGATATGTTATTAGTACACGTGCCTACATAATTATCAAACTGATCTCTCCAGTTTAAGTTAATCTCAAATTGTTGACGCATTATGCACAATGAGAGGTCAGCTTATACTGGTTATTCCTCTAATAGTGGAAGGATCCGCCCATTGTTGGTTTAGTAATAAGCTGCAGTTTTATAGTTTTCGCCGTGTATGTATGTAATGTAACAGCCGTTTACGTATGTAATATACATTGGTAGTAGGTCTATGCAAGTACCTACATATACATACCTATAAGAAATTTTACAAACCGATTCTTAACCACTGCATAAATTCTACTGCTACAAAAAACTAGTCATGCGCGAATCACTACTGCACTGAAGTTCTGTAGGTACATTGGCTTTGCATAGCGTTGCCAGGGGTCCGGATAAAGCCGGACACAGTCAGGCTTTTTGATTGCGTGTCCGGTCAAATTAAACGGTGTCCAGCCTCTCGGCGTTTGTTAGGCTTTTTGATCTGGGAGGCCATGCACAAGGCCCGCCACGTCCGATCCAGCGTCCAGGGTATTCTCTGTTTAAATAATCCTTAACTTGACGAGAATAATGCGCCGGTGCCCCGTCAAGTTGATAATAAATATTGCGTAGAGATGCAAGCGGTATATCCTCTAACAATTCTGGCAGCGTGTCGGTGAAAAAATTGTGATAGCTTTCACCATTTAATCTTTCTTTGAAAACAGGGTCCAGTAACGTTGTATTAATAAGGCCTGCCCAAACATTGACACTAAACCGGTGTTGAAAGCTATGGGTCTTGGTTCATGTGGATTTTCATAGCACCACAAGTGTTCATTGAGCGTATTAAATAGCCCTATTCTGCCAAATGTTGCTTCATCAGTCCATAAAATGTTAGCTCGTTCAGCAGCTAGTAACCAATTACAAAATGTAACTCGCGCAGTTCAGCTTCGCTGAGTTCATGAACACGGTGCAGGTGAAAGGGGTACTTCCCTTCATTGTGTATGACACTCCATGCGCAATATTGTGACACATTGAACTGTCGGGCTACTTCATAAGTGCTCGCTGCTGGATTTTCTTCAAAAAACTGCAGTATGTCTTCTTGCTCACGTACTGTGCGCCGCGGTGGACGACCACGATCGATAGATACAGGCTGGAATTGCCCGTAATCTCGCAATCGCTGTGTAGCGCCTAGCATGGTAGCGTAGCTCGGTGCACGTGAGTTTGGAAATCGCCTTGAATATTCACGGCAGGCTTCACTAACATTATCATTGCAAATTGCTAAAATTCGCACCATTTCGGTATACTCAACATTTAAGTATTGGTAAGCCATCGTAACAAGGTAACGTTCACAATAATCTCACAACGAAAAGACAAGCGTCGCGGGCGCATTAAAGGCGACTGACAACACAGGTTACTAATTAGGTCAAATTTAAATGAGTATCGTCGCCTCCTACACCCCTCCACCCCTCCCTCGCCACACGCTTTTTATTGCTAACTAGGACTATTACCGTTTATAAGCTCCAATTAAAATATTTTTATTTTTGTATGAAAATAAAAATTTAAAAAATATTCTTTTTTCTTACAGATATTGTTGTTATGGTGTAATAAAAATAAATAAAGGCAGTTATTGCATTATAAAAATGTACGGAGTATACCCATTTTACCCAAATAAGTACCCTACTTTATTCACCTTAGGTATGGTAGGATATAATGAGCTAAAGGTTAGGAGGAATGTAGCGCTTGTTTGTGTTTATTGCTTTAAGATGATGAGGGGAAAGATTCACAATCCAGACGTATTGAAACAAGTGCGCATAAGTGTTGGATAGATACGTGTGGGTGTGGCGGCGTCGGCGGCTACAGCTGCTAGCTCTGTCGCATGGCCGCACTAAGCTGGTGACTGAAGCGCCGTTTACGCGCGCCCTCCATATCCTCAACCGTATAGCAGAAGACATAGATATATTTTGTTGTACTCTGGGTGGGTTCATAGTAAGAGCTGTATTTCAAATTAGTTATGGTCCTACTGTGTTATAGATACGGTATTTGAAATAACAATAAGTACATATTTATAATCGAAAATTATTAGCTTGTAACGGTGTAGTTTGAGTTGGTAAAAATAGTTGTCTACATTATCACATTAGGTGATAAACTTGTAAAGATAATTGTATAGTGGGAAAGAAATAAATATATAATATATATATTACAATCTTATAAACTTAAAATACAGTTTTTTTAGTAAAAGAATATGCTGTTAGTATGTATAACGAAATTGAATTTGCGACATATAATTTTATGTTCATATAATGACAAGTTAATACAATATTAAATTATGACCGAAAATTTTATTACTAAGTGCTCATCCGATAATAGTTTATTTTACTCTAACAAAATCGCTTTTCGTATTCCCGCATGACCGCGGGCCGTAGTGTGCGAACGAGTGGCGCGGGGAAGTGGGGGCGAAATTAGAATTTGATCTGAGGTAGTATAGGCAGTTCTCACAAGTCGATCACTTTTAGAGTCACATCGGCGTCTGTTTCTCTTTGTCTGTCAAAGATTTTTTTGAATTCTCATAGACATAGATAATATGCTGAATACATGAATAATATCGTATGTCTAGAAACACCCACTATTTTTCATATCGGGAGTGTCTTCCAATGTATCCATATGAAATACAAATTGTCTAGGAATCAAAATTTATTATTATTATTTAGATTTTACACTTTACATTAATTAATAATTAAATTCTATTTATTTTTAACAAAATATTGATGAATTTTTAATGTTCGAGTAGACTTCAAAATTGCATAATTATATTCTATACATGGCGTTAAACTAATTTTATGCATTTTATCACGTTTAATTTTTAAATTTTTTACTTGTTTTTTTTTGTCGCATCTTTTATGAATATTCCATAAATCGCGTAATTCTTTTACATACATACATATCGTTAATGTGAAGCACCGACGCTGCGGTAAGTCTGAAGTATGTAAACATGTTCAGTATCGTCCCCACCATTATATCAGATCTGAGAGATAACAAAAATTTGAAATAGAACACTGGTCCTACCAAGGGTAATTGGCGAGGCTATTTATATTACGTATATATATATATATATATATATATATCTAATTTTTCTAATTTTAATTGGGAAGATCACTGGATGCTGCCAATTGCTAAGGAATCCACAAATAATAAAATTAAATTCAAACTTAAACAAATTACTGCAAGACTACAAGATACTGTAAGCTCGTTAGGCGTAGATTAGCCCAAACATTATTAATTAAAAGTTGAGGGCAGGTCGAGGGGTAGTTGACATCAGGAAGTCAAACACCACAGTCCCCTCCGTGACCAAAGGTGCTTGTAAAGTGCCCGAAAGTTCGGGAATTAAATAAAGAAATGAAACTTACTCAAAAAATCATAATTTTTATTAAAAATAAATTTATTCATAATGACATTGGGAAGAATTACAATCATGAATGGGAATAGAAAAATGTTAGCGGTGAAAGAAGAAAACTCCTTTGGCGCCTTTTATGACGCTTGTGACTTAGACAAACACCAGATCAAAATAATATTAGCTGCGGTTGCCAATCCGCCTACCTAAGCGTAGCAACTAGAGCAAATATACAGCCTATTTGACAATTTGACAATTTATGGGAGAGTTTTCAATTATTATAAATAGCTTAAATAATTACTACATTATGTATTTAAGTGTATTATAACAATACAATGTAACAATCTTAAGAAAAAAAAGTGTGTAAACTATAATTTACAGATCCATTTTACGTATTTTAATAGAACATTTTGTAATTTATCTTGAATTAGATATGTATGTGTCACATGATGTAATTGCAAACCTTTCCAACGTACTTTGAACTTTATAACAAAGGTGTTACAAACCGCTTAAGTGGCTGAGAATGCAAGTTGTATTTTGATTTCTGTTGTTCTCTGTTATTGATCTTGATTATGTTGCATTACATTATGTTCTTTGTTCTGTTCTTCTTAAAGTGAAATGTAATATTTTCAGTGTTATATTTATTGAACCTTCAAAGCATAGACTTTTAACTTTTATTAGTCATTATTTTCTTTAAAAAAGGGTAGAGTATTAAAATCTTACGTATTTGTGTTGATCATGAACATAATGGTTGATCAAACATAAAGGTATAAATAAATGAAGTATAAAATATACAATTATTAATAAATATATGAATAAATGTTTAAAGAAAGAGTCGATACTATTTAAGGACGACCCTCACTATAATGCCGTTCACAGTATCTCGGTCTGGTAAAGTCGTATCATGTTCACGTTACACAATCTGACTAATTTCACAATTCAGTCTTGAATCGTCAATAGTCAAAGTCAAAGTGTATTTGGCTCGTAAATAATTAATAACATTAAAATTATTGCAATATTTGCGATGAAAAAATGTCATTGAACTTTTTGATTGAGGATTCTCGATGAAGAAGATAATATTATCAAGATAAGAAGAAAACCTAAAGCAATGAGAAGAATGTGGGTTCATCCAAGTTTATTGCAACGAAAAAGAAAGGAGAGTGTTACACTCTCTATCCCCATTTAATTAATGATTAGGAAAAATTCTTACAGCACTGTCGACTGTATTGGAGTACGCTTGAAACGATTTTGAAAAAAAAAATCATAGTAAAACAGAAAAAAACTCATAATTTCAGGAGGCGATTTCTAAACGAGGAAAACTTATTGTATGTTGGAGGTGTCATTTATTAAAATTATTGTAAAAAAACAACTTGAAAACTATTTACTATTTATTTAATGTTATTTTAAAATGAATAACTTTTTTGTATTTGTGGTGATGTATTCTCAATATTGACTCCATCTCATCATCATCAGAGTCTGGCCACTGTACAGGACAGGTTTATTGTACACGAGTGTACTACACTGACGGCAATCTGACACGACCGGAGAAGGATCAGCCGCAGGACTAACGGCTTTATTTACGTGTCTTCTGAGACACGGAGGCACTGCCATAAATAAATAAAGCCGTTAGTCCTGCGGCTGATCCTTCTCCGGTCGTGTCAGATTGGCGTCAGTGTAGTACACGCCACAACATATTTTTATTAATTAATTTAATGTGAACATTTCTAATATGTCGCAAACACAATGGCTAGCATTTAATGTCTGGGAGAAATAATTTACCTTATTTCATGTTTTCTTTAAAATTTGTGACATAATGTTATGGTTTATACTTATATAAAATATAATAAATACATTTTCTCGTCTAAATTTATATATTGTTAAAACTTTAATGTTAAAAGCAAAGTATAATAGTTATGAAAGTATTTTAAAAAATGGCGGGTAATGGCGGGAACTGAATCCCCGTAATGAATGACAGTTACTGACAATAGATATTTGACACAGCAGGGTTGGATGTTTTGACTGTTGAGCAGATATGTATTCAAAGCGAATACAAACATTTTATTTTATTTAAAGTTATATAGAACCAAAATTACAAGTCTATTGATTCATTTCAACCTTCATCGCCTTCAACCTCAATTAACCGTCCAAATCTAAGTTCAGAATGTTTAAAAGTTCGTTCAAATTATCAAATTTAGCACTTCCAGTGCCTCTTTGAAACCAACGAAAACGTGTAACCATTTGGAATAGGAAACTTTACCAATAATTATCTACGTAGTTAATTTTAAGGAGATCTATCGAAAGGGGCCAGTAAAAAGCTAATAAAGAAAAAACAAATATTAGTTTGAATTTAAATATTGAATAAACAAGGAAAACAAAAGTTTTTCTAGCAACATATTTAAGTAAAACTCTAAAATTTAACTAATTTAAGATCTGCGAACATAACTAGAATGTACTTTGTTAGATGAGCACTCTCCAAAAAATTTTGTGCGTGTCTCTAAGCTCACTCTAAGCTCTACAGTAGCAAACACACCATCGTACATAATACGACACGAGTTTCCTTTTTAAAATAGGCATCATCAATTACATAGCAATTTACAAAACAATACTGTGTACTCCTGTTCACTCATCATGACGTCATTCTAACCGGATATTATATTACAAGATCATGTATGTTACACTATTTACTATACGTTATTTAGGACAAGTAGTATTTTCATTTAATGGGATAACCTTAGCGCCAATCCGTATAAGTGTTTAAAATAAATACACTTACACTAAACATATAATGTTTTTCTTTATTAGAAATAAATACCAAAAAAATCGGCTGAGGCTGATCGGCCAGTCATTGAGTGACAACATTAAGAAACTTTGACTAATTATGATTCTTAAACTACTGGTTCAAATTGAATGAAAATTCAAGCTTCTAGTTTTATTAACTACGAAGTTATAGGGGGTCGAATATGACCTGAATTGTTCTGAATTCGAGAAAAGTATGGTACGGCCGTAGGGCTTTTTTGCTCGACTTGGCGGGAGCACTACCGTGCGATCAGATATCAAAAATTAACGTTTAACTGAAGACGGTTAATAGGCCAAGTCACGACAGTCATTAGAAAAAAATATAAATAAAATCTTGGTCATGCACTTTTCAAATTGTAAAGATTCAAAAATAAATCTCATAAACTGACACCCTTTGATGATCTTTCAAGTCCTGTGACTAAAATTAACTTTTTGTCAATTTTTTTTTTGTTATGTAACCAGTAATTCAGTAATTCTTTAAATTACAGTTAAAAGTTAAAACAAATCTGGATACACTGAAAATGGTTTATAAGTATATATGTCAATCCACTCTAATACACTGCTTGCCAGTTTGAGGTGGTACCCATAAAACTGCAATGCTACACCACCTCTAGAGGACACAAAGAGCCGTGCTCAAGGTCATGATGAACAAACATAGGATGCACCCTATTGTTGACCACTACAATGAGTGTGATGTTCCGACCGTGAGGCATTTTCATCACACAATGCTTCGAAAACATTCACAAATTCCTTTAGACCTTAATATACCTAAGCGACGTATAAGTCTCCCTGTGTGTCCAGTACCTTTATGTAGAACAGCTTTCGCAGGACGTCAGCTGTCGTTTATACAAAATCAACAAACATGAGTTAAATTTGAAAATATACGATAGATACGGAAGAATTCGTCACAAAATAGGTACAACATATATACAATATATCATACACACATACACACACGCACGCACGTACGCACGCACGCACTCACCCATTCATTTGTTCAATTAATTACTTTTACTTGTGTATTTTATATTTATAATATATATATATATATATATATATATATATATATATATATATATATATATATATATATATATATATATATTCTGTAGACTTGATAGTAAAATATTACCTTTATCAATTATAATTATTTCCTGACTACTCTGTACTTAAACTCTTGTACTTACTGCGTTTGGGACAAGATCCTGACATTTAAGATACAGGCTCTGCCTAGTCTAGATGTCAGTAGCTTCATAATAATGGAGAAGTTTCATGATGTTTTTAATATTATATTCAATTTAATGGTATTAAAATATATATCGAACCTAATTAACCACTAAAAAAATTCAAATCCATCAATAAATGACTTAGAAATTGATTATTGGAGTTTCCGTATTTTAGTACGGGACGTCTGTGTTTCTGATTTGGCTGTGACGTCATTTGATCTATCCGAAACCGCCGCACTACGAATCATTCAATTATTACAGTACGTGCCAAATCGATTGAGAAAAAACGGACAGTGACCTCAGATATGAGCCGAGTGTCAAAAGTCGTAACTTACAAAATATAAATGTAGATGTGATAAACATCGTAAAATCTTAGGGTACATCGCGAAAAATGTGTTGTATTTTATATTTCAATTTATGGTAAGTAATGCAGCGATTCAGTTAATAACAGTTTCATGTTAAAAATATGCAATAAAGCAATATAATCACCATATTGAGCTTTTGAAAATTCATCCCTTTAAAATAAACAAAACGCATGTTACGTCAGTTCGTTATAAAAAAAACGTGACAATAGCAGCCAGAGATGCGTCACTTTTTTTGGACCAGTCCACACGCACCGAATAAAAATAAAGTTCTTATATAATATTGAAAATTAAGTTTTATCTTTGGAATAAGTAAGTACTTATTCGGTATCGTTATCACTCGAATCTTTATATGTGTTATAAATTAATGCTTTTTGTTGTTAAATGAATAAAGTACTTTATAACAATAGATGATTTTTCTTCTACAGCGATCTTTTTCATAACTTTTTAATAATAGTTAATAAATATATATTATATCAATCATTATAAAAAAATTATAAAAAAATCATTTTAAATAAAGTACTACATATAAAAAGGGCCCATATTTTGAAGGTTTGTGCCCATGGTTAAACGACCGAAAGGTCATTGATCGTTTTTCTCAATAGATTTGGCACGTACTATAGTTTCGGAGTCGCGCCAAGGCTCCAATATATTATAATAAATAAATAAGGGCTCTTGCTTCGTAAGTGTTTATTTACGTACAGTCGTTTGTTTATTTTTTATTTTTGAGTGTTTATTTTTATTTCATTGTAATGGAAGAAGGTTTTGTCAAAGAACAAAGTGACAATTTGTCTAATATTAATACATAAACAGTGATCGATTTTTTTTCTTTAAATCCGTCTTATGTTAGTGCAGAAATAAAAGGAGCTAAATTTATTAAGTAAGTATATACTTTTAATTTTATTTCTTCAGGCACATTTTTGTTTTAAATAAAAATGTAATTTTTTTTAATTGCCGTAGAAAATTAGTATTTTAAAAGGACTTCATTTCTTATAAAACTATTGGTTTTAATTAAAATTTAAAAAATCTTATAAAATCTAATTATTAATAACCGGTGTTGCCACCTTTTATACTGATTACACATCGACATCGATTGTTCATACTTATAATTAAATTGTCAATGTCTTACTGCGATAAGAGTTCCCATGTTCTTTGCAAGTGGTCGTAAAGTTGTTGTTCTGTCTAAAAATTTGGTGGTAAACCTCTCAAAGCTTTTCGTTGTAGTATGTCCCAGGTATGCTCGATAGGATTTAAGTCGAGAGACTGTGCAACCAATCCAAAATTTGAATATCGTGGTCTCGGATCATGCATCATCATGCACGGGTAGAAATTTCTGGCCCTTTTGGAATCTGTGTGAAACAATAACAGGGTCTACAACCTCCTCGTGGTATTTTTGTGTAGTCATGCTGCCTTGGATCCAATCGAGCTGGGTTCGTCCGCCAAGACGAATTCCTGTCCACGCCGCGATTGTCCGACCTTGGTATCCTCCTAATAGACCTAGTGAACCTCCTTAGCGTGCCGTACAAATAAGGCTAACTCTTCCTAGAGCTTCCTAAACGCATGATCTTCGTGAATCTGGATGAAATCCAAACCGCAAATTATCGGTGAACAGCACCGAAATCGTTGTTCACTCCATGGTTTATGGCCCATTGTCACTCCATGGTTTATGCTCCCGAGCCTACGAAAGCCGCCGACCACCAACTACGATATCTAATTAAAAACGTTTTATAAACAGATTGCAGCTAAGCACTAGTTGTATGGATCGTCATGTTTACAATACATACGTGTAAGTCCAGCCATGTTGTATTGATGGAAATGATATCAAATATATCGATAGTTTTTCAGGGCTGGTCGAGCATCTTTTTTGTATAGGACAGGGGGCAAACGAGCATACGTCTCACCTGATGGTAAGTGATTACCGCCGCCCATGAACAGCTGCAATACCAGGGGGATTGTAGATGCGTTGCCGGCCTTTCAAAAAGGAATAGGATCTTTTCTTGAAGGTCCCTAAGTCGTATCGGTCCGGAAAAATCTCTGGTGGTGGTTGATTCCCCAAGAAAGTTGTGCGAGGAAGAAAACTTCTTTTAATAGGTTAGTGGTGGACCGCCAGTTAACCAAATGGAATGGATGGTATTGTGAGTTTTGTCGCGATGTACGATGGTGAAACTGTGCGGCTGAAATTAGTCCAAACAATTTGTGAGAGCACTCCCCGTGGTCATCATCATCATCATTATAGCCCTTCACAAGTCCACTGCTGAACATAGGCCTCCCCCAAGTAATTTCGCAAAGCACGGTCCTGAGCCATCGACTTCCTGCATGTCTTACCAGGTCGTCACTCCATCTAGTAAGGGGTCTCCCTAAACTACGCCTACCGGTACGAGGCTGCCACTCGAGAACGTTTCTTCCCCATCGGTTATCGGTTCTTCGAGCTATATGGCCTGCCCATTGCCACTTCAGCTTACTAATCCATTGGGCTATGTCGGTCACTCTGGTTCTACTGCGGATATGCTCATTTCTGAGTTTATCACGCAGAGAAACTCCGAGCATAGTCCTCTCTATAGCTCGCTGAGGGACCTTGAGCATCCTCATACGGCCAGCAGTGAGGATCAAGTCGCAGATCGGTAAGTCATCACTGGCAACACGCAATGGTTGTACAGTCTCGTTTTCAGAGTTTGAGGTATACCTGACGAGAAGATGTGCCGTAATTTCCCGAACGCTGCCCAGCCGAGTTGAATCCGTCGATTGACCTCTCGGTCGAAGTTGAGTGGTGCAGTGGTGGATGCGATAAAATACACAAAGAGATGCAACATCTCTTAGCAGTGCCAGTGAGTCAAGCCGATTGGAAAGAGCTCGGTCGCCAACGATTCAAACTGCTCTGCGCTGGATGCGATCAAATGGAAGGAGCAGGCAATGGGGAGCCCCGGCCCAGAGATGGGAACATTATTCCATGTGCGGCCGAACCTGCGCCTTGTAAAGTTGCAGGTGGAGAGGCGGCATGAAACACTGTCCCGCTTTGCTGAGCACGCCATGCTTTTTAGAGGCCAATTTGGCCTTCTCTTCCAAGTGACCACGAAACTGCACGTTACTCGATATGTCGACGCCGCGGATTCGAATACTGGCTGAGGTAATAACGGGACTGCCTTTAAACTTGGGAGATACGACGAAGGGGTTCTTTTTAGCGATAAACGCCCAAACTTGTGTGTTCTGGGGATTAGACTGGCCTAGATTTAGTCGCCCCCAGTCCAAGATTTTTTTAAACAAGCCTCGACTTCAGACACAATCAAATCTTACCGAGATGAAACTATTGCATACTTTCAAGTGAAACGTGAGGCTATAAATTCACCTGAACATAAAGTTTAAACAAAAAAGTTAAAGTTTAAGAGTGGTATAGCCACGCGGCAGCTTTGCTGTTGCTCTTATGGGCCAGCTCAAACCAGGGTGGTACCACGACCTCACAGAATACCGGCGTGAAGTGGAAGCTCTGCTTCCGCGTTTCGTCTGGTGAGTGCAGGTTGCCGGAGGCCCAAATCCCCCCCCCCCCATCAACATGGTAGCGGAATTAAATGATGACAGACTACCCCATCATCCATGTTTCTCCAATTCTGATCGTGGGTGCTCAGGCTGCCCCGCGTACTCTGGGGGGGGCAAAATTCCGCTCAAGACTACAACTGCTCGAAGCAAACTGAGCAACAAGACCAAGGCGACCCCTGCCACGCTGTCCGTGAATTACTGCAATATCAGGGGACTTCACTCTAAACTAAACGCTGTCCACTACCATCTCGAGACGGCGAGGCCGGCTCTGCTCTTTCTGACCAAGACGCAGGTGTCCTCTCCGACTGATGTCTTGTGCCTCGGGCTGGAGTTTGCGTTTACGTCAGAGAGGACATCTGTTCTCGACGCCTCGGCAGACTTGAAGGTTCGGACCTGTCCATCCTTTGGCTACGCGTAGACAGCGACGACCATCCGCGCGTCTACGGTTGCCTCTATAGATCCAATAGCGGTAATGCCAAAACAGACGGACTCTTCGACCACGTCCAAATAGCTACAGATTCGGTGCTACAGCAGATCCCCTCCGCAGAGATCGTGATCCTCGGCGACTTTAACGCCCATCACGCCGAACGGCTTGGTTCACGTTTAACCGATCATGCAGGGAGATCTGTTCATGATTTTGCCTTGGCATATGGTCTGACACAACTGGTTACTTCGCCTACGCGGATTCCAGATGTGGAGGATCATGCACCTTCTCTGTTGGACCTTCTGCTGACCTCTCACCCGGACGGATATCAGATTTCCGTCGACGCCCCTTTAGGCTCCTCGGACCATTGTCTTGTTCGGAGTGTGGTGCCACTCACGCTGAAATCGCAGTTGAATTCTGCAGGCTGCCGCCGTGTTTGGCACTATAGATCAGCTGATTGGGATGGGATGCGGTCTTTCTTTGCATCCTACCCTTGGGTGCGGCTCTGCTTCTCGCCGGACGATCCCAACGTTGTTGCGGATTCCGTCACTGATGTGAATTTTTATAACTTTTATTCCTTCCTCTATTGTGCCCATTGGAGGCAAATCTGAGCCATGGTTTGGGCGCTCCTGTAAAATAGCATCATGATTTAAGCAAGAGTGCTACCAAGCCTGGGCTGACGCATCAGCGTCCCGGGATGTAAACACCAGCGCTCTAAAAAAGAAGTATAATTCCGCCTGTAGGTCCTTCAAAAGAGTCATTTCCAAGGCAAAGTCAGAGCCCATAGGCAGAATTGGCGAGAATCTAGTTCGCCTTACTTCTGGAACCCGTGCATTCTGGTCTCTCGCCAAGGCTGTCCAGGGGAATTTCTATCAGCCATCTGTTCCATCTCTGCACAGGGAGGACGACTCATTGGCCCATACCGCAAAGGAGAAAGCCGATCTTCTAGGCTCTTTCTTTGCGTCCAACTCGACTCTACATGACGGGGGGAGTACGCCGATGACCATCCCGCGGTGTGAGTGCTCCATACCGGAAGTGCAGTTCACACAGCGCTCGGTTCGCAAAGCACTCCTCTCCCTGGACATCCACAAGTCGAGTGGGCCTGACGGAATCCCCCCAATTGTGCTGAGGACGTGTGCTCCAGAGTTGGCACCGGTTTTAACGCGTCTTTTCCGGTACTCGTACTCCCTAGGCGTAGTCCCAAAATCATGGAAGACGGCTTTCGTCCACCCGATCCCTAAAAAAGGCGACCGCTCAGACCCATGCAAATACTGGCCTATCGCCATCACCTCCTTGTTCTCCAAAACAATGGAGGCCATTGTAAACTGCCAGCTCATGAGGTACCTTGAGGATCACCAGCTGATTAGTGACCGCCAATACGGTTTTCGCCGTGGTCTGTCAGCTGGTGATCTTCTGGTCTACCTAACTCACAGATGGGCGGAGGCCTTAGAGTCCAAGTGGGAGGCATTGGCCGTTAGTTTGGACATTGCGAAGGCCTTCGATCGGGTTTGGCACAAAGCGCTTCTTTCGAAGCTCCCTTCCTATGGGCTTCCCAAGAAATTGTGCGATTGTATCACCAACTTTCTTGCAGATCGGGGTATCAAGGTCATTGTAGACGGTGCAAGCTCCGATTGCAAGCCTATTAATGCTGGTGTTCCACAAGGCTGCGTGCTATCCCCAACGCTGTTTCTTCTGCATTTCAATGATATGTTGCAGACCCGTAACATTCATTGCTATGCAAATGACAGCACTGATGATGCTCTTTACACCGGCCGAGCCAATATTTCTCGGGAAAACGTCTCCGAGTGCCCGGACAAACTTGTGTCTGAAGTCGAGTCTTTGCTGAACAGAATCTCGGATTGGGGGCGACTAAATCTAGTCCAGTTTAACCCCCAGAAGACACAAGTTTGCGCGATAACCGCTGAAAATAACCTCTTTGTCGTATTTCCTCAGTTTCAAGGCACTCCCCTTGTTGCCTCAGCCAGTATCGGGATCCTCGGCGTTGACATATCGAGTGACGTGCAGTTTCGTGGTCACTTGGAAGAGAAGGCCAAATTGGCCTCTAAAAAGCTTGGCGTACTCAGCAGAGCGGGACAGTATTTCATGCCGGCACACCGCCTGCGACTTTACAAGGCGCAGGTTTGGCCGCACATGGAATACTGTTCCCATCTCTGGGCTGTGGCTCCCCAGTACCAGCTCCACCTTGACCGCACTTGACCGCATCCAGCGCTGAGCGGCTCGAATCGTCGACGACCGAGTGCTTTCCGATCGGCTCGATTCACTGGCACTGCGAAGAGATTTTGCATCTCTTTGCATTTTCTTTCGCATATACCATGGAGAGTGCTCTGAGGAATTGTTCGGATTAATCCCTGCCGCCAAATTTCGTGAACGCACTACGCGGAAAACGTCCCGATACCATCTACACCATCTGGATGCTTGGCGGTCCACCACTGTACGTTTCAAGAGGAGTTTTCTTCCGCGTACAACCTCTCTGTGGAATAATTTACCACCAGCGATTTTTCCGGACCGATACGACCTATACGACCGATACGATCTATCAAGAAAAGAGCGTACTTCTTTCTAAAGGGCCGGCAACACACCTGCAAATCCCCTGGTGTTGCGGTTGATCATGGGCGACGGTAGTCACTTAACATAAGGTGAGCCGCATGCTCGTTTGCACCCTCCTCTATATAAAAAAGAAAGTGAAAAGTATGCCTTATCACTGCACGTTGGTTTGTGATGATAATGAAGGAATACTGAAAAGTGTAGTCTGTCATGATTGTGGTAATCAAGGAGGTTAAAATACATTTGCATTTCTGATATGTGACATATCTGACACGCAAATATACCGTTGCATTTCTGATATGGCTTTTTAAAAAAAGTGAGGAGCCTGCCATTACGTCAATAATTCCATAAGCCATTATTTTTTGAAATCCTCAAGGCCTACACTAGGCCTGCGAAAATCAGAATTATTGAAATTAAGGCAGACTGTCCCTATGTAAAAAGAAAGATGACCTTCATGGTTTATACACATGTTACACAGTTTGCAACCAAAAGAAGTTGAAGAATGAGATTGCATTAGAGCAGCTATATTTTGAAAATTTACCCATACCTGTAGCAAAGCAAAGGAATTACTTAGTCTAAATTATTGTTAAAAGGCCTGATAGTAGGGCATATTATTTAGACCTATGTCAAAATGTCATCCCAGGTGCTAACCAAAATTATATAAAGCTTGATGAAGATGATAATATTGATGGTTGTGAGTCCTAAATGTTTTGAATAAAGTATATAAGTAAAAACTATTATCTTATTTCATAAACTATCATTTTCTTACTAAAAAATTTGTAAAGTTTTGAATACTACCGTATTCCAAACATTTACAAATTTTCAAAAGAAGAACAACCAATGTCCAGGACATTGGCTGTTTTAGCTGGAAAATGTGTCTATAGAAAAACTTTTAACTTAAAAAATGATATAATTAAAAATAATTTACATTTTATTGTAGATACTATTATTTATATTTATACAATTTAAGTGAATTAAATATCAAAATATGTTTTTATTCCCATATTTCCATTTACTTCCTGTAAAGATTTATGAAATTGACATTGGTTGTTTTTCGAAAATACCCTTCATTTGTGTGCATTTTTATAACTTCTTCCATTGGGTAATTACTCGATTATTAATAAGTTATTGATATATTAATAAACTTAATACGAGTCAAACGTCGCAAGCAACACAACAACAACACAACAATTTTGTACGTTTTCGGCGAATACATGCTGCGTTGTCTAGGTCAAATGACGTCACACGATTGAGCGCCACATGTAACAAAATTATTCTTGAAAGCGGAACTTCCGTATCTTTTTAATTTTTTGGGATATTTTATTGATTCTTTCATGTTTTTGATTTATTTTATTCAATTTTTTTTAATTTATCCATTTAAAAAGTGGAAACTTCGTCATTGTAGAAGTACTAGATTATAAACTTAGTTTTGTTGTTGTTGTTACCATGTGTACTTAATCTTAAGGATGCAATAAAAATATTATAAGTAGAGGTAAAGTTTTCAATAAAAAGTTTGATTTTTGCCCAACATTTAATTCAAAATACATCACCAAATTGTAACCGACTGTGCTGTTAAAAATATGTTCTACACTATTTTGGCAAGTAAATTTAAAAGATGGCGCGTTTAGTCTGAATTCCAAAATGGTATGACACTTACTAATTGACAAAGGAATGATGAATTTTACTACCCATCAATTTCTCATACCGTGCTCTATATATGAAACGATTATTAAAGATTAAACTCCTAAAACACAATTTTATTTTAGACCATTGACTTACGTAGCAATAATTAAATGTTTTTAATGTTATGTCATATGTCGAAAAGGGCTTTTATCTAGGTACATAATAATATAGGAATATTAAAATGCTAATCTTACTTTGTGTAATATAAAGCTTCCATGAGAAAATCCTTTGTAAGTTAATGTAAAAAATACGGGAAAAATTATAAAACAACCGAAATGAAAATCTTAAAATTTGAATTTAGCACAAATTTTTGCTAAGGATGTGATTTCAATTCCTTTTCGGCACTAGATGTGAATAAGTGATAAGAATAACAAACACAAATTTTGAGGACAATTTTTTTTGTACAAAATACATACGTGCGAAAAGTTTACAATAAATATGCTGTAAATATTTAACACGACCTGGTAAGACATGCAGGAAGTCGATGGATGCAGGTGGCTCAGGACCGTGCTTTGTGGCATTACATGGGGGAGACCTATGTTCAGCAGTGGACTTGTAAAGGGCTGTAATGATGGTGATGATGTTAGAATATTTACAGTAAACTAAATCTAAGAAATACATTTGACAGCTGTCAGACTTATTGCACCAAGCATGCCAACCAAAAAATGAGAACGTACAATATTCGATTTTTTTAAAAATCGATACCGATTATTTAGAGTTTGTAATCATTTACAGCTTGGTATGAATAATACCAGAATAAATTAAAAACGGATAATTTAAAACAAGATTTATCAGTTTCTTCGCATTTGTAGTTACTGCTTATTTCTAGAGGCAAAATTAATGTCTCTTTTAAAGTCATTCTTTGTTTTCTGTTTTTTTCTACCACTTTTAGCCAATCATCCTTTGTGACATGGACACATGCTTCAACGAATATGGAAGAAACAGTCCAAAAAGTTAAAGCCGAGTCACAAAATAAGAAGACCAACACAAAATTACGCATAGTAAGCTCCTGAAATGGCGGGAGATTGAAATAACGTAGTGTTTCTTTGAGCGCAGCCTTTTATATGAGTTTTTATGCCTACAAAAATTTACGTTGACATAGAAAAAAAAACTTGTTTTATTCATGATTAATGTAATTCAAGGAATTTTTAAAATAAAAATTTAACTAAACAAATAATACATTAAAAAATTAATGATTCGATTATTTGAATATTTTTACCGATTATTTGGATATTTTTGCCGATTATTCGCACAACAATGAATTTGAATCATCCAAACAGTACGGTAAGGGACAAAGCGATATATCGTTGAAACGACGTCAAGTAAAAACGTTATTACTGGTTATTTTTTATATTTTGCTTTGTTTAAAAGATTAGAATTAAAATTATTGATAAAAAAACTATACATGTTGTAATGAAATATAGATAACTTCATAATTCTTCGGATTTACGTAAAAGGTTATTTTAAATCGTGGAAGTACGCTTGTGCAAAGTTATTGTGGAATGATTAATGTGAAACGCCAAAAAGGTATTTCTTTGATTTGGTTTACTATAGCCACTTTACCCTGCCTGCCATCCAGTGTTCTCATTGCTAACTAAAAACTCAGCTCCTAAATATAGCACTATACTGTTACAGCATAGTTGCACACAACCTCAAACAATAAAAAAAGCACCACCCAAAATTCATTGTCACAGATGAGAATCTTGTTATTGAAACCATGGAGGGGTTTGGGGGAAACTTAAATTTAAAGAATTACAACAAAACTATTCCTTAGACTAGGGATTCGATCGAGGCTGGATACAAAGGATAAAGAGGGTGACTTAATGTTCAATGGCTTGATCACATTCTGTAAAGTCTAATGGAAACTCTCTATATTTCCGTTGTCGTTCGTCGTTAGTTGAAATATATGTAATTATATGAAATGAATAAATTTACGAATTATTTCCTGTTGGCTAAAAAATTCTCTGACGTTTTCCATTTCAGGTTTGGCGAGGACGAGATTCATACATGAACTCCTAAATTTATCCTGAATAATTGGCATAACTGAGTACATAGCAAGAGATGGATTTATAAGTAATCCAGTTTTAACCCAGATATTTGCAAAAAATATAATAAAGTTGGCTTCTAGGGTTGATTTGCTAGCTTGCAACAAATACGAGTGTAAGTGTCGAATGGCATATGGGTTGGCGTTAGCGTCATTTACAATAGACACGTGCAAATGTCGATGAAATCAATTTATAGGTTCATCAGTAATTGCGATTTCAAGTACGGGGTGTCCATGATTAGTGTGTGCAGTTACAGTGTCTGAGTTAGATAAAGATGCTGACTTCTTAGAGGGCTTCGCGGCAAAAAAATTTGTCTCCTCATTATTGATCTCGATTTTAGACAGAGTGTCGGTGCCTTTGTTATTTTTGCCTCTTTTAAAATATGAAGATACTTTCCACTTTTTATACAGGCATTAATGAGATTTGCAATTACGTCACTGACTAAGGTGCATATTTTTTTAAGTCTTTAGGTCGTATCCCGTCAATACCTGGCGATTTATTACAGTTTAGGTTGCGTACTATTTTTTCTACTGCATTATCATTAGCAGGTACAAAGCGTAGGGAGACATTCGCGTTGTCACTATACAATGACTTATCCAATAAAGGCAGATTACATTTAAGGATTGATTTTTTGACGTTTACGTCGAAAGATTCAGCAAATGAACATGCAATCTTATATGGAGTATAATTACTGTTACCAAATTTGTCGAGTAATACATCATCAATCGATTTTGTAATTCGCCCCGTTAATTTATTTAATATCTGCCATAGGTTTCTAGGATTATGTATGTTCTTATTAATTTCTAATTTAAGCCACTTCTTTTTACTTTTTTGAATCACTGTGTTTGCATAATTTCGTGCCTTATTGTAAGCTTACTTTAAAATACTATTTCTAGTCTTTTGTCCATTGATTAAATAATTTGTCCGTGTGTTGGCATATTTTCAGATTTTTTTTTGTTTATCCATTCATTACCAATACGTTTCGGTTTAAGGATACTTTTAGACTCTTCCCTACAATCCGTATAACACTTATTAAAATTTTCGTGTATGAAATTTTAAATATTATAAGGACAAGATACTTCTCTCGATTTTTCCCATTCTATTTCACTAAGTGATTTAATAAGTGCGTGCAATATTATTTAGACAAGTTCTTATTTTTGGAACCGCTTGTATACTCAATCCAACGCAGGCGAATACTATAACGCGGTGATCGGCCAGTGTCGTATCAATTGTTGCCATGTAGAGGTCTTGTGTATGGGATCTACCATAAATATGATCAATGCAGGACTTTTTTAACTTACCAGCTGATATTTCTATACGCGTGTTGTCGGTGATCCCACGCACCAGGCCCATACAGTGCAAAGTGTTATTGTACCTATGTTTTACAGGTTTATTCGAGTTAAGACCAATGTTAATGTCTCCTATTAAAAACAACTCACCATTAGAGCAGTGTTTACGTAAAGTGCTATCTAGTTCGCTAATGAATAAGTTTTTACTATTTTTAGGTGGGCGGTACACGGCACATATGACTGCGGAATAACCCGAATGGGAGGCGATTGTGCATAAAATACTTTCAAAATGTTGCGTAGTGATGTTTTTGGTTGCAATCTGATGTTTGTTATGTATGTAAAGTACAATGCCACCTCCCTCGATGTGAAACCTCTGTCAAAACAATGAGATCGAGACATACATTAGATGTTAGGACAATTCGTTCAAGTGAGGCAAAGTTTTTTATCAAAGACCTAATATTTACGTGCATGCATAATAAATTGATATTGTTTGGTATTTTCTTTAAGAAGCTGTTAATATTTATACAGTCTAGACATTCCATAATTTCATCATTTAGTTCTTCCATCATATTATAAGGACCTAAGACAAATATACGTCGATTAAATAATATTACTTAGCAAAAATGGCAGAAAGGAAAACTAAAGATATGGGTCAAGCAATTACGGATTCTGATTAGCTAATACATGCACATCATTTAAGGTTCTAAGATAATGTATTTTGCTCGTATCATCCTTACGTGCTTTAACAAAATCTTTTTTGAACCAAACATATTTATAATTCAGCTTTATTTTAAGTTCTTATTTTGCAAGCCACAGTATCTGTTTGTTTAGTTTAGTCATGTTTTCTCTTATGTATACGGTGTTAATGTTACCAGGTTCTTGCGGGTGGATGTCTGCAATTGTGACGGACGCTGTTTTTGCTACTGCTAGCCATTTGTTCTGAATATTCTCCTCTTTAAGCTCGATGATTAGGTTACCTACACGATCTCCTCTTCCTTTCAGCCTGCGCGAATGCTTGATGCCCGTTGTAGAAAGACTTTTTTTATTTTATTTGAGTTTTTGAGCTAGCTTTTCAACTATATTTTGCAAATTCTCACTTTCGTGGCAGGGCACGTTAGCAATTTTTATACAGCTTGTAAGCTTTTCTTGCTCTAAAGCTTGAACTTGTTGCTCTAATACGCCTACTCTAATTTCTAGGCTATTGTTTTTGCTAGTAAGATCAGCGTTCTATTTTTTTCAAGATTTTTGATAGTTTGTTTAAATTTTTCCATACATTGCATTACCTCGTCTAGTTTCTTCGTGTGAAATTTAAGGGAATCGTCTATCTGCGTCATTTCTTTCTTGATGATTTTTTCCACTTCCTTTGAGATATCTTTTAGCAGCTTTTTTTGCGTCAGTTTTAGTTGCGCTTTTCTGGATGTCATCTTCCTCCTCATCATCATCTTCTGGAATCACGATAGAAGAGTTACGCATCGATGACTCCTGTATGCAGTCCGGACAGGTCCATCTTAGTCCGGGTGGTGCAGCTTTTAGGGCGGCGAGCTGTTTGTTGCTTAATCCGGTACATTTAGTACTAAGGTATACCAAACGCTCACATTTATTGCACTCTACTCCAGGAGAACTTTTGGTGATTGATTTGTTACAGTTATCTCATTTGGTCGACATTGTAGGTAGTTTTGAAAAAGTAAGCGATATAAGCACAGGTGTAGTACTAATGATATAATTTTATAATATTTTATAATTTTATAATTTAAAGATATAATTTTATAATATTTTTTTAATAAAATATTAAAGACAACAGACGTCAAACGTCGAACGTCAATGATCAATCAACTTGCACACTATATTCATGTATGGTATCAACTGAACGGCGGTGTAACTCAGGGATGCGTTTTAATTTATCTCCTTTTTTGTGCGTTATTTATAAACTTTATCTCAAATATACCTTCGTCTTCCTACTACTTTTATAATAAATAAAAATTTTTTTTTTATATAAATTTATCAATAATGACAAATCCCTGCTTAAATTTATGTCATCGTTAAACTTCAAACAGTTAAATACCGTAAGAAACCCTTTGGCCGTATTTTAGACTTGGTTTTATCTAACGACGATAATTGTGTTTGTGAGCTGCCTCCAAATCCGCTAGTTATTCTTATCCAGTTATATCTCTAAGGCACACGTATAAATCTATGGATCACTTGTCTATTTAGAGGTTCAAATATTTAGAAGCAAACTATTCAACAATTTGTAAATCTATCTCTGACATCAATATATCAGAGATAGATTTACAAATGGTGGAATATATCAGAGATAGATTTACAAATGGTGGAATAGTTTGCTTCAATATATCAGAGATAGATTTACAAATGGTGGAATAGTTTGCTTCTGAGAATACCCATTGGGTATTCTCTTATAAAAATGCTAACTGCAGAAGATTCTGTTAATATATTTTATGAAAAAAGTTATGAAATTATAAAAAGTATCTGGATGACCGAGCTTTCCTCGGTATTTTTTTTTTGGAAATTATATTTAGATACTAATTTCATGCTGATGAAACATGAATAATATTTTTTGATCTTATTTACATAATAGAAAAAACTGAACTGTTTCTTTGAATAAAAAATCGTGAGTGCAATTAGTTAAATTAATTTTCGTATTTTTAAAAAAGTACTAAAAAAAGGGCTCGAAATAATAGATTTTATCACAAAAGAAGAAACTCCGATTTTGCGACTGCGCGTTATCACACTTGAGCTATTATGATCGTTAATACGATGTCAAAATTTACCTTCTTATATTATAGCAGTTTTTCATAGCCTGAAAACACGGACAAAAGGACATTTTCTAAAATTGAATCCTAGCTAGATAGATTAGTGCCCCCCGAAACCCCCTAGACACAAAATTGTATGAAATACATTGGAACCGTTTCTGAGATTCCGATTATATATATACAAGAATTGCTCTTTTAAAGGTATAGGATACATATACTACTTCGTTCATCGAAAAGCAATAACTTTCCAGTTTGATTTTAACGACCACTCATTTATTCATGTTTTAAAAGAAAAAGAAAAATATTGGATAAGGTTGAAAAATATAATAATAAAGCGAATTGTTCCCAGTTTTCATTGTTTCGACACAGATTAAAGACACTGTGTGCTGATTACTTCAATACTTACATTAATTCCATCGAAGATTTCATCCAAATAAGGTATAAAAAGAAATTGATTATTTTGAAAATTCATAAACCACATGACGAATAAAAAAATGTTCGTAGTCTGAAACGGAACGTGGAAAACACGTTTTCATATATTTTGGCATGGTTTCTGGGTCTTTGAGCTATTGTAAAACACGTTCCGTCTCCAAAAGTCTACTGAGAGTGATAAACAAAGTAACATTACTTTATTTCAAAATTCAATTATGCGATACGTTAGAATAGACGCGTTAGAAAATTTCAAAAAGTCTGGACATGATTCTTTTAATTTTAGCTTAAATGTAGTGTTTAATAATAGGATCATATTGTACAATTGTTTGTTATCCCTAATGAAAAGAAAAAAAATCGTCACAAAAAAAGAACTGTGATAGTTGTGATTTAGCGATCTGTGACTCGTTTGTTATGGAAAACACATTACTACTGCTATTCTGCCGCAGTTTTTTTCATTAGCCATACAGGGCCTAAGGCAAAAGATGAAACGCATGTATAACAGTAAATAAATAAAAATAAAAAATATTTGTTTGATAATAGTTAATAAAATAAAAAAAATGATAACTAATTTGAGGGGGGTATCAGAACAATAAATAGCCAGGGACTGCTGTTGAATCAGTGACTATGACAGGAGTCTAATCCTGGGTAGTGGAAGCCGATGAAATTTTTCCCTGTTTGAGAGCAATCTTTTTTTTTTCGACAGCTATCTTATCACGTTAATATGTGACGTGACGCAGTGTGTGCAGAAAGCAGGTATCTTAACTTGGTAATTTTGTACAAATTTAAAATGCCAAAAAACAAAAACTCATACACGTGTACATGCGTTTGACACTCTCTGTATATTCCTCTCAGTTTTTATTAAATAAGCAAGGACAATAAGCAGTAATACAATAATGAAGGTGGTATAGTAATAAAATGTTACAAATCAGCAGTCTCATGTCAAGTTTTAGAAATGCGCGAATTTTATACTAAGCTTCACTTAACTAACTTTCTTAAAGCGTTTACCAATTTTTGTCCGGACGTAAAGCTCAAATTTTAAATAATCATCCACAAAGAGATTTAAATTGCGAACACAATCATCGTATTGTACTGAAAATTTCGGGAATCAAGGAAGTGACACAACATTACTATTTAAAAATATTGCAGTTCTCTTTACGGAGTCCAGGAACGAGCTGTGGCAAACAAATGCTAGCATACCATTCTGCATTAATCGTCCTTTGTCCCTCAAGAGGAATAGTTGTAACATGGCCGGTTTTGGAGACAAACGTGGCCACCATTTTTTTTGCAATACTCCGTGAACGAACAATTTTTGTTGGCTTTAACTCATTTTCGAACACCCAAACTCGAGACTGGTTATTTGTTTCGGGTTCGAACGCGTATATTCAGGATTCGTCACCTGATACGATGTTGTATACAGCATTTGAGGATCCTGCGTGGAATCTTTCGAGAGTTCTGACGTACCAAGTAACGCGAGCCGCTTTTTGCTCTTCACAGAGTGAATGTGGTATCCATCGGGAAAACAACTTTTTTACACCTAATTGTTCATGCAATATTATTTGTATTTGACTCATGCCAATGTCTAAAGTTGCCTGAATTTCGCGGTATGTCACATGTCGATCTTCCTCAATCTGTTTACGCACAGCATCAACGTTTTCTTGGGTGACTGCAGTTTTTGGACGACCTTGACGGAGATCATCACTAAGCTTGACATGTTCACGTTGAAATTCAGCAAATCAGCGATAAATTGTTTTTGTGTTAAACCACTTCGAAAGTCATAATAAATCATCGCTATTGAATTTTCTAGAGTCAATTCCATTTTTTCAACGACTAAACAAGTTTGACAAAATCTTGTGACAAGACCGAGAATCTTTCTTTAAATAAATAAATGGTATTCGATTTTTAAAACCAAGGAGCTTTCAATTAAAAAGATTTTAATATGACAGGAACAGTGGAAATATTCCATTCCCGATACTTTTAGTGCAGCCTGTGTATGACGGTGTCGATGATTTTAACAACATGTTTCCGTTCAATATTTATTTTTAACTGGAGCTTTAATCCAAGTGTAATGATGACAATCATTTAGCGGTAAAACACCTGACCATGTTTCAAAGAACATTCCGAAATAGAATCCAGATCTTTGTTTAACTTGGAAATACCAACAGTAATCTCCTAGTATTTTGGCGTTGTGTGAACATATACTTGGTTGTCATCTGCATATAAGTGTTTTTGGGGTGGAAAACCGGTACTTGAAGTACTTCAGAATCTCTTTAATTCCGTCTTTCATGGTGGCACTACTCCCGAGGTGTGGAGCAGAAGTGCGGTGGTCTTGTTCTTCAAGAATGGTGACAACACTCTCGTGAAGAACTATAGACCGATATTCCTTCTAAGCCGCGTCCACGTACAGTTTTCGAGAGTCTTTACGAATCGTCTCGCACGCAGACTCGACGACTTCCACCCTCCAGAACAAACCAGTTTCCGAAAAGGCTTTAGCACCATAAACCACATACATACCCTTCGGCAAATTGTACAAAAGTCAGAAGAGTACAATCTGCCACTTTGCCTGACGTATATGGACTATGAGAAAGCCTTTGCTTCCGTTGAAATTATGGCGGCTACAGTCCATTCAGCAGTGCCAAGTGGACTTACGGTATATCGAAGTGCTGAAGTGTTTGTACAGTAAGTTAACAATGGCTATCCGAGTACAGAACCAGAGTACGTAACCCATCCAAATGCAGAGAGGTGTAGGACAGGGTGACTTTATATCCTCGAAACTCGTCACTGCTGCATTGGAAGACGTTTTCGAGCTACTGGACTAGAAAGGATACGGTATTAACATCAATGGCAAGTACATCACTCACCTTTAATTTGACGACGACATAGTGCTTATGGCAGAATCGCTAGAGGTCCTAAGCGCTATGCTCAATGACCTCAATAGTGTCTATCAACGGATAAGTCTTAAGATAAACATGGACAAAACAAAGATCTTGTTTAATGTCCATGTCACACCTATGTCGATAATTGTCGGTAGCGCTGAGATCGAAGTTGTTGACGAGTACGTTTACCTGGGACAAACAATCCAACTAGGTAAGTATAACTTCGAACGAGAGGTCAATCGACGGATTTAACTCGGCTGGACAATTTTGTAAAAATAGGGGATAGTTTTTTTATTAAAAAAATGTGTTATCTTATTTCTAACTATAGTCACTTAAAAGTAAATCAACTTCGGCAAAATAAATTAACCAGAAAATTTCACCGAGTTTTAACTTGGGAATGTAAGAATATAAAAAACAGGGCAAACACGCTCAAATAGAAACCATTCACAGCAAGCCATTAGCAAAATATAAAAGGTTTGTTGGCGTTTAAAAGTGGCTTGCTCTAAAGAATGGTGCTCGCTACTGGTTGTTATAATTTTCTAGTTTTATAATAATGATGCTTATCTCCTCTTAGCTTTGAGCACCTGGTGCATGCCTTAACCCGTTAGCTCGCGAGGTCACGTAATTTGACACTCCCGTTCGCTCGCGACCTTAAAATGGCGGAAATCGGAAAATTTTCCCTAACTTACAAATTTTGCAATATTTTCACTTTGAGACAATATTTACGGATAAAACTTACAAGAATTTTTCTTGAATGTATAAACTATCGAAATAAATAATTTTTAGATGTTAGATATTGTAATAAAATTCATAAATTACCCTTTAAACACGTAATACTAGTAGATACTTCACTTTTAGTCACGAATATATTAATAAAATAAATTCTACACGTTTGTTTTTTTAAGAAATCTATATGAAAATGTTTGGAAATATATATAATTTTATGTTTTATGTGTTTTTATTCGTAACCCATACAAAAAAAAAATAAATACGAGTCAAACATAACCCTTTTTTCCAAAATTCAATTTTTTATATGAACTTTGAAACACTATTTCTCTTATATTTTGTGTTAATTTGAAATAAATACAACACCATATTATTTTAAATATGTAATATAATTATTTTTACCAGTAAAAATGAATAAAAATGGAAAAATAACACATTTCTTACTAATCCACGAAAACGGAACTTTTTGAGCATAAATCCACATATAACACACTCAAATATGTTTCGACACTAATGAAATATGTTTTGAATAGCTCATTTATATTGTCATTTGCGATAAACATATACAATTCAATGCACAAAACACAAAATACAACAAATAAAATAAATTTGAAGAAATGTATGGAGCAAATAGTGATGTGGCGACGCTGGTATATTTATCGATATTTTTTTGCAATGTAGTCGGCAATAATCAAATTCACCTGTTTGACTTTTTGTAATGATTTTATATTGAATTTACAATAAATTTATATTTATACAATTTTTGAATGAATTTTTATAGAACCAGCATGGTGGCGATCACCACATTCCCAGTGGTTATTTTTAATTATGTATTCATTTATATTATAATAACCCTTTTTGTACAATTTTTCTTTCCAAATAAAATATTCTTTCAGTTCACATTCTTTCAGTCAACATTCATAGCCATTCATATCCTTCTTGAACCTGCTACTGAGGACGAGGAGGAGACCGGAGACCCTTTTTACTGGAAACGAGGCATTCCATCTTAGTGCTCACAGGTCAGGTTGGGATAGATGCAGATGTCTTAGGCCAGTGCAATCACTTACCATCAGGTGGACTGTGTGCTCGAACACTTACCATCAGGTGGACTGAGTGCTCGTTTGTCACCCTTACCTATAAAAAAAGATGAGGAGGAGACCGGAGACCCTTTTTTACTGGAAACGAGGCATTTCATCTTAGTCCTCACAGGTCAGGTTGGGATAGATGTAGATGTCTAAGAGCCGCTGCAACCATTTACCATCAGGTGGACTGTGTGCTCGTTTGTCACCCTTGCCTATAAAAAAATTGTAGCACGAATGGGTCGGCTCGACCGGATAAGTACCACGCTCTCACGGAATACAAGCTTTATACTACTGAGGAAGAGGAGACTGGAGACCCTTTTTACTGGAAACGAGGCATTCCATCTTAGTCCTCACAGGTCACGAGGGGATAGATGTAGATGTTTATGGGACACAGGAACCACTTACCATTAGGTGGACTGAGTGGTCGTTTGTCACCCTAAAGGAACCGGAGACCCTTTGACCCTTTTTACTGGAAACGAGGCATTCCTCACAGGTCTATGGGCCACAGCAACCACTTAGCATCAAGTGGACTGTTTGCTCGTTTGTAACCCTGTCATTACAATATCCAATTTCATACTCGGTTAATACATTTACTGAGTATGAAGTTCGCGGAAGCAGTTTTGTAGACAGAGCGGCAGTCCACATTCCTCACACTCATACACCGTCTTCGAACTTTTACGGTTGTTATGCGTGCACCACACGCAATAGCGTCGGCCGATGTTTGTGCGGTGCTGCTCTGTTCTCAGCATTTCATCGGTGATGGGTATGCGGCGTATGAAGTGACGCTCTGTCAGCCTCTTCATTGGAAAGACAGGGTGTCTGCGCTGTTCAAGTGGTCCTGCTGGGCGAGGAACTAAAGGAAGGTGGCGCTTTATAATGCTATTAACCAACGACACCCGAAACGCTACGGTATCGAGTTTGGTATTGGTTGATTTCTCAACAATGACCCTTGCATTTTGAATAGAAATATTCAAAAGGCGTTTGAAAAGTTTCCGGTTCCATTTTATACACTGTTTCCGCTCGTCTAGATAGGCCTCCAGCATAGAATCAAGGCGGTCTACTCCCCCCATAGCCCGATTGTAATCTTTTATTATATCAAGCTTATACTCTGCAGGGTGGCCCGGACGTCCAGGAACTAACTCTTGCGAGACGATATGGTATGTTGAGATACAAGTCACTCGCTTGCGATCTTGTAGCGCAACAACCATGACGTCGTCGGAAGCACGGACAATAAATTGCCCTTCCTGTAAGGGTGCACGTTTTATAGCTTCTGGAACCTCTTTGTGAGTCGGCCGCAGGGTACCGACGCAGTCTGTGTTGCGTCGTTTTAGCCAACGCACCAGGGAGGGGGAATTAAACCAATTATCCACAAAAAGCGTGTGCCCCAGGTTGAGGAGAGGTTGAATCAGCCTCAACACTGTGGACACGCTGGATGTCCCTGTCGTGCGGCCCGCATACACAAAAAACGACCAAAGGTATCCTGTGGCCGACTCGCACAGTTCGTAGGTTTTTATACCAAACCGGGCTGCCTTGGTCTTTATGTATTGCTGAAAGCTAACTGGCCCTTTCCAAAGAGTTAGCGATTCATCAATACATATATTCCGGTCCAGCTCGTATAACTCCTGGAACTTGGCATTCAGGTGGTCGAGAATGGGACCCATTGGGTGCAGCGGATTATTTGGGTCAATCCCATCGACCAAATGAAATGCCGCATTAAGGTTCCAGTAGCTGGACTCTAAAAAGAGAGTGCGAAATTTGTTCATCTTCAGTAGAGGGTTCCTCGTAAAACAAGATTTATTGCTTGGCATTCTAATAATGCCAAGCATTATCCTGAATGCGAATAGCGTCCAAATTTCATTTAAATTGGTTTCAAACCAATCTCTCATGAACCTTGGACACTGCTGTGCGAGAACCAACTCAGCATACCAGTTCGATTTCTCAGCAATATGGGCCATGATGTCATCTGTCCAGATGGAATGCATGGCCTCATAAGGATTTCGAATCGAGACGGTAGGCCCAGTCGTTTCTGGTACAAAATCGCATTGCCTGCCATTCCACTCGTTCACCCCTGGCCACACAAATCTTTCATTCTCATTCCATTCCTCCCTCTCATTCTCCTCTTGCACATTTGCAGGTATTCTTCTCCTTTCATACCTCTCCCTCCTAATTAAAAAATCACGGATTTGCCCCTGAATATCCAAGGGCAAATCCGTGTCATCCAAGAATATCTGCTCCAAAGGTGCTCCACGCATCTAACCCTCGCTTCAACCACGGCCACGGCCACGTCCGCGACCACGCCCGCGCACCGATACGGTCCCTACATGCACTTCTCAAGGCACTTCTGGAGCAGGCTCTGGAGCAGGCACATCCTGTTGATGATATACAAACATTTACATATATATATATATATATATATATATATATATATATATATATATATATATATTGTATATATATCACAAATATAAACCCCCCCCCATGGATAAACACAAATAGATACTAGCTGAAACATTGTTAATTAAAAAAATAGAAACATTACTGATGTTATATATAAATATTCCTTACAAGTACATGCACTTCCGCAGGCACCTCTTCCGTTGGGCCGGCTCTCTCATTACCCGCATGAATATTCTGTTGAAAAATGAACACGGTTACATTGTGCTGCTAAACATTTGTGTATATATATATATATATATATATATATATGTGTGTGTGTGTGTGTGTGTGTAAACACAAATAAATACTAGCTGAAACATTGTTTTGCCATACACATTATTCCTAAGAAATGTTTTATTAGTTCAGTAGAAAATAGCGAACACTATGAGTGTGAAAATTTGAAGTTGTATGAATTTTTCAAAGCTCAATCATAATAAAATAAAAATTAAGAAAAATTTAAATAGAAACGTTACATGATTGATGTTATATAAAAATATTACTTACAAGTATATGCACTTCTTCCGGTATGTAATAGAGATACCCATCGGGTTCCACAATGCACACCGGCATGTTCTGTGGAATAATGAACATGTTTTTATCTGTATGTTTCTATTTATTTATATGACTGGTGTTATACATAAATATTACTTACAAGTATCTCCTCTGCATCATATTCGTCTACCAGTTCCCCATGGTCTTCATCGATGGCCAGTTCGTCTTCCTCGTCGAGAAGGACATCGATGAACTCCTGAGGAACTGGCTTACTTCCGGGGTTCCACATGCTGAAAACGAAAATAATAAATGTTACATACCAACAGATTTACTCCACTATGTAATGATTATCCCTATCATATATAATATTATATTGTATTATTATATACATAAATATATATATATATATATATATTTTGTATATAAACAATAGGTCATATTATATTATTTTATATCAACAGAAATTGCTATATACATATTGAATTTGATTGATTTGAAAAATGAAAAAAAAATAGTGTAAGTGATAAATACTTCGTATTATATTACCACCATATAAATCTATCTGTATCGATCGCATTATCGATAAAATTCGCGCAATCACTGCAAATATGCAAAAATATGGCGAAATATTTGAATTGTTATACAGGTATTGGGCCGTTTATGAAAAATTTTGTAGGTTATGATAGCATTGTGATAGGAAAAATGTACAAAATCTTGAAGAATATGAAATTATCTCGTAATTTCATTAGAATTTTACCGATTTCAATTAGATTTATCCGTAAATATAGACATTTATATTTACTACTTTGTCTGTACTTTGCTACAACATTTCGATTTCGAAATATTTTTAGCGTTTATTTTTCACTTTTATGCCACAAATTATATATCTACGGGTTTGTTACATTACAAGGAATACAAAAAAGAATAATACTTACGTTTTAATTCCAGAAATAAATTTAAAATTGATGACAAAGCTCCAACAATGTGACACGTGGAACGCGGGAAGTTCAGAGTGATTTCTTTTTATTTTTTTTTTAGTAACATTGCCAGATCGTGGTATTAAATCATAGAGCCTATCAATGTCTTTGCTTCTATTGTACATTACATACTTAGAGCATACATTACATGGAGGGAGCATTGTGTGAGCAGAAAGCGTGATCGATACTCTAAGGTTTAGGTAGAATCTGTCTCTCTCGCACAGTCACTGTCAATGGCTGTTTCATTGGGCATGCGCTCGCGCGATGCAACGGTGGAAAACACGCCAGCCAATCAGAAGCATGTGCGAGAGAGACAGACTCTACCTAAACCTTAGAGCACCGATCACGCTTTCTGCTCACACAGTGCTCTCTCCATGTAATATATGCTCTAATATTACATATTGTCTTTGGTTTTGTTTAAAATAAAAAAATTCTTTTTCAAAGGGCAGTACTTATGGTACACATATGTATCCCTACCGAGCGAGCGTAAGGTGTTTATGTCTGGTACATAAACACCTTACGCTCGCGTAAGGTCTTTATGTCTGGCGGCAGCGTTGCTGTTGCACGTATAGGCCGGCTCAAACCGGGGTGGTACATGCCTTAACATGTGTAAGTTTAATAAATTATGATTGAATATCATCATAATATGAGGCGTATAGTTTCAAAAACTGCTAAGTCCAGTAGCCTTTAATTTTTTTAGTAAATGTAAAAGACGAAAAAGTGGTGGACTTAGCAGAATTTGAAACTGAAGCTCGGACATTGCTGGTTTTGAATCTGATAAACATGGACATTGCTGTTTTTGATACGAAAATTTTGAGGTATACTTCATTCAACCTAACTTGATACTTTGAAGTGCTCAATGAAAATAGTATTTATTTTGAACATAATTAATTAAGTTGGTAATGGGTATACTTAGAGATAAATAAAGAAATTGATAGTAACTTTTTTTAAAAACTTAATTGGTAAAAATTAAATCATTAGGTCATTCAACATCATTATTTTCATCCTCTTCATTTTCCACGTCATTGACTGATACGAGTACCGTATTTGGTATCAATTTATCGTAAAAATACAACATCTCATAACTCCTCCAGTGCTTAACTTTTAATTGTTCTGGCGCTTGATTATCATGTATTTTATATAACTTGTTTATATTTAGTTCGGTAGGAAGATAAAGTTTTACGCTGCTACTTCTTTTTTTTACAAATGACATAACTGATGTTTTTCTGTCAAAATATTTACGAGATTTACGGTCTCCTCCTCGTCTTTTTATGGAATAAGTCCTTTCTTTAAGAAATTTCTTCGCTATACCTTCAACACGATACCTATTAATTCCAAGTACATCTAAGAACGTTTTCTGACAAACTCTTTTCATTTTCTTTATCGAGCGACCATAAATGTACTTATTAATACCTTGTACTTATTACTTTTTCTTTGCGAGTTGCCTTACGTGGTCTACGTCTGTAATTGGGACCCCCTTTTAATGTTTCAGTATAAAGGCATCCTGTGACCGTTTATCCTTATTTGAAATGAATTTAAATCGTTCATTTTTAGCGAATACACTCGAATCTTTTTTTTATGCGTACATTTAGGTTTTTCAGAGACCTCTCTAAGTTCTGCTGGTTTCGCTTCCATTTTTCTGGGTTGCTCTGCCATTTCCGAGCCTTGTTTTTATCTACAACGGTTGGGATCTTGTCCATCTTTGAAAAATATGCACATTTATTGTGAAATTTTAGCGTTAACCACTTAAATTATTTAGTTTTACTTCACGTAACGAGAGCGAGAATGTTAGTATCTGCCATACTGATTGTTGTGACACGTGATCAAAATGGCGGCATGCCATTGGCTAAATTGGACTTAGCTGTTTCTGAAACTAACTGCGAAGGACTTTGTTGTTTTTGCTCCCAACATTCAATTTTCGAATTGATTTACTATTTGACTTTGTCAGTTATGATATGTTTGGGTTTACTGAAATTGCGTGAATTAAAATAATGTTGCCACTAGAATAAAAATGTTGCAACACAACAAAAATGGACTTTGCGGTTTTTGAAACTATACGCCTCATATGTATTATTTTACTATGAATTTTATAACGTAGTTAACAATGTATAAAAATGGATGAATTTTTTATACAATGAGACCTTATGACAAATCTAATATTTTCTTTAAGGCAGAAGATTTTAATGACGTGAAAACCCGGGTTGACGCTTTTATTGCAATCCATCGAAAAAGATGGCGCCACTTCTGTTCAGAGTTGACCTGTGTAACAATGCAATTGAACGTAGTTTGGCAGATAGATTAACAGTGGTAGAGTCACGCGGCAGCTTTGCTGTTGCACGTATGGGCCGGCTCAAACCTGAGTGGTACCACGTCCTCACAAAATACCGACGTGAAGTGGAAGCTCTGCTTCCGCGTTTTGTCTGGTGAGTGCAGGTGGCCGGAGGCCCAATTCCGCTCACTCCATCGACGTGGTACCGGAATTAAATGATGATAGACTACCCCAGGAGGGTACCAGCACCCCTGGAGAATCCCTCGCTGAGCATCCACGACCATATTTCTCCACTTCTGAGCGTGTGTGCTCAAGCTGCCCCGTGTATTCTGGGGGGGGGGGGGGGGGGGGCAAAATTTCGCTCAAGACTACAACTGCTTGGGGCAAACGGAGCAACAAGACCAAGGCGACCCCTGCCACGCTGTCCATGAATTTCTGCAATATCGGGGGACTTCACTCTAACCTAAACGCCATCCACTAACATCTCGAGACGGCGAGACCGGCTCTGCTCTTTCTCACCGAGACGCAGGTGTCCTCTTCGGCTGATGCCTCGTATCTCTCCTACCCGGGGTACAAACTGCAACACTCCATTGTGCCTCGGGCTGGAGTTTGCGTTTACGTCAGAGAGGACATCTGTTCTCGACGCCTCGGCAGACTTGAAGGTTCGGACCTGTCTATCCTTTGGCTATGCGTAGACAAAGACGAACATCCGCGCGTCTACGGGTGCCTCTATAGGTCCCATAGCGGTAATGCCGAAACAGGCCGACTTTTCGACCACGTCCAAATGGCTGCATATTCGTTGCTACAGCAGATCCCCTCCGCAGAGATCGTGATCCTCGGCGACTTTAACGCCAATCACGCCAAATGGCTTGGTTCACGTTAAACCGACCATGCGGGGAGATCTGTTCATGATTTTGCCTTGGCATATGGTCTGACACAACTGGTTACTTCGCCTACGCGGATTCCAGTTTCCCTGTTGGACCTTCTGCTGACCTCTCACCCGGTAGGATATCAGATTTCCGCCGACGACCCTTTAGCCTCCTCGGACCATTGTCTTGTCCGGAGTGTGGTGCCACTCAGGCTGAAATCGCAGTTGCATTCTGCAAGCTGCCGCCGTGTTTGGCACTATAGGTCAGCCGATTGCGATGGAATGCGGTCTTTCTTTGCATCCTACCCTTGGAGACGGGTTTGCTTCTCGCCGGACGATCCCAACATTGTTGCGGATTCTGTCACCGATGTGGTACTTCAGGGTATGGAACTTTTTATTCCTTCCTCTGTGGTGCCCATTGGAGGCAAATCTCAGCCAAGGTTTGGTCGCTCCTGTAAAATAGCATCACGCTATAAGCAGGAGTGCTACCGAGCCTGGGCTGATGCATCAGCGTCCCGGGATGTAAACACCAGCGCTATAAAACAGAAGTATAATTTCGCCTCTAGGTCATTCAAAAGAGTAATTGCCAATGCAAAGTCAGAGCACATAGGAAGAATTGGTGAGAAACTAGTTCGACTTCCTTCTGGAACCCGTGCATTCTGGTCTCTCGCCAAGGCTGTTCAAGGGAATTTCTGTCAGCCATCTCTTCCATCTCTGCACAGGGAGGACGACTCACTGGCTCATACCGCAAAGGAGAAAGCCGATCTGCTAGGCTCTTTCTTTGCGTCCAACTCGACTCTCAATGATGGAGGGAGTACGCCGCCGACCATCCCGCGGTGTGAGTGCTCCATGCCGGAAGTGCGGTTTACACAGCGCTCGGTTCGCAAAGCACTCCTCTCCCTGGACATCCACAAGTCGAGTGGGCCTGACGGAATCCCGCCAATTGTGCTGAGGACGTGTGCTCCAGAGTTGGAACCGGTTTTAACGCGTCTTTTCCGGTACTCCTACTCCCTAGGCGTAGTCCCAAAATCAAGGAAGACGGCTTTCATCCACCCGATCCCTAAAAAAGGCGACCGCTCAGACCCGTCCAACTACCGGCCTATCGCCATCACCTCCTTGTTCTCCAAAACAATGGAGTCTATTGGTAACTGCCAGCTCATGAGGTACCTTGAGGATCACCAGCTGATTAGTGATCGCCATTACGGTTTTCGCCGTGGTCGGTCAGCTGGTGATCTTCTGGTCTACCTAACTCACAGATGGGCGCAGGCAGTAGTGTCCAAGAGGGAGGCATTGGCCGTTAATTTGGACATTGCGAAGGCTTTCGATCAGGTTTGGCACAAAGCGCTTCTTTTGAAGCTGCCTTCCTACGGGCTTCCCGAGAAATTATGCGATTAGATCAACAGCTTTCTTGCAGATTTTTTTCAGCAGAATACTGTTCCCATCTCTGGGCTGGGGCTCCCCAGTACCAGCTCCTTCCACGTGACCGCATACAGCGCAGAGCGGCTCGAATCTTCGACGAACGAGTGCTTTCCGATCGGCTCTATTCACTGGCGCTGCGAAGAGATATTGCATTTCTTTGCATTTTCTTCCGCATATACCATGCAGAGGAAGGTCCATCACTGTACGTTTCAAAAGGAGCTTTCTTCTGCGTACAACTTCTCTGTGGAATAGTTTACCACCGGCGATTATTCCGGACCTTCAAGAAAAGAGCTTACTCTTTTCTAAATGGCCGGCAAAGCACCTGCAATTGGCGGTGTTATGGTTGATCATGGGCGGCGGTAGTCACTTAACATCAGGTGAGCCGCATGCTCGTTTGCCCCCTCTTCTATTAAAAAAAGATACAGACTGCAATGTACAGACGCTGGGTGAAAATAGCTGGGTCACATAAACTTTTTGTTCGTTTAAATATTGCAACATGTTTATTCTTACTATATTATATAATTAATTTTTCTTGTAAATATAGATCTCTGTGTTTGCAGTAAAGATTTATTATTAATATTATTATGGGGCGAGAAGATTTCTTATATTATGTGCTGCACAATATAAACTTTAATTATAGCAATATACTGCAGTCGCGACAAATGCCCTTGGCAAGCTTGGTAGAAACTTATGAAAATATTTGAATCAGTTTTTTTCTTCTTTATTTATTTAGGTGTTTTTGTCTCGAACAGATATATCAGCCCCATGATAGCCTTATCTTACTGACACACAGTTAAAAAGACAATACAGGGAAAAACGAGAATTATTGGTGTTTCAAAATCATATTATAAACTAAAAAATTTGCACAATTTTACAGTGATTCTGCTAACATAGCTCAACAAACTCCTAAATCATATACTATTTAGGATTTTTGTTAAAATTTTGCTTTATTACTTCTATTTTTATTATTATCACTATTACAGCTATTCACACATTGACCTCTAAACATAAGCTTCCTCTAAGGAATGTCACAAAGTACGCTCCGAAGCCACATGTATCGATCAACTTCTTTTATTTCTAATCAGGTGGCCCTTCATTTCATTTTACACTCTGTTTCACTCGGTCACTCTGAAGAAGGCGCGGAACCCAAGCTTGTTGTCGAGCAAAACTTGCTTGATGTACTGGAGCTCAGTTGCTAGGTGTTTACTGTCGCAGATTCCTTGTGCTCTCTTAAACAAAGAATTTTCCACAACATCTAGGTAACCAAAGATGGACCTGGCGATCACCAAACAATAAATACAAAAACGAAATAGATTACGTACTGTCAAATCAACCTAACATCTTCCAAAACATAGAAGTTTTAAATCTGAATTACCCGTCAGACCACAGAGCAGTCAGAGCAACAATGTCTATAACTAAGCAGAAGAAAAAACGCACAGCGTATAAAAGCAATCGCTATCCATCACTGAAAACTGAACAAGAAATATTATCTTATAAACAGAACATTTCATCTCAGTTACAAGATTTACGTAAATGCCAAGAAAAAACATCTGTACAGGCTTTCTATAACATGTTAACCAAGGCCATAACCCAGAGCTTACAGGACGCTCGAACCCCCAACGATATATCAAAAGGTAACCATAAAGTTCTAAAAGAACGTACACTGGAACTTATCAAGAGAAGACAAGAGTTACAGCATGCTAAGATAAAAACTCGAACCACTAAAAATGAACTATCAGCTCTATACAAATTAATAAGTAAATACATTAAATATGACTACAAAAGCTACAGATTGAAGACTATAGAAAAACACCTGGAAAAAGCAGGAAGCTCAAAAAAGGCCCTTAAGGAACTAAGAACAAATAAATATTGGATAGATAGCTTAAACTGTAAGGACAAAACGGTAAATAATCGAAAGGAAATCATAGATGTAGCAACCAATTTCTATAAAACACTATACAAAGCACAAGGAAACGAGTGTACTAGCCATATCAACGCAAGCGATGTTAACTCTACAAACAAAAACGGAAACATAACACCAATAACTGAAAAAGAAGTCACACACGAAATTAAAAGGCTAAAGCTAGATAAGAGTCCAGGACCAGACGGCATTACAAATGAAGCTATAAAGGCTGCTTCGCCACTACTGACTCTCCCATTAACACACTTATTTAACCTTATATTAAAAACTGCTGAAATACCATCGCAGTGGGTAGAGTCCGAAATAATTTTAATTTATAAAAAAGGTGACTCAAAAGATATTACAAACTACAGGCCTATAAGCTTACTTCCGTGTATCTACAAACTATTTTCCTCTATAATTAACAAAAGAATAAGTATCACAATAGAAGCAAACCAACCAATAGAACAAGCAGGTTTTCGCAAGAGCTTTTCAACAATCGACCATATACATACTCTAGAACAAATAATAGAAAAATACCAGGAGAAGCAAAAAACGCTCTACATCGCATATATCGATTATAAAAAAGCTTTTGATACCGTATCACATTCAAGCATATGGACCGCCCTGCAAGCCCAAAAAGTTGAACAAGAGTATGTAGATATAATAAAAAAAATTTACAAAGGTAGCACAGCAAAAATAAAACTAGAATCCACTGTTCCTACGTTCTCCATCGGAAGAGGCGTGAAACAAGGCGACCCGCTGTCTCCTAAATTATTTATATCTATTCTAGAGTCAATAATAAAACGATTCAATTGGGAAAAGACAGGATTAAACATCAATGGCAAGTATTTATCCCACTTACGTTTCGCAGATGACTTAGTTCTGCTATCAGAATCTAGCACACAATTACAAAATATGATCGATTCATTAAACACAGCTAGTAAGCAGGTAGGACTAGAAATGAATCTTTCGAAAACAATGGTCATGACAAACAGTATACAGAGAAGAATATCAGTGGACAATGAAACTCTGAAATATACAGAGAAATATATATACCTTGGAAAACAAATTAGCTTCAACAGAAAACAAAATGAACTAGAAGTAGAACGAAGAGTACAAAATACTTGGAACAAGTACTGGTCCTTAAAAGAGATATTTAAAAGTAACATGCCGACAAATATCAAAACAAAAGTCATGATGTCTTGCCTCCTACCTTGTTTAACTTACGCATGTCAAACTTGGAAATTTACATCCAAATTAAAAAGCAAAATCACTACCTGCCAACGCGGAATAGAACGAAGTATGCTCAACATTAAAAAGATGCAAAAAATTCGTCACACAAAAATTAGAGAAACCACCAAAGCGACAGATGCTCTAACCTACGCTAAAAAACAAAAATGGAAGTGGGCTGGACACGTAGCGAGGCTAAAGGACGAGAGATGGACCACCAGGGTAACAACGTGGAAGGGTCCAATCGGCAAACGTCTCAAAGGCAGACCCTACACGAGATGGGCAGACGAATTGATAAAAATAGCTGGTACCTGCTGGCCGCAAATAGCTCAAGATAGAGACACATGGAATTCTTTAGAGGAGGCCTTCACCTTCACTTGAGGAGGGGTTCATGCAAACAAACTTATATATTATTATCCAGATTTTAACTTTTTCTCTATTCACTTCTTTTTTTCTCTAAACTAAGTATGTATGTATGTCATTATTAGCATGAAATAAAAGGCTTATTATTATTATTATTATTATTATTATATGGGCCTTTTTTCTATACACATCATAACTGATAATGTTATTGGCTGGCAATTGCAAGTTTTTTATTAATTTTTTAGTTTTATAATAATGATGCCTATCTCCTGTTTCATTAAAATCACGGTATGAGAGGTGGATTCTCTTACACCGCAACTACACGTCGAATGCATTTACAGTATCAAAAGAAAAATTGTCGCTATTAATTTAAATAAATGGAATATTTGAATGAGCTCTCAAAAACATTATTTATAGAAACCCAAAAATCTTTTTTTTATATACGTGTAAAAATTTTCTTATATTCAAATAATCATATTATTCTTATATTTTAAATATTAAAAATCCAACTGAATCGAAAACGAAACACAAATCAAGTTTTTGGACACATTTAAAAATGCAAAATCAAATAATATGATGTATTCTTTATATTTATACGTGAAGATAAACTTTATAGGCCTTTTTAAGCGTATTGCGCTCACAAAGTAGTTTGAGATTTGACTACAAGTTCATATAGAGTAGGAAAGTAGAAAGCTAAAATTTATGTACGATATTTGTTACAAATAATTAAATTAATTAAAACAAAATATACATCATTTACGCTCATATTGTCAATGTCAAATATTTAAATATTTCTTGGACAAATTATGTCATTTGTTAATGTTAATACCGCCAATGTTTGCCTGAGTATATATACAACAGTCAAAACGAAAAGCAAAAAAGCGATTATTTTATATTTTGTTTACCAGATATCTATTTTCTGTTATTACATAATGCAGTCAGTAGTATGTAGTGCAGTAGGAATTGAAATACAGTTTTTTTAATGCATGATAAAAGAAATATGAATTACGACCGAATTTCAACTCCTTGGCGACCATTAATAATGAATTAATAGAGATGCGAACGTGCAAAGAGTCAAACATTACGTATCGTCTCGCACTCTAATTCGATGACTTCCAGCTTCTTGATCAAGCCGATTTCCGAAAAGGCTATAGCATCATAGACTACATATCCTTCGGTAGCTTATACAAAAGACTGAAGAGTATAATCTGCCATTATATCTGGTCATATGAGGACTAAGAGTAACCCTTTGATTAAACGATTTTTTTATTTGAATGGTGCTACAGTCACTTCGGCGATGCCAAGTTAACAGCTGATATATCGAGCTGTTGAAATGCTTGTATAGTAAGGGTAGGATATCTATACGAGTACAGAATCAAAAGACGAAACTTATTCAACTGCACAAAGGGTAAAGTTATATCCATGAAACTCTACACCGCTGCATTGGAAGATGTTTTCAAGCTTGTGTTCTGGATAGGATATGGTAATTACATGGCGAATACGACACTTCGATACACTTTCGATGTTCTGACGATAGTTATATTGGCAGAATCTAGGAAGACATGAAGGATCCTGGAAGAGTTTAGCACTATATTCAACGAACTCTAGTGCTTACCTTTACCTTAACGATGATATTTCACCGCTGGCCCTAAGAGGCCGCTAAAATTCACTCTTCGCGTGATAGTAAGGGTTATGCTAGGAATTTCTCTGCGGGTTGAAATCCGTAAAGAGGATATTGATATCAATAGGCTCGATGTCGATGAGAAAGAAAGTTTACCGAGTGGCAGCCTCGTAGTGAAAAACGCTAGGTGGGAAGCTTCCCTCAAGACGAAGTGACGATCTGGTAAAATATGCAAGGTGGCTCAAGACCGTACTTTGTGACAATATATGGGGGCAGGCTGTAGTGTGAGTGTAGTGTGTGAGTGTTAAGCGTACTATACAAAGGTAATATTTGTAAAATTAACGCAATAATATTAAGAAACATTTTACACCGACTTCTTTTTATATCTGAATCTTTATATGTATATTTTGTGTAAAAAAGAATACAAAGAAGAAAACTTATTTCATTTATAGTCTTACATAGTCAAACATTTAATTATTCATTGTTATGAAAATTTACGTTAATATAATGCCGCGAGTGGAGGACAGATGTTCAGTAATTTTAATTTAATATTTGATTCCTTACAGAAACTTTCAAAATTACATTTCGCGAAGTTAGGAGACTTATTTCCTCAAGACTCTTTAATTATTATTCTGTTTCTAATGAAGGATATCAATAATTTATTCATAAAACTGTAGAATTGTGTTGTCTTTTGATAAAATTATTAATTAAAAATTTGATTCCAACTAACATTAAGGCATAAACTTTTAAGAATGGCACATTGTAAAACCTCATCTAACGTTACTTGTATTCAAGGGGAAATGGTTATGCATACCCGTCTGACCATTAGGAAAACGAGTGATGATGTACGATTAAAACTCCATCTCGCTCTAGATATTGACGGGACTCGTATGATTAGAATAATTCTTAACATTAAAAGTTAAAGTCACAGTAGAGTAAGGGTTAGCGGTAAGTAAAAAGTCAATGATTTGAAACAGTAACCGGACTTAGTTGAAATGGGTAACCATAACATTTTTTTTAAATATTTTACTCCTGCTTAATTGTCTGGGGTGACAAAATATCTGTATTTTATGTTAATATGTTATCCTTAATTCTATATAAATACATCTTACATGGTAAATTAAATAAATACTATAATATGAAAAAAGATGAATAACTAAATAACTTTTGGTAATGATAATTCATATCTATGAGCCGTTAGTCTCTTAAGACTATTGGAAAATACAGTAAAATGCTTTTTCCGAAAGTTTTTTTATGGACTAAGGACAATCCAGCATGCGGCTCACCTGATAGTAAGTGATCACTGTCGCTAATGAATATCTACAACACCAAATGAACTGCAGGTTCGTTGTTGTTGGTTGTGTGTGATGGTAGTTTTCAGAAGCTGTAATTAACCCGATTAGTGCCTCTGGGTGCTCTCCGTAATGGTGGTAATAACTATCTCACTTACTCCAGATGTAGAATACCTTGACAAGCCAAGTTGTGTGGCACTATGATCATTAATCTACATTTGTTGTTACATATGTTGTTTGGTATACGGTGTGACTTCTATAGTATTTCCTAGTTCCTAGTAGTAGTGGTAAAAATTTTGATCTCATGGGCATAAAAAAGAAAGACTATCACGTAGGTAGCCAAATGATATACCAGGACCACGTTAGTTACATTAGACAGCGCAACGTAGTAATTACGATATATCCTCCTTGTTGTGATATAATCTTATTTCTCGTAGATACTACTACTTATCTACAGTAGAGAGTCTAGCGATAATTATTATTCGACCTATATTGATCTAGTACTTCAAGACCCCTATTGTATAGCTATCCTGTGTAGGTGATAGACAAGCAACTTGTTATTTAGCTAAACGTGGTGCGAGTATCTCTATGCTCTTTGAACTCTGCCAGTTCTCAGCAATTAAATACGTAAAAGTTTGTATGTATTATTATAGTTTTAGCTTTTTAAAATGAACTTAACTAGTTGCGTTTTATTGCATATAGCAGATTTCATTTTATCCGAAAATACGTGCTCAATACAAATTCTGAATAACGCTTCTCTGTCATTGAAGTAAAGTTTTGACTCAGTCTTCAAGCATGGTAGGCGGATCGAGGACCACAGTACCAGAAGTCTCGCAACTTTGACGCTGCTACTCGTCGACGGTCTGTGTACTGCTCTTCTTTAGATAAATAATGTACCAGTCTTTATAAACACGACAATTACATCATCATCGTTAATACAATAACAAGAACATATAGTCTTAAAATTGCAAATTATGTTCCATTATCCTCCCAATTATACCCAGATATTACAGGCGTTACCCAAATTATTATATTCAAACCTGCCGTTTGGGATTCAAACACAATTAAAATTTAAACTGTAATATTCGATAACCACATGAATATGCGTATATTGTAATTTTAATTGCAATAAGCACAAAAACTTCTTCATATCCGTAAATCGTTAAATATAATCATATTACGAACTGATTAACTATGACAGCTTTTTTATCACATAGACAACAGATTTATTTTGTTTACAAATATCACAGACTAAATGAATCTAATATTTGATATTGCACTGATTAATATAACATATGAATGTAAAAAGCACTTGAAACGTTAATAATATAAATATAAAAATTAATATTTAACTATTAACTAAAATTAAATAGCGCAGTTTAATTCATACTCAAAGTGAGCACATTTGAAGTTTTAATTATAGAAAACAAATTTTGACTTTACTATAATTATGCGTTAAAACAGGAGCAAAGCAAAGCGTATGTAAGTTAGAGATAAATAAATAATACAATCAATTATTATTTATCAATCCGTAATATCCTACCGCTGAACACGGACCCATCCCATAGCAGGTAACATTTACCCTATTTGCTACGCGTGACAAGCGAATAGGTGATATCTGAAGATATCTTGCATTTTTGACACCACTCCCTATCGCCGTTCTGAGTGTTTTAGATCAGATTTTTATATCGAGGCGGTGTAATAATACCTACCATTTCATCATCCCTTTGGTTATAGGTCACAGATGGAAATAAAGAGCATGGCACATATGATAAATATTTCCCATGTTCAGCAGTGGATTTTTAATAGGCTTTAACCGTAACGCACTATCTATCGGAGGCCATGTGATCTATCTTGCTTTCTTCATTGCAGGCACTAACGGGACGATAAAAGGTGATGGATTCTTTGATCAAAACTACTTTTACGGATTTTATCACGTTTGATTTTAAATGATTATTAATTCCCGACGTTTCGTGTGCTTTCCATCATCCATGTCCATAGTTACCCCGTGATTATGGACACTGGAATGAACCCGAAATGTCGTGAATTAAAAATCATTTAAAATTAAACGAGATAAAATCCGTAAAATTAGATAAATAATTATGTGATAGATTCCCTTACGCCTCCTATCCTAAAGTAGTGGTTGGTTATGGGCTGTATTTATTTAAGTTATAAAAATTATCTTACATGTTAACGTGTATCTTAATACGAAGTGACGACATGTAGAAAGTCGATAGATACAGATGGCTCAGAACCTTGTTTTGTGTTATTCCTCAGCGAAGGTTCAGCAATGGATTGTTAAGGGTGAAGTGAAATATGATAATGATAATCCTATACCTTTAAATGAGCAATTTTGTTGATTACATATATAATCGGAATCTCGGAAACGGCTCCAACGATTTTCATAAAATTTAGTGTCCAGAGGGTTTCCGGGGCAATAAATCGATCTAACTAGGATTCATTTTTAGAAAATCTCGTTTTGTCCGTGTTTTCGGGTAAGGAAAAACTGCTACAATATAAGAAGGTAAATTTTGATACTGTAGTGATCGTAATAGCTCAAGTGGATATTGGGCCGTCGCGATATCGTAGTGCCCTGGTTCGTGTCCTGTCATTGGTCCGACATTTTTCCTTTTTTTTAAGTTCCCTTCTTTGGTGAGAAAATCTATTATTTCGAGCCCTTTTTTCAGTATTTTTTTAAAATACAAAAATTTAAATTAAACTAATTGCACTCATGATTTTTTATTCAAATAACCAGTTCAGTTTTTTCTATTATGTCAATAAGATAAAAAAATATTATTCATGTTTTATCAGTATGTAATTTATATCTAAATATAATTTTCCATACACGATTTTCAAAAAAAATACCGAGGAAATCCCAGTCATCTATGTACTGATATGTATTAACATACTAACATGTTTTAATTAAAAATCAAACAAGTTGGTTGAGTAAATACGTAGATTATGCTTGCTTAGTTTAATTAAATAACGTGGTAAGCTCATAGAACCGACTGTAATCCCGGATTCTACTTAAAAATAATTCATCCACAAAATTATTACTTTTTAAGCTACTTAGGAAACTTTATTAACATTTTTGAATCCACCTTTAGAACAATTATCCTATACGTAGTATTTTATAAGGATGTATAAAATTAATGCAATGTCATATTTTAAAACATAAAAACAGCAGTACGTCAGCGCCCAAATAGCTGCAAAAATAAGCCAAATGGTCTACCACTTAGTCCTTGTACTAATATAAGAAATTTTTAAGGGTCCCAGAACAGCAACGAAAAAATAAATATATACAAGTTAAAAGAATTTTTAAGTGCCGGTATATTATATACTTGGCAAAAGAAAATATTTATATTGAATATTGAGATAATCATAGGTAAAGCTATAGGCGATGTCAGAGAATCCAACACGTTATCAATCTCGTAAATTTTGCAAGAGACGACTATAGAGAATGCCAGATAATTCTCTTCCCATGAAAAGTTAAATAAATATTCCGTTTACACAACAAGGAAAAATTATTTCCACCAGCGACGTGAATCAGAGTTAAAGGTAAAAGACATCCTGAATCACCTTTTCGCATTAAGGCGAAACTCCTCTTCAATGGAAGACGCCCATTTTAAAAGAATTCTACCATCCTGCAGCATCCGCCAATTTGAATTCGAAAATATGACAGCCTCCTCAGATTTTTCTGCTTAATAGCATTTTTAGAAACATGACCTTATGTCACGAGTCCGAAAAATAAATGTATTTAGGTGGTTACTTGAAAATACAAACTGAGACTATCAAATATAACAAAATTATATTAAAGATATTTTTGTATTTAACAAAAATTTTAAAATCTTAAGATCTATCAGACAGGAGTAAAAAGAAATATAAACCGTTTTCGTTTTAAAATTATATGTTGTTTATATAAAAACGATACTTAACTATTTGAGAGGCAATCATACTCTTTTGTATTATAAATTATATTGCAAACGATAAAATCGGAACAACGCCAAATACCTGCTCTAAAAAAGCCTTTTCTTTTGTAAGCCTTACTTTGTGCCGAAATGGAAGAATATTTCCTCAGGGAAAACAAGTATACTCGAATACATCCATTTGTTTCTTCGCAATTCAGTGCAAAACAAAACTGCCAATAAACTTACATATTTATGGAATATTAATTTACATATACATCTTTAAGTTCAGAACGTTTCTCATTTTATACACGCTTTTATTAGCTTGATTTCTATGTATGTATGTATTGGATTTTTTAATTAGATTTTCATAAACTTACGGATGTTTGAATTTTAGATACGTATTAGGAACTGATGAGTATACAATGATTTTATGGCTATGACCCAGTTCCGTTAATGCGTATAGATAGTTTTAAAATGTAATATTATTAAAACACAAATGCAATCCGAGATCAATCCCTTACGGTACTACTAATTAAATATTAATAGAAAACTAAGATATCGATTTTCCACTTGATAGACAGTAATGTAATTATTGTGTAGTGGGTATGGATTTTGTTGTTATGTGTATAGATAAATAATGTTCAACACTTCGTACACTAACACATTTATTGCACAGAAATACAAAGTCACACCACTAATTATATAGTCAGAAGGAGAATGCAACACTTTCAAGAAGAAACAAGCTTATAGATATAAAGAAAAGCGAAGAGAAGCTTAAGAGAAAAGAGTTAACAGGATTTATTACACACGTAAATATTTTAATAGCAAGCGTCCGTAAGCTAAAGCGACAACCTCTCTCCGTCGTAGTACGTAACTGACTGATCAAGGTACAAGGAGGCGTTGCGCTCCCGCAACTCGCTTGCAGCCGTTGCCTCACGAGATAGCACCTTATATGGTAATGAATCGATGACATCACCGGGATCGAACCTATGAGCGTCGACCAATTGGTATGATGTTATGTTATTAGTGTAAATTGTAGTTTGTTAAATGCGCGCGTGTGTGTGTGTGTGAATGTATATTTATGTTATATATTATGTATAGGTTGCAAGTTCCCCACAATTGCAAGAAGACCAGTATGTCCACAAAATTATATATAATTGAGATCCTTTGAAGTACGATATACATTTAGATACATTACATACATTTAGATAGTGTTAATTGCAATTTTCATTTTTGACTATCCGGCGCCCCGGTTAACATTATATCTATATAAAACAATGTATCTCGCTATAGATGTTTACCCGGAGACAGATGTCATAATGTGTCGACTCAGTACGAATAAAGCAAACATTGAGTAAAGACAGGTTTCCTTCATTATTTCACCTGGAAGCAAAAGTGCACCTTATTAACGAATGTACATTGTTCCTCAAGCATGGATCATTCAACTTATCTTATTTTAATTACGTAAATTTGCGAGTAGATATAATAGCAATTATTTTGAAAAATGCTGCATACGGACTAATTAGTAAAAATAAATGAACATTCATTTCATCGCAAAAACGTTCTATAAAAAAGAATAACAGTAAACGAACGTAAAAATAATAATAATAAAAATCACCATCATCACTAAAGCCCTTTAAAAGTCCACAGCTGAACATAGGCCTCTCCAACGAAAGCCATAAAGCACGATAAAGTGCCACCTGCATCCATTGACTTCCTGCATATCAAACTAGTTCGTCACTCCATCTATCTATCGAGGCCGTCACTCGAGAACTTTCTAAATGTTTGAAAATGTTTATCACGCAGAGAAAAGCCCTCTCGATAGCTTGTTGAGTGATCTTGATCTCTCCCATACGGCCAGCAGTAAAGGACCACGTCTCAGATCCATAAATCATCACAGGCAACACATACAAATCACTTGTGCTATGCCGGTTGGATTGCTAATTAGTATATAAAATTAGTTTACAGGTACAATTTATTTATAATAACGTGTCTGTGTGTGCACGTGAGTGTCTCTCTCTCTCTCTCTGTGTGTGTGTGTGTGTGTGTGTGTGTGTGGCGTGTGTGTGCGTGTGCGTGTGCGTGTGCGTGTGCGTGTGCGTGTGCGTGTGCGGGAGCGTGCGTGTGCGTGTGCGAGTGCGTGTGCGTGTGCGTGTGCGTGTGTGTGTGCGTGTGCGTGTGCGTGTTCGTGGCTCGCGTGCGTGCGTGTGCGTGTGCGTGTGCGTGTGCGCGTGTGTGCGTGGCGTGTGCGTGTGCGTGTGCGTGTGCGTGTGCGTGTGCGTGCATATATATATATACTTTGTATATATATATATATATATATATATATATATATATATATATATATATATATATATATACTTACTTTGTGTATCCGAAAATTCATGTTGATCCGGCGCCTTTTGTTGATCCAATATGCGTCACTGGTAAATAATGTGGTTTTGACCGGATCGACATCTACCCTCACGAGACTGTTTACTAGCGTTTGCCGAAGTTATTCCGATATACAAATCCATGTTGCGATAGTTACGAAAATATTGGTCCGATTCCAATGAGCCAATCAGAGCACAGCAAACGATAAAATAAACTGTCGGATTACCTGAAAGCAGCCGCGACGTTGCCGTTTCGTATCTTTGGCGTTATAAGCTACAGATTAAACGGATAACTCAAGAACTCGACTACTTGTAGCGGAAGTCGTGGCAATGACGACATTGTCTATGGTGATAAAGACCGAGGAAAGGGAGGCGGAGAACGCAGACTGTGGCGGAGTCAGCGTAGTTTGTGGTGGAGGCGGAGGTAGCAAAAGTGGTAGCGTAGGCGGAAGCGGAGGGAGTGGAATTTGTGGTGAAGTCGGAGATAGCAGAAGCGGGGAGAGTGTGGTCAGAGGTGAATCAAGCTGAGTTTGTGGTGGAGGCGGAGATAATAGTAGCGGCGGGTGGTGGCGGCGGCAGAGGGAGCGAAGTTTATGGTGGAGGCGGAGGTAGCGGAGGTGGAGAACAAAGGCTTAGAATAAAACGACTTTTGGGTCAAAACTATATGTAATGTAAAAGCGAAAGGTCACTCACTGATTGATTCATAACTAGATCTCAGGAACTATTAAACCAAAAAAAAGGATATTTGAGAGGTAGGTAGGTTCCTTTTAGGACGTATGTATCAGCTTAGAAACGGATTTGAGAAAATCCCCCTTAGCCGCCTTAGGCCCCCCGGCTTGACCGTTATCTTATACACACAGCAGCACAACATACTAAATAAAAAGCATAATTTAAAAGAGTGCAATAATAATGTTGTTAAGAAGTATATATTATTACGGATTTAACACCTTGATTATGAACATGTAGAAATCTTTTTACTGGTTTGTGGTAAACACACACACACACACACACACACACACACACACACACACACACACACACACACACACAGGCACGCACGCACACGCACGCACGCACGCACGCACACACTATCACGCACACACGCACACACGCACGTACGCACGCACGCACGCACGCACGCACGCACACACACACGCACGCACGCACGCACGCACGCACGCACGCACGCACGCACACACACACACACACACACACACACACACACAGAGACATTCACGCGCACACGCACACACAGAGACACTCACGCGCACACACACACACACGTTATTATATTTAAAATGTACGTGTAATATAATTTTATTTACTAATTAGCAATCCAACCGGCATAGCACAAGTGATTTGTATGTGTTGCCTGTGATGATTTATGGATCTGAGACGTGGTCCTTTACTGCTGGCCGTATGGGAGAGATCAAGATCGCTCAACAAGCTATCGAGAGGGCTATGCTCGGGATTTCTCTGCGTGAGAAACATAGAAAGTATAAGTATAAGTATTTTATATTTTACAAGTTGGTCATTAGAATGTCAAGACGTTTACTAATTACAAAACATTGCCTAAAGACAGGGTACATGTACAGAGTAAAATGGAAACTTTTACAACATATTCGAAGAAATTTAAGTCCGGTCATGAGATATTAGTTATGGCTATTTCTAAAAGGCACAGACACATGTTATAGTATTTATTAGAAGATATGATCAATAATTTTGAACAATTATATTTTAAATACAAGGGCGAAATTAAACCTTCATTAACACTAGAGTGCACGCGCGGGCTACACCGCGCATGTAACCCAGCGTGTAATATTGTCGTTTATCATTTTAACTTGCCGCACTATAGCGCAATCGTCTAGGTGTATTCCTCAAGTATTACCCCCGCTACTGCCAGCAGCGTGCCGACTCCCGTGGCTCAAGGATGTCCGCAAAAATCGTCCTTGAAGTTGGTGGGCTACGCCTGTAGCCCGCGCGAGCGTTGGAGGAAAATAAGTGTTTAGTGTGCAAGTGGTGAAATTGAGGTAAATATGACACATTTCTTGCAGTATTACTACAAAATGTACAGTTAATTAATTTTTAAGTGTTTGTTGTTGGTATTTGTAGATTTTTCATGTAGCTTTATACTGTTTTGTTCACTTTTTTAGGTGACGAGTAACTCGATCAGATTGTGCGACTAAATACAAAGATGGCTGCTGGAGGATAATGAATACGACGACATTTGGAGCGGGTATTGTTATCATCTACCCTCTAAAATGATGACAAAATTTATGCTCGCCTGGCGATGCTAGAAAACCTGAAATCATCACATTTTATAATCACGTAAATACGGCGTTGATATTTTTGATAAAGTGTGTAGACAATATGAAGTTACTCGCAACAGTAACCGATGGCCTCTCAGGATATTATACAATTTTTTAAACATGGCGGGCATAAATAGTTTGGTGATATATCAGATGAACAACCATCAAATGGAATTGATCCGTCGTCAATACCTCCTAGATGTTGAATTTGATCTTGCACGACCTTCTATTGAGCGTCGTATATCCCAACAAAATATACCCAGAGGTATTAAACTGAAAGGCAGACTACTTCTAAGATTGGCAGAACAACCCCTACAACAAAATATGCCTTTGGATCGATGTGCTTTTTACAGCAGGGCTCGTGACCGTAGCACACGCTAACAATGCAGCAATTGTATGAGGCGTATTTGTGACGAACATCAGGCAGTCGTGTGTCCTGAATGTAAGCCAATAGACTGATTTTTTACCCGTTACTTTGATTATAGACTCAATTAGGCCAAATAAATGCCTTAAATGATAAATAATATGTTCTTAAATGAAAATAAGACTTAGAGATATCAACCCTTCCAAATATTTGTTGATTTCTAAGTGGTTTACGTTTAAGTTTCAAATTATATTAAGGAATCAAAATTTTGTTGATTTTATAAACCAATTTGATAAAAATAAAGATTGAAATAATACTAATTTTTAGGTGTTTGTAAAAATTAGTATTATTTCAATGTGTAGTGTTCGCGTAAATATAAGAAATCAAAAATAAAGATGTTTAGTAACTATATGCTGTGTTTTACTCATTTTTTTGTCTTATTCAGAGAAATAATTGATCCGCAACTGGTCTACACATGTAGCCCGCGCGTGCGCTCAGGGAGTATTTAAGGGCGCGTGCACTCTAGTGTTAAATAATATCACTGCACAAAATAGACGAGTCGAGACCATGCGTTTCTAGGAGTAATTTAAAATTACAATGTATTTCGATTCCAATTTTTGAAGGTATCTACACAGAATCACAATCGTTTCACAACCTCCTTATGTCATTAATACACAAGAAAGAGTCAATAGAAGGTATTCAGAAACTACATTATCTTTATAATCGGCCTGTTTTCTGTTACGAATGAAAATTATGCTGAGGCTTGGTCTGTTGTGTAAAAGTGTTATAAAAAAGGTACTTTATTAATTGCATATTTAAAATGTTTTCGTACCCAAAAACCACTATCTAAGGAGTAAGCTTCGTCCTTAAAACAGTTTCTCGATACGTCAATTGAATGTATGATAATGTTAATTGAATATACATTAAAAATCTTGGTATCCTACTGCGCTAAAATGAACTAGATCACCGTATCAAAACTGTTTCCTGAAATACATATACAGTGGGAAACTACGATGAGTAAAGATAGTACTGCTAACTTACTTTATGGTACAGAAGTCCTAGTAGTAGTCCGTGGTAGAACTTGAAAATAAAGCTTACATACCAGATAGACCTAAAACTTTTCACGCCACTTCCACTTACGAACATAAATACTGTCCCTTCTGCAAAGAAATTTTTTATATTTCTTGCACGGGATTCACTAAGTAACTAATAGAATATACATTTTCGTCACATAGAAAAACAATTTGTACTTCAATTATTTTATTACAATTAATTTCATTTTTAAATGTAGACAGTCAAATACGTGCAAAATATTCAAACATTTTATAAAACAAGAAAGTGAAGTAAAGAAAATATATCTGCTCATCATGTCTTTTTGACAAAAGCATTGATAGAGGTGGCTTCGCAAATGGGGCAATGAAAAGTGTTTTTCATGATTTATCAGGGCTCGGAAGCCTCATTTGTGACAGCTGGAGTGGTCGAGCATTAGATATGAAGAAGATCAAGTCAGCAATTGTGTTTTTAGGAATTTGTGAAAATAGTGCTTTTGTGATTAAAACGTAACGACTTGTAGACCACGTGCTAGAGAATAAGAGGGTACGGTTGGCCTTCACTTAAAATGTAAAGTTAACTGATATCTGTTTTATTGTCCCGGGTTGGGTTAATATCCTACTCGGAGCAAAATTTATCGTTAAAATTATACACTTAGGTTTGTTAAAGATGCCGGGTGATGTAATCTCTCAACGCACATACCTAAGCTGGATATTGATAGGTGATATATACTCAACTCCTACTAAAGCACATTAGCTTACATATCATTAAGCTCGTACATGAATACAACAATCAACTGAAAAAAATCTGGGAATAAGAATCGGAAGACTTCACAAGCAAGACAGCATGGAAAAGGATAAAATAAAGATGTGAAAGACACTAAGTTTATACAACGTTAAGAGATGTAATTGGAAGGTATGTAGTCCATATACCTTTAATACTCAGTATCGAAAGAACCGTGTAGGTATGTGGCGACACTAAATATCAGATTATCAAACTATTGAAACAGTGGAAAAGATGTTTGCCAAACACGAAGATATGAAAACAGAGTATAAGAAAGTAACACACGAGTAATTTAGAAAAATGGGTCATATGAATAACGCTGGAAAAAAAGTGGAAGATTAAGCAGTTTACTTACCACATCATGTAATCGTAAGAAAGGATAAAAACACTACAAAAGAAAAAATGTTCTTCGACCCTTTAGCCAAAGGTTCCAATGGTCCCTCCTTAACGAAGCCATGATGATTGGCCCTACGTTACCCGTTATTTCGAGAGTGATGCCTGATATTCGTGCTCTTATTACTCGCTGGAAGTCTCACAAAGTCTGTGTTGCCGGCGATTTATTAAAAATGTATCATCAAGTAAGAATGACCAATAAAAATACAAATTTACAACGCATTGTTTGGCGAGATGATATGTCTGGAAATATAGAAAGTTATAAATGACTAACCGTAACATTTGGAACTGCTGTAGAACGCTGATGTAAGGTATGTACGCTAACTGGCTGATGATGAAGTTGACAGGTAACCCCGAGAATCTGCTATCGCTAAGAATTCGTTCTACATGGATGACTTATTGAAAATAAAGAGCTATCAGATACAAACAGGTTTGCGATGAAGTTAAGAATCTGTTATAGAAAGGTAGCTTTCAAATGCAAAAGTGGTCAGTTGTAAGTGACCACTTTTGCATTTGTCAGTGGTCAGTGGTAAGTTGCTGAGGTTTCTAAAAGATGATAAAAAATTCCAGAAACTGAAAGTAGCAACATAGAAATAAAATTAAATAAGAGTATAAAAATACTTGGTCTTAAAATACATACACGGGGTTAATCTTACATAGGGCAAAGAAAAAATACGTTCATGCTTAGTCAACATATAGGAAACCCGGGAATATGTATCAAAAAAGGTTAATATTATCAAATGTAACCAGCGTTCTGATCCATTTGGCTGGCTCTCAACAGTAATTATCACAGCTAAGATTATGACACATAGACTGTGGTTAAGTAATCTTAACTGGGATGATGAACCATCCAAACTAGTAGGAGAATGGCTTAGCTACAGAGAGGCACCCCATTCGATATGACGACGCCGAGGATTTCGATGCTAGCTGAAAAAGCAAGGAGAGTGCCTTGAAACTGAGGAGATACTACAAAAGGGATCTCTTTAGCGGTAAACGCGTAAACTTTATAAATAAATAAAAAGTAAACGCGCAAATTTTATACCACTCTCTCAAACACCGTAGTTATCACGCTACAATATTGAGACATCACGTTGTAGTTACTCATTCTCTGAATTGCTCACTTTCTTTATTATCTGTAGAATATTACGGGATACTACAGCAAATAGCCTTACTGACCTTAGTAAACGCGAAACTTTATAAATAAATAAAAAGTAAACGCGCAAATTTTATACGATTCTATCAATCAATACCGTAGTTATCACGATACAATATTGAGAGATCACGTTCCAGTTACTCATTCTCTGAATTGCTCACTTTTTTATTATCTGTAGCATATTACGGAATACCACAGTAAATGGCCTTACTGACCGTATTTATTTGGTTATTATTTCTGAAAATCAATTAATGCTAATAGCTGGAGAATTGAATTTCTATTTGCATAGCAATGCACATCAAACTACATCCAATTTGTCAGTATCATACTACTCCTGTGGATGAAACGATCTCATGAATATTAATAAAATATGAAATGTTTCTTTGTACCGTCTATACTCTATTTGTATCTTAGTTGTAATCAATTTTATGGATGAATCTAAAACAAGAGAGTGTCTTTTAGATCACCTCATAGCGCGTGTCTGAGTTACCTAACACTTGGAACGATTTGCATAAATAAAATAATTTTAATAATTTTGACGGACCAATATAATATGGTATAATACGCTTCGAGTTATACCGCAAATGCTTTTATTTAGGGCCGATTTTTCAATCTAACTTTTATTTGAATAAAAGTTATTCATGTAATAAAATACCACATAGACTATTTAAATGTGACTGTTGTATAATGTTGGAAGGTATCAATGAAGATGGAGACGTATTGTTCTGTCTAAGACTTCGATTATACTACTCTTTATTCTAAACTGTACACTATTATACGGGGTTATTTTGCAATAACCGCCCAAATTTGTACAGAAGGTTCTGAATACATAATATAAATGTTGAAGGAGAATTATTGAAAAAAAATTTCAAACATTCTGTCCTTTTTATCTTATAAATACAAAATGTATGGCAATTCATAATTGGTCGAGTAGTAGGCAAAAACGTTGTTGCCCATAAATCACATTCAATTTGGGACAATTATAAATAAAGTAGAAGCCTTATTTACTGGAAACTGCAATAACAGTATATCATTATTTATATATTTGAACTCAGGCTTAAAATTTGGCTACTCTTTGAAAAATAATCCTGTATAGTTTTGTCGTGTGGACTACTAAATTTCATTACACCTCCTGGCGGTTAAAAAGGAATACATTGTTTATTGAAGTGAAAACTTCTTTAGGTACGTTGAACACTTCTAGAATGGGGAAAAGCACTGAACTTGCATGACCGTCACGCTCAGATACATATATACAGAGGTATATATTTACGTGTTTGTGAAGCAAAGAGGTTTTCATTTCTGACGTGCAGTCCAACGACTAACAAATTTTTTTTGGGTAGGTCGGGTGGCCAGGCCCCTGTCCCATAATAATTTCGACGTCACAAATTTATTATTTGTACATAGTAGGTATGTCAACACAATTGTTATACGTCATCGTCATTTACATAATATTTTTTCCACAGTATAGGTTTAGTAGACTTTTTTTACCCAGGTACTCCGACTCAGATATTTAGTTGCTTTGAATAATGTTGTTATCTTGTGTAATACAGACAATAATAATATATAATACTCTTTTCATTTTCATACATTTTTCATTTTTATTTTTTTAAAGGATAAATATGACAAACGAGCACATAGTCCACCTGATGGTAAGTGGTTATTTTGGCCCATAGACATCTACATCTAAACCCAGTGAGAAATAAAATGGAATCCCTCTTATCCAGCAAAAAAGGATCTCCGGTTCTCTAAACTCACCATAGGAATACAGCAGCGTTGAGCTGCTATTTTACACTTGTATTCAGTGAGATCGTAGTTCCTCCCCAGTTGAGTCAAACCACCCGTGCAACAACTATACTGCTAATATAAATCTAGCATGGCTCTACTACGTAAAAAGTTTGAAATAATCTCCAATTTTTACGATATAGAATTTTATTAATCATTAAATATTTGTGTCATTTCTTTCGAGTGACAAACACCGAGAAGACTCACAATTCTTAGAAAAATTTTTGTGGTCGGATGAATCAACCTTTAAAAAAAGACGGCTACATGAACCTTCACAATCTACACGAATGGCACGTCGAAAATCCACGATTGATGAGACAAGATACTTTTAACATGTGGACTGGAATTTTAAACGGAAAAGTCATAGGGCCTTTCGAGTTGCCAGAAGTTTTAAATGATGAAATTTATTTAGATTTTTTACAAAATCATTTACCCAATTTGCTGGAGGACGTGCCGCTTATTATTTTCAAAAATATGTTGTTCCAACAAGATGTTTGTCCAGCGCAATATAGTCGCTTAGTTTGAAAACACCTTAACGAGGAATATCCGGAGAGATGGATAGGGAAGGCTGGTCCGATCTCGTGGCCCGCCCGCTCACCCGATTTAAATCCTCTAGATTTTTTTACTGGGGAGCAGTGAAGGAAAAAGTATATTCCAAGCCGATTGAAAATGTAGAAGAGCTTAGACAGAGAATAGCGGAAGCAGTTGAATTTTGTAATAATGGAAGATTCGCCCGCCTGATTTCATCTTTTTTAAGAAGATGTCGGGCTTGTATTGCAGCTCAAGGACGGCAATTTGAACATATTTTGTAAAATAAGTAATAAATTTTATCATAAAAACGAAACTTTCTTAATTTTATAACCATTATTTTATTATTTTAGTTTGTATTTGCGTCTGTGTCTCATTAGCGTCACTATCTGTCTCGCTCACACTTTATGGAATGTCTCTCTCTTTCTCATTTAATCCACGCTGTGGTCATTAGGAACGCTTTGGCTGCACTAGAATCATTTTAATGTAAGTTCCAAAAAATTGTTAAAAACTGACTTTGTTTAACAAAAAATTTTTTATGGCTGATCTAAGAAATAATGGAGTAAGTGTTATACCACGTTAGAATCCTTATTAAATGCGCTAACTTTTAAAGCTACTTGCCAAACTGGCGTAGTACAATTTTTTTCCAGGACGGTCAGTTGAAGTAGTGCGAAAAACTAATTCTGAAAACTTGGTTCGGTATAAAATTACATTTTCTTTCAAGCTGGAATGATTGGCACAGGGTTTAGGATTACAGGTTACAGAAGCACTATTCAGGATGACGTAAAATAAAAAAATTGGCAAAAAGTAAATATTTGTAGCAACAGGAATGAAAAAACTGTCTCATGGTGTACATTTTATCGAAAAAAAATTACTATAATTTCTGAAATACATGACTTAGATTTTTTCAAATATTTTTCTGGTAACTAGTATGGCCTCGCCTATTAGAAAGTTTCGGCTTGACGTCGACTGCTGGGACAACCTGTATACAGAAAATTCTTGAAAAATTACTATTAGTATAACATCTATCAAGTTTAAACCGGATGTTTGCAAAACGCTCCGGAAAACGAAGGTAGACGATAGTACTAACGATACCTTTGATGAAGGGTGAGAAAGGTAATCGATCCCGATAAAAAAAATCATCTTTTCACAGCGTTTTATTAGATTTATTCACACTCCACCTTCTTAGTAATGAAACGATTATTTCATAAAGACACATGAAAATACTTAAACATAAGCCAGTAGTAGAAATTAAATGAATAAATCATATGACAATAGAGTCAATATCCACAGGGACGCCGACTTCGCGCGACCCGCAGCTAGCGGTCGTACTGATGCTTAATAATTTACAATATGGCTTTAAAATGATAACTTTTAAGGTCAGGGGAGGCTCTGACGTGGCAATGGAGACCGAACCGCCCCAACTCCAATCTCCCCAGCCCTCCACCTCTCGGAGTGAGACTGGAACGCCATCAGCGAGAGAGACGAAGACCCAAGGCGCGGATTTCGCCTCGGTCCGACAACCTCCGCTGGTCATGCAGGCGTGGGGGGAGGGGAGTTAGAGGAGGCTAACCGAATATTTCGCTACTATGCTAATTTCAATCTAAACATTTTAATTCGAATTCACAGGTTTAATAAACCAAATACCCTGATCGATTCACCGCTAATGAAAAATTTACTTAAATGAAATTTTAACAAGGATAGCTTCATGCTTTTTATTCATCGTATAGTCATGTACCATTTTTTTGGTGGGTAGGTGCCAAGTGTATTGACATATTTAAAATTGTTCCTGAGATTTTAATGTTAAAATATAGTAAATCTGGGATAATCAAGTATATAAATGTATCTGTAAGTATATAAATCCACCAGCATTGTTTACTAATAATTTGTTATTCACTGCACAACTTAAAACTTAAGAAATTGTAATAAAATACATAAATTACCCTGTATAGCATAGTAGTAGTATATACTTCAATTTTAGTGACAAATTACTACTAATTTGAATTCTACACTTTTGTTTTTGGAGAAATTTATATGAAAATATTTGGAAATATGTATATTTTTATGTTTTATGTGTTTCTATTCGTTACTCATACCAAAATATAAAAATATTATAAAAATTAAAAAAAAATAATAATAATATTTTATCTGTATGATATTTCGAACAATATTTCAAAAATAGTTTTGTATGAATTTGAAATAAATACAACGTCAAGTTATTTGAAATATGTAAGAAAACTATTTTTACTTACATTTTACACTAAAAATAAATGAGAATTTGAAAAATAACACATTTATGACCCAACCGCCAAAATGGGCCTTCCGGAATTTGAAGTACTTTTGGCAATTTACTTTTCACTTTTTATACCACAAATTATATATCTACGTGTTCACTATATTACAAGGAATATAAAAAAGTATAATACTTTCGTTTTTAGTCCAGACACAAATTTAAATTCTATAAAAAAGACGGAGCACCTTCATCAAAGCGACACGTGGAACGCCGAAAGTTCAGAGTGATTTCTTTTTTTTTTCTAAGAAACATTGCCACGTTATGTTTTAAAATAAAAGAGCATATCTTTGTCTTTGATACTATTATCTATTGCATATTGTCTTTGGTTTTGTTTTAAAGGAAAAAAATAGTTTTTTCATAAGGCAATACTTCTGATCCGACCTGATCTAATTCGTCCCGTACCAGAGCCGACGTAACGTAGTTATTGTATGATCTAATTATATCCGTAGCTGAGTGAACGGGTTGTCCACTTCACTGTCACCTGACATTGACCTTTGAATAACCTTTAATTGAATATTCATAATGGAATTGCTTAAGAAGTCAATTGAAGAGCTAACGCTGAATTTCACTACACGTATGGATGAGTTCCAGAGGGAACATCCATCCCTGCAACAAGCCCTTCTTCCAACATTAATGCACAATTTAACGCCTTTAGGGGATTTGTTTTGTCAGCACTAGAAAATTTGCAACTTCAGCTCCAGCTTCTGTCTAGGAATCAAGATGAAATGGAGGTAAGGACCAGTAGGAAGATGTTGCTTGTGCATGGTGTGCCTGAAGCCCGAGATGAAACGCCAGTTCATTGCACAAGTAAGATATTATCGGAGCGATTGAATATCCCTGAAATTACTGTGAGCTCTATCACTAGATGCCATCGCTTAGGGCAACCCCGTGGCGACAAGCCTCGTGCGCTGCTCGTGAAGTTTCGAGATCAGGATCTCCGTGATAAAGTCTGGTTTTCTAAAACCAAGTTAAAGGGTAGCGGAGTTACTCTATCCGAGTTCTTGACTAAGGGCCGTCATGAGGCGTTCGTTGCTGCTCGGAAGCGCTTTGGCGTATCCCAGTGTTGGTCACGAAATGGATATGTCGTGGTGCTTGGGTCCGATGGCACGAAGCACCGGGTGTACATCGTGGCTGAGGTGATCGCCATTCCTGATGCAGCGTGTGGTGTTCCTACTACCTCATCTTTGACTGCGACGACGGCGACGACGACACGACTAAAAAATGAAAGTGGCGTGTTTTTCTTGTAGTTTGGCTTTTACTCATGTACTCCAGCAGCTCAATTCATGTATTTTTGCAACTTTTGGTTATCAGGTATTAATTTAGAATCCTTTGCCATATATTTCAATGACATCATTTCTAATTGGTTGCGCTAGTCTGAAGACTGTTTCTCACATTATTTTAATTATTCCACATTACAGGTATTTAGATCAATTGTTTATCATAATTTCTTCTTTTTTATTTGTTTTTTATTTTTATTGTTTACTTTAAGACTGACAGTTGTTACCTGTAACCATAGATTACTGTTTCAATACTAGAGTACTGTAACCACAGAGGCTGACAGAAGCATTCTTAGACGTAGACAGAGAATTCTTAGATTTATTTTTACTTTTATATTTAACTAGCTTGACAAAGGCATCTATAACCATACTGCCTAGTCCGACGTTTATAATTTTTTACAATTTATTGGTGTTAGACTATAAGTTTTTTTTGTTTAGTTTTGGGAATTTTAATATTAAATTTATTGTTTTATTTATTTAAGTTGTTGTTGTGTTATATGCTTTCTCTTTCATGCTGCTGGTGGTTGTAATTGTGTGGGTACCGTTCGATCTTGCATTTATATTTTTTATATTTTTTTTATTGTACATTAGTATTTATTTATTTGTATATTTAATTAGTTTTTATGTTATCCTCAAACATTTGTAACGATAGTGATTTGTTTCTGTCGTTGTCTTCGGATGATGAGACATTTATTGATGTTAGTTATCACAGTACAACTGCTTCTCCTTCACTCAACATCACCTTAAATTCTTGTTTCTCAGACTGTGTGAATAATTTTAATGCTATTCATATTAATGCCCAAAGCATTCCGGCTCATTATCCCGACATGCTTGCGTCATTTGAATCCCGAAATATTCACGCCATTTTAGTTTCAGAATCTAGGCTAAAACCCTGTTTGCCTTCTACTTCTTACTCTTTGCCTGGGTTTCATCTAATTAGAAATGACCGCAGTAATAGAGGTGGTGGGGGCGTGGCGATCTAGCTAAGATCCTACTTTCCATTTAAAATTGTTAGTTCGTCATGTCAACCGCCTCCTGGTGATTCTGCTGAGCATTTGCTAGTTGAGGTCTCCCTGTCTCAGAATAAAATCCTACTTGGAGTTTTCTACAGTCCCTCTCTTTCTATAAACTATTTTAATTCTTTGGAATCTCTTTTAGAATCACTAGTCCCTACATATAGTCATACTATTTTGATGTGTGACTTTAACACCTGATTACTTAAAGGCGACAATCGGGCTATAAAACTTGAGTCTATAATTGAAGCGTGTAATATGCAAATCCTACCCCTTGCTGCTACTCAAAAATTTCCTAACTGTACTCCTTCCCTTCTGGATTTAATTATCGTGTCATCTTCAAACCTAGTTTTCAAGCATGGACAGTGTCCTGCTGATGCATTCTCTTATCACGATTTACTTTTCCTTTCGTATAAACTCCGCCCTCCTAAAATTAAACCTAAATAACTTCTGCGACGTAATTTTGGAGGAATGGATATTGACCAACTTTGCGAAGATCCTCATAATATTGGCTGGTCAGTGATTGAGAGAGCACCATGCATTGACGATAAAGTGGAACTTTTCAATTCCCTTCTCACTCAGCTATATGACGTACACGTGTCAATGCATCATGTTAAACTCAAGCAATTACCTGCTCCATGGCTCTCTGATGATCTGAAAAGGCTAATTTTGAAGAAGAATGCGGCATTGTCAAAACTTAAGAGGAACAAAACAGAGGAAAACCTTAGAAAATACACTAAAATCCGGAATCGCTGCAACACATTGTGTAGAGATGCACAACGACGCCATATTCATTCATCAGTCGAGAACGGCGACTCATCTAGGGTGTGGAAGTTTCTTAAAACAGTTGGAGTTGGTAGAAACTCTCTTAATACTTCACCTCCCAGTGTTGATGTTGAACTATTAAATCAACATTTTTCTAATCCTTCTAACTCTTTTGATAGTGAAAATAAACACTTCGTTCTCTTTCTGTAAGTCCGACTCCTAATTATTCTCCGTTTGTTTTTAGTCAATTTACTGTATGTGATGTTAAGAAAATCATATTATCCATCTCCTCAAATGCTGTCGGTAGCGACAGCATTAGCTGTAATATGATCGTTCCTCTCCTTGATGTTATCACTCCCATTATCACTCATTTGCTTAACGCATGTGCATCTTCCTCTAAATTCCCTCAAGCCTCGAAGAGTGCTTATGTTATACCCCTTCCAAAGAAATCTAATCCCGTCAACCTCACTGATTTCCGTCCCATTTCGATTTTACCTTTCCTTTCTAAAGTCCTTGAAAAACTTTTTTTTAATAAGCAATTTTAAAACATTTTACCTTAATAAGCACAATTTGTTGAATTCTTTACAATCCGGTTTCCGTCCCGGTCATAGTACGGCTACTGCCTTAATTAAAGTTACTTATGACATACGGTGGGTAATGGATAATAAACAACTCACAGTCATGACCTTGCTAGATTTCAGTAATGCGTTCAATACTGTTGATTTCGATATACTGTTGAGTCAGTTGTATTCTTTAACATATCTCCATCGGTAATTGACTGGTTTCAAAGTTATCTCTGTGGCCGTCGGCAGTGTATTCATGTTGATGAAACTCACTCATTTTGGTGTGATGTTATTGCAGGCGTACCGCAGGGTGGCGTGTTGTCACCTTTACTCTTTTCCATTTTCATTAATTCAATTACTCATAAAATTTCTTCTGTCTACCACATGTATGAGGATGATGTCCAGATTTACACCCAGTCAACTCTTGAGAATTTGCCGAATGCAATCGCTACATTAAACAATGACTTAAATATGATTCATGAGTGGAGTCAATCATATGGCCTAAATGTCAATCCTAAAAAGTCACAGGCTATCATTTTTGGTAGTCAGAGCTTTATCTCAAGAATTGACTGGTTCTCCATACCACCTGTTGTATTCGATGGGGTTGTGATCCCTTACTTCGACGATGTCAAAAATCTTGGTGTTTACCTTGATAGTTCCTTAAATTGGAAACGCCAACTGAATGAGGTAAGTAAGAAAACCTTTGTCGCTCTTAGTTTACTGCGTCGCCTTCGATCATTTCTTCCCATTCCTACAAAAATTATGCTCGCACAGTCTCTTCTCCTTCCGATTCTCGACTATGCTAACGCAAGCTATGTAGACATAACTAAAGACCAGCTAACTAAGCTTGAGAGACTTCAAAATACTACTATACGGTTCATATTTGGATTGCGCAAATTTGACCACATTTCCCAATTTCACTCACGTCTCAAGTGGTTACCTATCCAATTTCGCCGGAACATGCATATCCTTTCTATTCTGTACTGTGTCTTATTTCACCCTTCTACTCCTCCTTATCTTAATGAGAAGTTTAGTTTTGTTGGTCTTCCAGGGGAACCTTTACGCTCTTCAAGATAACTCATTTTAAGGGTACCAACTCACAATACATCTTTCTTTAATAAATCTTTTACTGTACAGTCTATTAAGCTCTGGAATGCCCTACCTTTGTATATACGCGAAGCTCAGACTATTGTAGTCTTTAAGCGACTTCTTAAAGAGCATTACTTGTCTCAATCGTTTGAAAATCATTAGGATAAATTATGTGATTATGTAGTTTTGTATTTATTTATTTATGTTATTGTTAGTGGTATATATTTGAGGATATATATATGTATATATATATATATATATGTGTGTGTGTGTGTGTGTGTTTATGTATATACGTATGTATATGTGTATCATATTTTTTAATGTATTAGTTATTTATATGTTATATTATTGCATGAATTGATATTATATTAGGTATATTTATATTGCACCACCTACCTAGTATTCACTGTTTTATTCCTTAACACCTTTGGTTGCCTGAAAAAGATCGCTATGTAGCGATAAGGCCACCAAATTGTACATGTAATCTGCTCTCTGTTATGTTCTTTGTAAATTTGTTTGTGTTGTACAATAAAGTATATTCATTCATTCATTCATTCAAACCTATTCAGATAAGTACGGTACTAAGTCATTTAAAAAGTATGATACATGAAATATATAACAGCTTACCGATATAAATCCTTAAGTAAATCCATAAATAAAGTTGCCGATACGTTAATCAACATCGGTTTGGTGCCCATACAAATAATAAACATAAATTTCAAACAGTAACTATTTTTAAAATATACTTAAATCTAAGATGTCAAAAATGTGTAATACTCTACCCTCCCTACCCTCATTCATGGGCCCAACATTATTATTAATAATTAAATTCAATATAAAGAGGCGTCTAGTTAAAAGAGTGCAATAAAATTACATTAATAAGCATTAAGTTAATATAAATACATTTCAGACATTAGACAAATAACATAGTAAATTAAAGGCAAAATATTGTCTTCCATAATAAATAAATTTGTTAAAAACTTAAAAAAAATATTTAAAATAATATAAATAATAGAAATACAAGTCTAAAATATTATAAAAATTAAGATAAATAACATATATAAGATAATTAGAAAATTTGTTAAAAATTGTCTAAGTCTTGGAAGGAGTTCATGTATAAAAGAAAATTTTCCTAAGCTGTGGAAAGAGTTCATGTATAAAATAAATTTCCTAAGTTGTGGAAGGAGTTCACGTATAAAACAAAATTTTCCTAAGTTATGGAAGGTGTTCATGTATAGATGCCTTGTATAGAGGAGCTGTCGGAGATACGTACCTGCAGTTGTACATATATATGGGGTGGTCGGGAGCCCGACTGCCTGAAGTACTGTAGCACAATGACTAGTCCTATATTAGGGACTTATGATATTAAATTCGATGATACAAAAGCAATATCATAGAAGGTCTCCATGATGAATTTGCATTACAATAGTAGGGTCGTGGGTTCGAACTCTATATATTAATGACTTATGAAAGTAAGGTCTATGATACAAAAGCAATACTATAGAAGGTCTCTATGATTAATATGCATTACAATAGTAGGGTCGTGGGTTCGAACCCTATATATTAATGACTTATGAAAGTAAGGTCTATGATACAAAAGCAATACTATTGTGGCCGTAGTAGGAAAAGGGGAGATCTCCCGCCGGGCAAGGTGTTCTGCCTGGGGAGCGGCCAACACTCCGTGTGATAGTTCGGAGATGTTCTATATATGCTGTTTATGATTCGGAATGTTGATGCGTGATTTAGGCTTCGGTGTGTTTCGGTGTGCTAGTGGCGCGACGACAGCGCCGCTACATCACCCCCCTGCTCAGACCGGAGGTCGATAGTGCAGCCTCGTTGCCGACGAATGTGCAAGTGCCAGGAAATTGCCTTGTAGTCTGCGGTGAGTCGAGAAGAAGGCAAGTAATCTGCGAGAGTGCCGTAAAGCAGAGGCGAGCAGTAAGGCTCAGAGCCGTGCCGAACACTGTATGGCGCAGAGAGTAGCTTGAAGGAACAGGAAGCATTATTATTCCAGTGCTCCGATGAACCTTGTGAAGCTGGATGGCTTGCAGGATATGAAGACTGCAGACGATATCAGCTCGGTAGCGAGTGGGTGGGGTATTTTATGACGATGATGAAGCTTGAAGTTTCCGAAGGTTGTTGGTTGCATGTTCAGATCAAGTCGGGTTGTCACCACTGTGGCCGTAGTAGGAAAAGGGGAGATCTCCCGCCGGGCAAGGTGTTCTGTCTGGGGAGCGGCCGACACTCCGTGTGATAGTTCGGAGATGTTCTATATATGCTGTTTATGATTCGAAATGTTGATAGCGTGATTTAGGCTTCGGTGTGTTTCGGTGTGCTAGTGGCGCGACGACAGCGCCGCTACACTATAGAAGGTCTCCATGATGAATTTGCATTACAATAGTAGGGTCGTGGGTTCGAATCCTATATATTAATGACTTATGAAAGTAAGGTCTATGATACAAAAGCAATACTATATAAGGTCTCTATGATTAACTCACTTTCACTCACTCAATTCTTTCACTGTCACTCTCTTTGTTTCACACACTCTTTGTTTCACCTATGTCAACATGGGTCAAACAAAGGGATCTATAAAAACCCGCGTGAAGGAACATATAGCTGATGTGAAGCACCGACGCTCCGGGAAGTCTGCAGTCTGCGAAACATGTTCAAGATCGTCCCCACTATTACATTAGATTTGATAAACCACAAATTCTCGCAAAAGAACACCTATTCCTACCAAGGATGATACGCGAGGCTATTGAAATTAAAAAACATCCAAATTTCAATAGAGAAGATGGTTGGGTGCTACCATCCGCTTGGGATCCTATAATTAACAAAATTAAACCCAAACCCAAGCATACCACTGCAAGATGTCATGATACTATAAGCTCGTTTTGCGTAAATCGGACCAAAAATTAATATTAAAAAAAAACTGAAGGTAGCCGGACTAACTATGACATTGGGACGTCAAACATCTCAGTCCCCCCTCGACCATGGGTGCTGTACAGCACCCGAAACGTCAGGATAATAATAAAAATAAATTAAAGTAATTAAACGCGATAAAATCCGTAAATAATAGTTTTATTCAATGTCTTTATACATATCGTGTTTAACATGGTACAAACTAAGATGGCTATATTATTCTCATCTTCTTTCTTTTACAAGGTGGTTACCATTTTACCATTCCATAGACATTGATGTGCCATGAGCGAAACAAAAAACCTTGTCGATAATTTTATGTAATTCTATGACTTAGTAAAATTAAGGATTTTAATTTTTTATTAATCTAGTTCGTAATACTTATTTGTTTTAGCGAAAGTTTATGAAATTTTTATCTTATATCTTACAGAAAACATAGTTGAATAATGCAAATCTCGTACTATCTTTGTGTAAATTAAAATATATCGTTAAAAGTTCACTATGAAATCTATTTCTATTCAACCGGTACGTTTCTGCCAAAGTATCCTTAGACTTAGTATGGGTTTCACAAGGAATCATAACTGTTTGTTTAATCGACACTTACTTTGTGTTACGAGACCTACAACAGATGTCTCTGCTGCGATAGTTTTTTTTTAAATATTTTAATAGAATATAGGTGAGAAACGAGCAGAGAGTCCACCTGGTGGTAAGCGGATACTATAACCCATAGACATCTATCCACGATTAAAAATAAAATGCAGGTGCTTTGTCAAGGATGCCATGCCTAGATAAAAGATGATATTATTAAATAAGATGGAATGCCTCGTTTCCAGTAAAAAGGTTCAACAGTTCTCTACACTCAACACAAAATCCATGCTATTTTACGCTGGTATTCTGTGATAGTGTGGACCTACCCCGGTCGAGCCAAACAATTTGTGCTACAACTATTACAGCTGCAGCGTGGTTTTACCATGTAAAGTAGTAATGTGATATTCGTATAACAGTGGTATGACCGTGGTCTGCCTTCTCTTTTGTCGCTATATCACAACTACCAATAAATCGATAGGAACGTATTACCCGTTTTCTCTCTGCTCCTTCAAGGTATTATGTAACATTCATTAATTAAATATAGTCAATCAGAAGCCCACTGCTGAACGTAAGGAGATTATTTGCCATAGTTCCCTCTCTTAGCTAGTGGTTTAGCAACCGTAAATTTTTCCTATTTCGTGTTGTTATCACGAATATACTGCTGCATATCTCACGTTTCTCATTCATTTCTTTCTGTCGTCTTTTACGATACTCACGGGATGGCATGAGGTTCTGAGTAATAATATATTACAGCATTATCAATGTCCTACCTTCATGATTATAAATATTTTCATCCATCATTTTGTGGGCGGGTTTGCTTCTCGCCGGACGGGGTATGGAACTTTTTATTCCTTCTTTTAAATTTCCCATCGGAGGCAAATCTCAGCCATGGTTTGATCGCTCCTGTAAAATAGCATCATGCTAAAAGCAGAAGTGCTACCAGGACTAAACTGACGCATTAACGTCCCGGTATATAAACACCAGCACTCTAAAAAAGAAGTATAATTCCGCCTCCAGGTCAGACAACAAAAACGGTTGTATGTGCTTGTCCCAATCTCGTTGCTGATTGTCTACAACTTTTGCTAGGTACCTCTCCAATGTCTGATTAAATCGTTCTACCATTTCATCAGATTGCGGGTGATAAGTATTCGATCTTGTTTTATGAGTACAAATAACTCGGCAAGTTTCCTGAAATATTTGAGACTCAAAATTCCTACCTTGATCGCTGTGAATCTCTAAAGGTACTCCAAAACGACAGAAGACTTCATGAACTAGTTTATCTGCAACTGTTGACGCTTCTTGATTTGGAATAGCGAAGACTCCTGGCCACTTAGTGAAGTAATCCATCACAACCATCAAATACTTGTTACCGTTTTCACTCTCTGGAAACAGCCCCGCCACGTCAATGGCTATTCTCTCCAATGGTGCACCAATATTTTATAACTTCAATGCACCTCTACTACGAGTCTGAGGTCCCTTTACAGCCGAACAACTTCTACATTTGCGACACCAGTCCTCGACATCTTTTCGACAGTGGACCCAGTAAAACCGTTCCCGGATCTTCAGTAGAGTTTGTTTAACTCCCAGATGGCCTCCTAAACAATCATTATCGTTCAGCTGTAGAAATCCGGTACTTTAGCTTTAGTGACAACCATTTGCAAATGACAGCTGTCTCCCCGAACATTTTCCCATTTACGGCACAGGACTCCATCCTGAATCAGCAAGCTGTCCCATTGGGTCCAATAGCTTTAAGTGGTCGAACTCATCGCTGAGATGTCGCTCTACTTGGGCTTGGTAGCACGGGCCTTCATCCATTCCAGAATCGGCTTGATGTCCGTATCTTACTGCTGTGCATGTTGTAAGCTGTCCTGCCACTTGTTGCTGAGGTGGTCGGTCCTAAGCATCCTCACAGATACTAGCTAATAATATTCTAGCCCACACGGTCCCACAAAACTAGGCAAAATAAATTAATATGAACTAATAAAGTATTTTGTTTGCGGAGCTACGTACCGTTTTTACTGTAATATTTCTTTGCTTCAGACGAAAAATGTTTACAATATTCTAAAAGAAAATCACTGGATTGTTGTTAAATAATCAAACCTGCTTGCCGTCGTGTGTTTTTACTTGTGAAATAAAAAGTTTAGTATCATTCTAGCATAAATATAAAGGTTTCACCCCTGAGAAAATTATATTAATTTTCTTAAATCTCGCAAAGTTCCCAAAAAATATTCAATTTTAAAGATATGAGAAGTCTGTTAACAATCTTTGGGCGGCATGGCGGATATTTCCTTGCCCTAAAACCCAAGAGAAGGCTTATATATAACAGCAATTAACTTAAAAATGATAACATACCTGAATTCTATTAATTGATGGATGTAGATGTTTTTTTCAGTCAGAGATTCACTTACAATTGTTTACTGCTTACTACAAGGTGGACTATGTTCACATTTGCCATACTCACTTGAATAAAAATCTATAGGGAGGCCTACATATCATCAGTTACCTTGTATTTAGACAGTAATGTCAATGTAATGATATTCGGAGATATGATCATATTTGCTAAGCCCAAATATAAATCTGATGCATAAATTTTGAATGCGCTCAAGCTTATTAAGCTGCTGCTTGGTAATGTCAAGATAGCAAATATCAGCATAGTCAAAGATAGGCAGAAGTAGAGACTGCGCGAGCGTAACTTTAGTTGCTGTGGGAAGAAAATTACGTAATCTACGTAAAGAGCTTAACGCAGCAAACATTTTTCTACTGACCTCATTAACCTGTAAAGTACAAGACATACAGGAGTCAAGATACAACCCAAGGTATCTGTATACTGTAAGGAATTAGAGTTCAGTCTAATATAGGTAGGGAAGACCAGTCAATTTTACCAATTAATCTAGAACTACCGATGACAATGACCTGAGTTTTCTTAGGATTAATCGTTAAACCATAACATTTACTTCATTTCGAAATGCTAGTTAGATCATCGTTAATAGTATCAACTACTTTAGATAGATCTTAAAAAAAGGACTGAGTATAGATTTGGAGATTATCAGCATACAAGTGGTAGTAAGAGGACAAATTATGACTTAAAGAGTTAATGAAAATTGCAAAAAGGAGAGGAGACAACACGCCACCTTGTGGTTCACCAGCAGCTGTAGTAATCCACGTGGAAAAAACATCTTGCACCTGAATCTGCTGTCGGCGACCGAACAAGTAACTTTGAAACCAGTCAACTACAGTTGGAGATATGTTAAGAGAGCGCAGGATGCTTAACAAGATATCAAAAACTACTGTATTAAATGCGTTATTAAAATCAAGCAACGTGAGAATGGTAAGCTTTTGTTTCTCCATAACATACCGAATATCATCAGTGATTTGTAAAAGTGCAGTAGTCCTACTATAGCCAGGACGGAAACCGGATTGCAAGGGATTTAAAAGATTGTGTTTTAAGAGATAGGTGCTTAATTGATTGTGCACAAGACGTTCTAAAACTTTGGAAAAGAAAGGCAGAATAGAGATAGGTCTATAATCAGAAAAACTAGAGGGATTTGATTTTTTGGGAAGAGGAACTGCAAATGCGTCTTTCCAAGCTGAAGGGAAAAATAGCAGAATTCAGTGAATTATTCAGGATAGAAGTGATTATAGGTAAAAGGAGATCAATGAGAGTGATGACCATTTTCCGACTAATGCAGTCACTACCAATCGAATTTGAATGGTTGGACATTGTGGCTCTCTTAACATCACAACTGTTAAATTGGCTAAAATTAAAAGCAGAGGTGTCCGGATTGGGAGCTTTTGAAAGAGAGACCCAAAGTATTATGTTTTGCTTTATCGTTAATGCAAGACGAAGATGAGAAATGCAAATTAAGTTGATTGAGATCAAAGTTATGGTGTGTGATATTTTGTTGCAATTTCCTAACTCCTAGAAAAAGACTTAAGAAATTTCCAGACCCTAGTAGGGTCAGGATCTTGTACTGATTTGTGGATAAGGCGTCGTCGTGCTTTTCTACACAGATTGTTAAAACGATTCCGTACTAATCTATACTTCTCTCTATTCAAATCGCTGGGAAGTGACTTGTATTTAGCTTTGGCACAATTTTTATGTGGATGATTTTTTTATATCATCGGTCAGCCAATGAGAGGGAGGATGCTTTACACGCACTGGACGAACAGGAGCATGAACGTCGTATAGCTGAATTAACATAGAGTTGAACAAAGCAACCTGTTTATCGACAGTAGACGCATTGACGACTACACTCCAATCAATTTTTACAGCGTCATTTAAAAGCTGCTCCAAATCCAAGTCACTAAATTTACGCTGAAGTAGTATCCTTGACTTAGCTTTAGGGGGACGGATTTTGTATGTCAAGTATAAAAGGTCGTGATAGGAAAAAGAATCAGCAGCAGTGTTGCCCAAATTTAAGAACATGGTCAGGTGAAGACACAAACATTATGTCGAGAGGAGAAGGGGCACAGTTCGGGAAAAAGTGTGTGGCAGAAGTAGGAAGAAGTTTTAAATTTGCTGCTTCAATAATAGATTTAAGTTTTATTGATCTAGCGTTGTTTTTTAAAAGACAAGTATTAAAATCACCCATAATAATACTGTGACAATAGATAGGTGTAAGATTGTCAAGAATATTTTCTAACTTGGTGAAGTAGTCGACAGTGAGAGAGGGACTGTAAAAAACTCCGAGAAGTAATTTTGTATGACCAAGAAGAACTTCGATAAAGAGAAATTCAGCTTCGCTTCCAGTCTGCGAACCATTTGAAACTTGAATTACTGAAAAAGGTATATGAGAGCACAGATAAATAGCAACACCACTACCGCCCCGATCGGGACGGTCGTTAAGAATCAAATGAAAACCTGGAAGCGAGTAGGATGTTGATGGAAGACATGGTTTTAACCACGACTCCAAAACAATGATAGCGTGTATGTTTTTGCTATTAAAACTTGACAACATGTCGGGCTAATGAGCAGGAATACTTTGAGCATTTATGTGAATAGTGTTCAAGTTTTTGCTAAATTCATAAAAAGTAGAATCTAACATAATATTTAAGGGTGCAATGCTTTCACAGCTGTCAATACTGCTTAATCCATCAGAGGCAGAATCAAAGGCGAAGGAATTGGAACTCCGAACACTATCATCTGAAGAAATCATATTAAATTATATCTGATTACTAAATATATTTAAAACTAAGTAAATGTGTATAAAATAAATAATTCAAAAATAAATAAGTCATCAGTAAACTACCTGCCAGCATTATGAAAAGAAATGTATAATCCACTTAAAAATAAGTGACAAAACGGAACGTTAATATACCATAGACACAAAAGTGAGAGGTGTTAATGTCAGATGAGTCAAATGTCAAAAGTGACAGTACGTTAACTAGCAATAATCTAACTTACAATATACTTTTATCGCTAATACTAAACATTCCAAAGAAAGATTACAATAACAATTACCAACATACAAGAAAAATTATAATACTAAATAATAAACATTCCAAAGAGAGATTATTAATCATTACATTTTACTATCTAATCTACGATTAACAAGGAAAAGTAATGAAGATATGATGATAAAAAGAAAACTAAAATATGAAGTCCAGATAAAAGTTATAACAGAATTACAAGAATTAATAAGATTATAAAATAAAATTGTTTAAGAAAAGGTTAATTTTTAACCGGCCCTCTTAGTACGCTGTGGTGCACCTTTATCTTCGGGGGCCTCATTTGCCTCAACCACAATAGGATAAACGGGTGAAGCAGAAGTTGACCCGTTGCATAATGCGTCAAACTCAGACAAAGTCTCAAGTTGGTGCCTAGTGCCATCTGGAGTAAAAATATTGATAACTCCATCCCTGGTCCAACATTTGGTGATGCCATATCTTCGCCTAGCTTCTAGAAAAACTCTGTGGCACCTCCTTGTTAGAAACTCAGACTGGGTTATACCTGTGCTCTTAAGTTTGGTTTCGGAGTACCAAACCTTGTCTCGCATCACAGTATCGCTGAATTTGCAACCACAGGCCTGGAAGATTTATCGGAAGGGCGTCTCAGATGATGACAACGGCTTATGGATGTTTTACTGAAACCTGGGACTAGGAGTTCCGTGCTGATAAGTGTACTTATGACGGCGGTAGTATCCTAAAATTTTTCTTCAGGAACTTCATGGAGTAGGATCATCTTTCTGCGGCGACGCATTTCACTACGATCCAGTTCTCTTCCCAGAAGGTCTACTTGGTTATGCAAAGATGTTAAAGCAGCCAAAACGAATTTTCTATTATCTTTCATTAAAATCACCTGGTAGGGAAGATGAGAGTTGTGGCAGTAGAACTAGATTATTGCAGTTCCCGCTGAAAGTTATGCATTTGACTTTGGAATGACTTTGACGTCTCCATAAGTGAACTTTTCAGTGCTTCCATGGTGAAAGTAGTTGTAAAGTGCAGTGATGTTAGAGAAAATACTTGGAAATAAGAGCTCGTAGGTAGTAATTTATTACATATATAAATAATAAACATAAAATTCAAACTGTAACTATTTTTTAAAATATATTTAAATCTAAGATATCAAAAATGTGTACTACTCAATTCACCTACCCTCACAGAAAAAAAAACACATTCTAGATGTTTCAGTAGAAATGCCCTATATAAGACTGCTATTGACCGCAACCCCAAGCAGTATTGAATTGGAGAAACAAGCGAATACTTCGAAGCGATATAAATGCGAGCTAAAGTGGCTTATTATTATTTTGTTGTACGTTGTAATTAGTGTTCGATATTTAAAGTGTCAATTTTGGTAATTCAATCGGCAGTTTTTATCATCACGAATCGTAGTTGACTTTAAAAAAATATTCATGATATTTTGTATCCAACTAACTTTAGCTTTCATTTTACTTTAATTATTTTAAGATATTAACGAATAAATATGGTTAAGTCACAGGGTCCTGGATTCGATTCGTCGTTGAAAAGTGCGATTACATACCTTGCCTGATTGCAACCTTGCAATTTCATTGGCGAAGTGCAAAGGTTGAAGCTCACGAAATATTAATAAATCTGCATAACTATAGTGGACCGCAGTGATATAAGGACGTAGCGACAAAATCCTTACAAATCGGCAAACATAAATTACGCTACGCAATACAAAACTACATATTACCAATAACACTAAAATTACGAATAAACACTGCATAATCACTTCCAACACTGCAAAGGCTTTATATTGTAACGACAAAAATGATTTAAATTTCACTCAACATCAGCGTACTGCTGCTGCGTAACTAAACCTACACATTTTATATGAAACATTAATAAGCTAAATATTAATGATTTATTATATTTACGCGAACACTGCCCATTGATCAAAACCACTTTTTTACGGATTTTTTTGCGTTTGATTTAAATGATTTTTAATATCTGACCTTTCGGGTGCTTTCAAGCACCCAAAACTGGATTGGGTGCTGGAAAGCACCCGAAACGTCGGTAATTAAGAATCATTTAAATTAAACTCGAAAGAATCTGTAAAACAAGTAGTTTTAAACAAAGTTAAATTATTAATATGTAATTCTACTAGAGATAAAGCCTAATTCTATTTTTGGAAAGAAAATAGAGAATAAACGAAAACAAGTCGATGTAAAATTAGTTTATATGTGGAAAGATACATCCAATAAGACTAATAAACTCTGTACCTAGAGCTGAAGAATATGTCAGTACTCCTAATTTTAAAAATTTGTCAATAATTTCAGATTCGTTAGTAACAATCCAGTTAGAATAGATCTATATAGAAATCTATATAGAAACGCATGTATAAAAATTCGCTACAAATCTGTTATAGTGTTACTGATAGTGTACTGTATCTAATAAATACAAATGGTTTTTATAAAGATATCACAAAAAATTAAAAAATATTCTGATACAAGTAATTTCAAAAACAATTAATAGGATATGCTTAAAGTAAATTGTAAAATTCCAATTTTTCAAAGAAGAAATGGGTGGTGATATAATAACCAAATTTTTTGAATTAAGAGCGAAATTATATTGTATTGAATCCAAAACAACCTCAATAAAGAAAGCTAAGAGTAGTAAAAAATTTGTTAGTAAAAATCTTAATATTGCAAAATATAAACGAGCGTTATAGTCTAATGAAAACTTTAGAAAGAGTGTGTGTATAATTAGATCAAAGAATCATCAAATATTTACTGAAAATGTTGATAAATTTGTACTTAATAGAGATGATGACAAAAGACAAATTATGACAGATGACTAAAATACGTTACCGTGGGGACACTATAAAACTATATTTTAATGAATTTGAATGTATAACTATGTAATGCTACTACTACGTACAGTATAAGAAAGTGAGAGATAAATGTATAGCTAAAATTATGAAGTGTAGTAGAAAAAGTGTTTCTGCACAGTGACTTTAGTTTAGTAGCTTTTCAGTCTGTACTAATAAGTGTGCAGCATCATATCATTATCAATAAGTTCCAGCCATCGGTGTCACAAAGCATCAAGGATCAAGTAGCATTTTTGGGCGTAGCGAGTCTTGGGGCGCCGCCCAGCAGTAGCAGCTTGGAGCGCATTTTTTATAGAAGAGTGGGAAAACGATCATGCGGCTCACCTGATGTTAAGTGACTACCGCCGCCCATAATCAACTGCAACACCAGGGGAATTGCAGGTGCGTTGCCGGCCCTTTAGAAAGGAGTAAGCTCTTTTCTTGAAGGTCCCCAGGTCGTATCGGTGCGGAAAAATCGATGGTGGCAAACTATTCCACAGAGAGGTTGTACGCGGAAGAAAACTCCTCTTGAAACGTACAGTGGTGGACCGCCTGTAACGTTGCACGTACATGTATGCATAATTATAATTAAACGGTTTATTAAAATTAAATAAACATTTAATAAACTAAATAAAAATTAAAATAAAAGTTATTAACAAAAATAATTCTATAATTAACTTAGGTATCCTATTAATAAAACAAATCAGTAAATTAAAAGAACGATTTAAATAATAAATCAAATATTAAAATATTGTATTTCGAACAAACACTCTGACGCTTCGTTACTCTATGCGCTTTGCAACTCTCGCGTCAGAGTTTTACCCGGCCGGCATCATTCCACGGCGTCGCGCTCCCGGTCTTTTCTCCGCCCGAGCGCCCTGGGAGGCGCACACTACCACTGCAGCCGCGTTCACAAGCTCTGCTTTGTGTCCTCGTACGCGCTTGCAAATTTTAATCCCATTTTGGAAAAAGTTTAAAATAATATAATAATTCCGGCACTGTGGCCGTATAGTTTTTTCGTTAATTCTCGTCACCGAGACCTCCGTATCGTCTTGCACCCCGTAAGGGGTGTAATTTTACGACTACAACCGTGGCGGTCGTCCTTCTTAAGAGGGCCTAGGCCTCCCCTCGACGCCGCCACCGCCACAGCCAGCTGCCCACGGCGCTCCCCGTGAACAGTCCAACCCCCCCGGCCCTGCTCGACCACCTCGCGGCCACATAGGGGAGTACCTGACCCTGCCAGTGAAGCCAGACGGGCACTTTTTTTTAAATTATCGGAACCACGCCCACGACCTTTTCTTTTACCAATATATAATTTTTTATGACTGGTTGTTGCCTTATTTTAAACTACAACCGTCACACGCCAAGCATCCAGATGGTGTGGATGGTATCGGGACGTTTGCTACGTAGTGCGTTCATAAAATTTGGCGGCTGGGATTAATCCGAACAATTCCTCAGAGCACTCTCCATGGTATATGCGAAAGAAAATGCAAAGAGATGCAACATCTCTTCGCAGTGCCAGTGAATCGAGCCGATCGGAAAGAACTCGGTCGTCGACGATTCGAGCCGCTCTGCGCTGGATGCGGTCAAGTGGAAGAAGCTGGTACTGGGGAGCCCCAGCCCAGAGATGGGAACAGTATTCCATGTGCGGCCGAACCTGCGCCTTGTAAAGTTGCAGGCGGTGTGCCGGCATGAAATAATGTCCCGCTATGCTGAGCACACCAAGCTTTTTAGAGGGCAATTTGGCCTTCTCTTCCAAGTGACCACGAAACTGCACGTCACTCGGACATCAGGAAAATCTAAGTCTTCGTTGGGTACTCACTACCACTACAGCATGAACACGCCAACCACCTCTGCACAATCATCAACCAGCATCACATCAAGTAAGATCTTTCCATTTTACTTATCATGATGTCTGTCAACGATGTTCTGACTACGCAGCAGCAGCTATCAACAGCAATTGAAAATTTGTATACTAATTTCAAGGACGGGTCTGATAGGAAGACTCCAGACAATATCAAACGCAGATTAAATATTCTAGGTAACTATTGGTTGGAGTATGAGAAGAATTATCAGCATTTATACAACTGGATTAAAGAAACTGGATTAAAAAAATTAGTAAAAAATATTTTCAATTAACAATTTCTTTAATTTTGTTTTAAGCATATTTCCATTTAATTGTTTAATAGCTGGTGGTAACTGATTACATACACGAATAGCAGTAAAATAGTAACTTTTATAGTAAATCATATTTTTAATAACAGGTAAGCTTATATCATATTTATATAGATTGCGAATGTTTTTCTTTGAATCAGATTTCAAATTAAAATATTGCATATTGTTTATAACAAATAGACATAATTCTAGGATAAAGATTCCAGTCAGTGTTAGGAAACCATCTGTACTGAAAACATCTCTTAATGATTCAGTACTATGTACGTTATATATTGTTCTAAGACATTTTTTCTGGAGAACGAATGTGGATTGTATATATGTAGAGTTCCCCGGCATATGATACCGTAAGTTAGAAGTGGATAAACGCTTCCAAAATAGGCATTTCTAGTAACACTTATATTTGTAGTCTCTGCCAGGATGGACAATGCGTAACATGCACTGGATATCTTTTTGTTTATTTTTGCAATACGTGCCTTCCAGTTTACAACCTGACCTTACAGACCTGGAACACCACTGTTAATATATTTGTCCCTAAAACAAATCCAATCACGCCACAAATGAGTACACGATCAACATCGAGCAAATCAGAAGAAATGTTGAAAAAACAGAATAGCAAATTTAAAGCATTTCAACGAACACTATCAAATATGAACCTGGAATTAGTATCAGAGAAATGAGAATTCTAAGACTGGTTACATACTCTACAGTCTCGTTGGGCAGCTATCGATGTCTTACACCGGGAGCTGAATAGCGAATTGGATGGCTCCAATGAAGCGTATGAAGAAACCTTCAGCTTCTATGAACAAAAATTTTGCCAAGTCAAGAAAGATGTCAGTAAAAAAATGTGGTCTGAAAGTCACCGAGAAAAGTCCACACCCCAGATGGACATACCAACGTTCACTGGCAATTATCATCAGTGGGTATCATTCAAGGATTTGTTTTGCGAAGCAGTTCGTACCAATCGAACCTTGTCAAATGCCCAAAAAATCCAGTTTTTGAAAAGTAAACTTAGATGGGAACCGAAAAAAATGGTACAGCATCTGCATATCAGTTCGGACAACTATCAAGTATGTTGGGATATGTTGAATGATCGATACAATAATAACAAACAAATTTATGGGTCTCATATCAACATTATTTTAAATTTACCTATCGCTCAACAGCAATTAGCAGCACATATTAAAAAATCTATGACAGCGTAAACGAAAGTCTAAATGCCATAAAAAATCTAGGCATAGACTTAAGTTCATGGGATCTTTTGGTGGTACATATTTTGTCTCAAAAACTAGATGCCGAGACTCACAAAGACTACATCGAATCCCTAAAGAATCCTAGGGATTTACCAACTTTAGCAGATTTTTTAAATTTTTTGGAAATTAAATTTACGTCACTAGAATCATCTCGACGCAAACAAGACTCCACAACAAAATCTTCTCAGCCTGAAAAAACATCTCATAAAAGAAGCCATATTATTTTAAATCATTTACCAGCAATCAAAATTAAGTCACAAATTATGCACCGAAAAACTCACTAACAGGATGTCCACTATGCAAAAATAAAAAAACGGCATATTTCACTGCAGCAACTTTCTAAAATTACAACCAACGGAAAGGCAAAATACAATTGTGAAATTGAAATATTGCTTCAATTATCTACGATCACTACGGCAGAAATTGCAAATCGGAAAAACCTTGGCGCGAGTGTAATGGCCGACATAACACACTCATACACGAGGCCTACGTGAAGCCGTTGACCTCAGGAATAGAACAACGTAGAAATCCTAGCAACTTGTCACAGAATAATATAAATGAAACCCTGTTAGCAACAGCATTAGTAAAAGTACAGTGTGTTAATGGCACTTATGTCAAAATTCGAGCGCTGATTGATCAGGGTTCCCAGACCTCCGTGATTACTGAGAAGGCAGCTCAAATGTTACATCTTCCTCGACAGAGGTGCAAAGGTGTCATTTTCGGAGTAGGAGCAAAGGAAAACGACTGTAAAGGTGTTATTAACATAACTTGCTCATCGGCTTACAGCGACTATCAATTTACATCTGATGTGTTTATCATGAAAAACTTAATTAACAATCTGCCCAACAAGACATTCGACAAATCAGACTGGTCATATCTAGAAAATATTGAACTCGCCGATCCTGAATTCAACGTGAGCCGCCCAGTAGACTTGTTGCTGGGGGCGGACGTCTATTCTTCTATCATATTAGGCGGTATCATTTCATCACAACAATCACAATCTGTGGCACAGCAAACACGTCTCGGGTGGATTTTATGTGGCAATGTAAAATCCTATCAATGCAACGTTATTATGAACAATATAGATGAGATTCAACGTTTTTGGAAGATAGAAAATATACCTGACGAACTCACCATGACCCAAGAAGATGCTCAATGCCAGGAGTATTTCAAAAACACGACAACAAGGCAAGAAGATGGGAAATACATAGTTAGATTGCCATTTATATCAGAAGCAGTTCAAAAATTGGGAGAATGAAAACCAAGAGTAATAGCACAGTTTAAACAGTTAGAAAAAAGATTTACTTACCGAAAAGATATTGAAAAAGAATATAAATCATTTATCCACAAGTACTTGGAATTAGGTCATATTGAAAATGTTGCCATGCAACAAGACGTCTGTCTACAGTCTCTATTTACCCCATCATTGCATTCAATGATCGGAGTCAACAACAATTTCGCTTCGAGTAGTCTTTAACGGAGCTTCAAAAACTTCGAGCGGCTTAAGCTGAACGACGTTATGCACCGGGGTCCCAACCCGCAACAGGACCTGTTATCACTAATTATCACCTGGCGACAGTACGAATATGACTACACCGCTGATATCGACAAAATGTTTCGGCAAATTCTCGTTCACGAAGAAGATCGGAGGTATCAAAGAATATGGAGAAATTCACCGACTGAAACTTTACAAGAATATCAATTGGCTACTGTCACATATGGAACTAAAGCAGCACCATTTCTTGCCATGATTGTATTGAAACAGCTAGCCAAAGATGAAGGTCATAAGTATCAGGAAAGCCCAGCAGTGAAGGTCCTGCAAGAACATTTTTATATGGACGACCTGAACAGTGGGAGCCATGACCTCTTATCAGCTAAAAAGTTACAGTCAGACTTAAAGAACCTACTAAAAGAAGGTGGATTTAATTTAAGAAACAAAATCGATTTCTCAACATCAAAACTAACGAAACGAAGCTTGTTATCAAATATCTCAAAGCTCTACGACTCAATAGGATTTTTAACGCCAGTTAGCACAAAATTGAAATTATTATTCCAAAAAATTTGGCAATATGACTTAAAATAGGACGACGAGCTTCCTCATGAGATTCAAGTGGATTGGACAAAGATCAAAGAAGATATCAAAAATATATCACAGATACGTATACCAAGATCTTTAAAGAGCAACAAAAACGACGTCATCATTCTTCATGGGTTCAGTGACGCGTCGATGAACGCATACGCTTGTGTATATATTGTTACTTTTATCAAAGCTCATGGAAAAGGTGAAATCATGTTTGATAGATTACAATATCAAAATGTTTGGATGGTGTGATTCGACAGCAGTATTGGGTTGGCTGCAAGGAGATCCGAAACGCTGGAACTTCTTTGTATCCAACAGAGTAGCCAAGATCACAGAAGTTTTAACACCGGAATGTTGGCGCTATGGCAAATCGCAGGATAAACCAGCTGACTGTGCCAGCCGACGAATCAGCACGAAACAGATTATTCGACATTAGTTGTGGTGGCATGTACCAGCGTGGTTATCATACTCCGACGATGATAACGTAAAGAAGATCACTTACAACACCGATGAAGAGGTCATAACCATAAAGCAAGTACACACCACAACCTGCTCAAGCGAAGACGACGTCATTACCCAATTAATAAGCAAGCACAGCAGTTTCACGCGAGTGACACGATTATTAGCCTACATACTACGTATAAAGCAAAATAATAAGCAAACCTATTTAACAGCACAAGAATTAACACGTACAAATCAAGGAATTTGGAGAAGATATCGGCTATTTACAAAAGTATGATAAAGCAAGGCCAAGAAGCAAATTATTACCTTTAAATCCTTTTATCGATTCTGAAGGTATGTTGAGAGTAGGTGGTAGACTGCAAAACGCTTCGATCAGCAAAGAAATGATGCATCCCCTTATCATCCCCCACGAGAGTCACCTGACAAACCTACTCTTTTATCAAGCCCATAAAATGACATATCACGGAGGAGCCCGTGTCACACCGTGAACACAACCCTACAAAACTTTATCAGCTTATGGGCGATCTTTCTGAAGCAAGAATAAATCCGTCGAGACCATTTCTTCGAACAGGGGTGGATTTTTCAGGTTTTTGGACGTAAAATCAAGTAAAGGCAGAGGAATTAAGACCCTTAAAGGATATTTAGTAGTGTTTGTTTGTATGGTCAAAAAGGCCATACATCTTGAGTTAGTATCCGATTTATCTTCATCAGCATTCTTAGCAGCATTAAGAAGAATAGTGGCGAGGCGTGGTACACCACATCACATTTACAGCGATAATGGTACGAATTTCGTAGGTGCCAACAGAATCATCAGTCAGGAAATAATTGATCTAAAATCCGTTATCACTAATGAGTTCTTATCAGAAATAAGCGAAATGAATATCAAATGGCATTTCAATGCTCCATCATGGCCCAGTGCGGGGGTCTGTGGGAAGCGGCTGTGAAGTATGTTAAATACCACCTTGGCAGGGTCATAGGCGAACAAAAACTCACCTTCGAGGAGTTCTCGACACTGCTAACACAGCTAGAAACCTGCCTGAATTCCCAAGCGCTCTGCGCTATCACTGAAGATCCAAATGATATCAAAGTTGGTGACGCAGAAGATAGTCAATGATGTTTGGAAGCGCTGGAAGTCTGAATATCTGACAGCATTATTCGGCAGGAACAAGTGGCAGCAATCAACTGAAAATATCAAAATTGATGAAATTGTAATCATTCATGAAGCAAACCTACCTGCCGGGAGATGAGCGTTAGGGAGAGTTATCAATATTCACCCTAACATAGATGGATTAAAACAAAAAACGGAACTATTAAGAGACCTATCACGAAATTAACCATTTTACCAACTCAGTCTGAAGCAAACTATCAGAATCCCACAAACTGTCTATCAAGTCCGAAAAACAATCAAGAATTAAGTTTGAAAGCAGATCACAAAAACGACAAACCAGGAAAGGCACGATCTAGTATCAAACTTTGTAATTTTATCATGTACACAATGCTTATTTTTACGTTATTCGCACAAACAGCACAAGGAGCATATCATGTAACAAAATTTAAGGATACCCAAAGTTTATACTTCGATAAAACATCAAACATAAGACTTATCCGAGATGAATGGAAAATCATTGTTTATTACGATTTAGATCCGTACTGGCAAGGTTCACAACTAATTAAAACATATATCACTCACCTTGAAAACATATGTTCAAAATTACAAGAGCGACAACAATGTGACATAATCCTATTACAATTACGACACGGGAGCACCGAGTTACACTACTACGATCAGCTGTTGCTTGGTCAGCAGTTGGAGGCGGGAATACGAGTACGTCGCGTGCTTATCAATAGCATGGGAAATGTCGCGCATGCACTATTCGCCGTATTTGACAATGACTTCGCTGAACAATATGCAAAGGACATTGAACTCATTAGAAACAATCAAAACCATCTCGTAAAATTATGGAAAAATCAGACATCAGTAATAGAAGCACAATATAACTTTTTAAAAAGATTAGAAACAACAATTGACCAACAACACAAACTCTTCCATCAGCATATCAATAAATTGGTGCAAGAAAATTCTGTTATTAAAGAAGAGATACAAAAATTAAGAGCTAGCAACGAGTTTACCTTATCATTTGTAATATCAAACAACATCTTAGTTTTGAAAAAGATTCAAAATACCTTGCTCGATGTTGTTACCGACATTTATCAGGGGAAATTTGATATACATATACTATCACCTGAATAGTTACAAGATGAGCTTAGCATCATTTACGGACATTTAACAAAATATCTATCATTGTCTATAGATGATATACACAACGGCGTTTCAAAATTGTATCATTTACTGAGAGTAAAGGTCAAGTTCACTTATCAAAACCTTTTACTCGAAATTAAAATACCACTTTTAACGAGAGAAAGCTATGACATCTACAGAGTTTTACCTATTTCTCAATCATACGACAATAAGATGATAAACATAATTCCCATCTCTGATTACTTTGCTGTAAACATCCAAAGAGACTCATACATACCTATGACTGAAGCCGAAGTACAATCATGTTTACATTCAGACCTTACCACGAAACTTTGTGAGTTACGAGATCCTATGACAAACATATGCAAAATGATCAAAATTTGTGTATCAAGAATCATTCAACGGACCAATGTCTCACTAGTATTACAGTTGTAAAAATTCATGGAATGCGCTCAACACTATAAACACATACTTATTTTTCTGCTGCGAATAATGCACTCTTCGATTCATATACGGCAATCAAGTTACATCGGAGCGCGTCAGCAAGGCCGGCGTTTTATCAATCGGGAATAATTGCGTGCTCAAGGGAGACGTATTCATAATCTATCCACACAACTATCACATCAACACAATGCACGCACACCCCGATTTACTAGCCATAGATATTCCACCTATCAACAACATAATCAACTTGACCATACCTATCAGTAAAGGTGAGATAAGCCAACCAAATGGGCGAGAACAACAAGCGTCCTTGAAGGAGATCGGGAATCAAATCGATCAAATGAAAAAGGAAAACATAAATGTTGAAGTGTATCAGCTGTCAACCCACGACTTACACCACTATGTCGTTATCTACGTGTTAGTGGGAGCATTCGGAGCAGCGAGCGTAGCGGTACTCTGGAAGCGAGTGAGACAAGCACGCCGGCGGAGCCTAGCGCCTGCGGCCCGCCCGGAGCCTGCACCACGGTTATCTCTTCAAGACATTCCTCGTGCTTGGGCAAGTGATGGTGTCAGTGCCAATCAAAACATATCAGTGCAAAGTGCACGAGTGCTTGAAGGTCATACAAGTAAAATAGATCTGGACATGGACATTTAACTACTTATTTTTATTTTATTTATTAGTGACATACTATGATAGTTTCTTAACTTTGTCTTTATCTTATATCATTATCATTTTATCTTATATCATTTTCGTTGTTTCCTATCTATATTATCACTCTCATCTCTCGCCAGGGAGTATGTACAGCCGTATATTTACGTGTTTAAGCGATTTATTTAGGTCAACATAATTTGCGTCATTTACTTTAGTTTTTGAGCAGTTGACGTTGTCGCTCCGAACACGGTAGACGCGTTCTATATCATTATATAATATCATTATTTATTTTAAATAAAATAATTTTTTCCTATATCAACTATCATTTAAAGGTGTTCCGTACACCATGATTTGCAATTAACAAAATAAGTATGAAGACAAAAAAAGTTAATCGCAGCTGAATTTCTGAATAGTAAAAAAAATTAAACTTGCCAATATAGACATTTGACAAGCGTTGTAATCAACGTGCGCTCGATGTAAGAATAAAACAATAATGAAACATTATCATAACGTCAGCTTCACACACCCGGCCATAAATAGAAGAAATTATGGAGGTGTTGTACTGATAGATTTTGCTAATAAGGCAATCATAATTTTACTCCTGCAAATAATAGGAGTTAGCACTCTATTAGGTAAAACTATTCCAAAAAACCATTGTTATATTAGCACTTACCATAATGAAGCTAGGCTCAACAACTTGTATTATTAGAAATTGATCATATAGATGCGGACAATACCAGCAGTATCTCACAAACGCTCCGAATATTATGTTCAATAACTCAACTGGAAGTGGAAGTACACTTGTTCCCGCGGGGTACTCGTAGAACTGTGAGTATGTAGGCGCTAATTTCGTTAGACTAAAATTTGGACGTGTATGACCATAATGAAGTTAGTCAAAACAAATTGTATTATTAGAAATTAATCATATAGATGAGGCAATACCAGCAGTATCTCACAAATGCTCTGAATATAACGCTCAATAACTCAACTAGAAGTGGAAGTACACTTGTCCACCCAGAATAGAATTGTGAGTAATGATTTCTTAAATTTACGCAAACACTACACATTGAATAAAACTAAATTTACGGATTCTATCGCGTTTATTTAACTGATTTTACTTATTTTTAATTCCCGACGTTTCGAGTGCTTTACAGCACCCATGGTCACGGGGGGACTGAGATGTTTGACGTCCCAATGTCATTGTTAGCCCGGCTACCTTCAGTGTTTGAATATTAATTTTTGGTCCGATTTACGCAAAACGAACTTACAGTATCTTGAAGTCTTGCAGTGGTATGCTTGGGTTTGGGTTTAATTTTGTTAATTATAGGATCCCAAGCAGATGGCAGCACCCAACCATCTTCTCTATTGAAATTTGGATTTTTTTTTTCAAGTTCAAGTTTTTTAATTTCAATAGCCTCACGTATCATCCTTGATAGGAAGTCGGCGGCCAGATGTTTTCTGTCACAGATCCCTTGTGCTCTCTGAAACAAAGATTTACCAGCGGTAGCTAACTGTGAAGGATGATGGTGAGATTCACCATTTAAATATCGGTTGGTATGGGTCTTTTTTCTATACACAGTGTGACCAATAGTGTTATCAGGATTTAGAGTGACTAAAACATCTAGGGAAGCTAAAGAATTATTTGCCTCTAACTCCATTGTGAATTATATTTTAGAGTTTAAAGAGTTAAGGTGGTCTAAAAATGCAGTTACTTTGTCAGATGGTAAAATTTTGAAAATGTCGTCTACGTACCACTTGGAGAATCTTAGATTTACAGGAGCAGTAAGAAGGGCTTTCTCGTCGATATCCTTCATGAATATGTCGGCGACTATGAGAGATACAGGTAAAGCACCCGAAACGTCGGGAATTAAAAATGAGTTAAATCAGTTAAATAAACACGATATAATCCGTAAATTTAGTTTTATTCAATGTGTAGTGTTCGCGTAAATTTAGGAAATCATTATGTGAACCAGTATGGACTAGTAATAGCAAATAAAATTCGCCGATTAGAAGATCTTAAAACCAACCGCGCAAGATATGTATATACCATCTTTAAATTTCGTGAAGAAATACAGAGACCATAATCTCATTCCTACGTGTGTCAAAATATCAACAAAAAAAGGACATTCGAGGAAGCGCTAAGATCTTAAATCAGGCAAGTAAAAAGTTGTTACGAACGGTGATTTAGCAGAAACCGTTCGATTTACATTTCATAAACAACACCACAGACAATTTTTCCAGTGAACTAATGACAGTTTTAACGACATTTGATTTTAATAATTCCATCGAAACTGTAAACAATCGAGAAACATCAAAATACAATGAATGCAAAAACAAACAAATAGAAAAATACCAAAAATTAACGATCAAATCAAATGCAAACCATCTAAGTCAACGTCAGAACGAAACACAACCGTTGACCACAGACGTAAACAACAAACAACTCACGGTCTATAATCTGCCAAAACATACACTGGACAAACCGACAATAAAGGTATTAGCGAAGGGAATGAACTTCGCATGAACACCGCGAAAAATCCCTTACGAAGAAATTATCTGCAATGTTGAGGATTGTCTGTTTAAGAATAATATCGGTAAGGAAGATTTGGAGGCTATATGTCAAGATATTTCGTCTTTGTTACGTCTTAGTGCAGTGCCGAAACCAAACCTTCCTAAAGACGAATTTACAGCGTTGATTAACTTACGGAACAGACCAGAGCTAACGATTCTCCGCGCGGATAAAGGAAACGCTACGGTAACAATGGACACGTCAGAGTATAGTTTTAAAATACTACAGATTTTATCGGACGAAAGTATATGTAAAAAGGTCAAAACAGACCCCACAACTAACACGCTTAAAGCAACTAGCGATTTAATAAAGAAATACTCCGAAAAATTAAATCTCGACGTGAATTCCCTAATACCATCATGTACCAAACCACCGAGGTTGTATGGGTTACCGAAGATACACAAACCAAACGCTCCACTACGTCCTATAGTGAGCCAGATCGATTCACCAACTTATAAGCTGGCACAACATTTGGTAAAAATACTGTCACCACTGAGAGGACATACCAGAGCACACACAAAGGATTCATACCATTTTGTTAGTGAGATAAAAGACCTACATCTCGCTGAGAATGAAACTATGGTCAGCTTTGATGTTCAGTGACTATTCACATGCCTACCTATTGAAGACTGCATCTCAATTGTAACTAGTGTGACGGCCCAATATTATTATTAATAATTAAATTCAATATAAAGGGGCGTCAAAAATAGTCTAAGATATATATTAAACAATAAAATTACATTAATAACCATAAAGTTAATATAAATACATTAGACCAATAACATAGTAAATTAAAGGCAAAATATTGTCTTTCATAATAAATAAATTTATTAAAAACTTGAAAAAACATTTAAAATAAGATAAATAATAGAAATACAAGTCGAAACTATTGTAAAAATAAAGATAAATAACATTTATAAGATAATTAGAAAATTTGTTAAAAATTGTCTAAGTCTTGGAAGGGGTTCATGTATAAAAGATATTTTTCCTATGTTATGGAAGGTGTTCATGTATAGATGTCTTGCATGGAGGAGCTGTCGGAGATACATACCTGCAGTTGTACATATATATGAGGTGGTCGGGAGCCCGACTGCCTGAAGTACTGTAGCACAATGACTAGTCCTATATTAGGGAATTATGATAATAAACTCAATGATACTAAAGCAATACTATAGAAGGTCTCTATGATGAATATGCATTACAATAGTAGGGTCGTGGGTTCGAACCCTATATATTAATGACTTATGAAAGTAAGGTCTATGATACAAAAGCAATACTATAGAAGGTCTCTATGATGAATATGCATTACAATAGTAGGGTCGTGGGTTCGAACCCTATATATGAAGTAAGGTCTATGATACAAAATCAATACTATAGAAGGTCTCTTGTGATGCATTATGTAGGGTTGTGGGTTCGTATATGAATGACTTATGAAAGTAAGGTCTATGATACAAAAGTATTATTATTGAAGGTCTCCTTGATGCATAAGCATCGTATGGGGTGGTTCGTATCGGTTGATCGACTGCTCCTAGTACTGTAGCAAAATGACTAGTCCTTATTAGGGACTTGAAAAGGAATATTATGGTGGCGTGTGTGCTGCTTCACGAGCAATTGGTCCGAGGTAAACTTGGACTCGCTAACCGATGTGTCCTAGACATATTATCTTAGTGCCGGTGATAAGCGGGTTTGTTGTAGCAATACGGCTTTCCCGTGGATATCGCACACCCGTTTGTGGGCGACGTCGTAGCGCATAGCGATGCGTCGTCTATCTTTCGATTTGGGATGATGAGTGTGTTTGGTAGCAATTTTAAGTGTAACAGGCATACTCAACTTCAGGTCTTAGTGCATTAGCGCTATGATACGTGGAGTTTTGTTCATTGGCGTCTTAGTAGCGTGCTACTATGATACGTTGGTGATATTTTTTATATAACAACTATAAAAACTTTGTTACCAAAATCGATAGGGGTCATGTGGGTGTGATGTGAGGGGGCGCCATCCGTATGATAGTTGCATTGATGCTTACTGCTACTAGCGGTATTGCGTCTTGTGATGGATCTGCGGGTGTGCTGCACCTGATTCGACGCATTCCTGTGGTTCTGGTCGATGAAGGTATGCTGGTGGTGATGTCTGCTGGGTTGTATGGGTGACCTTGGGATGGTGTAAGCTGACGATAGTCGTATTGATGCTTGTTGCGTTCTGCAGCATTGCGTCTCTTCGATGGTTGATTGGTGGGACGCTATTCTCAACGGCGCTCTCTGAGTCTTGGTTTGACTCACACCTAAGTAGCTTTGCCCAAGTCGGGTCCCTTCATTACGGGGCTGCAGATTGTCTGCCCTCCATGATGTTTTATATAACAACATAATTAATATATCTCTGTAACTTTCCCACCTTTGAATGATTGAAGGCAACTTGTTGGTGGGCGAGACAAACATGATCGAAAATGCATTTACTCAACGTCAGTGACACAAACCCTTTCTGATGGCGAATTGTTACTCTTATCTTATAACTGCCTTTTGGTTATATCTGCCGTTGTATTGGTTGGTGGAGCTTATGTGTTGACCTCATGCGGATGATAGCTGGCGGGAGGATCTGAGGAGACTCTCAAGGCTGCGGCCGAAAGCTGCACAACGTGGGACCCCATTCCCTTGATGTGAGCGGTAGAGTCATGACACGCTCTGCGGCTAGTAGCCGTGCAGATCATGCAATTGGTGGTGATGCCATACACTTACATCACGTCTGCAGGAGCGGCAGTCTGGCAGGTGGTGGCGCTCACGGTGGGTTTACGGCCAGTGTGCCCATTTGCCTAAACCGTGTGACGTACATTCACTGTGGCTGGATTCGTTCGTATTCTGTATGGCGTTTACACGCATTGACATGCGCGACTTCGGTCGATGTTTGTGCTTACGCACTAACAAGGGGCCAAGCCTCTTTTACTGGTTCGTCAGTTATTTTGCTGTGGACTACGGTCCAGTTCCCGAATTAGCGTTCCCTTCGGGGGGAGTGCATTAAAATGGTTGGCGCTCACCTTGTGGGTGGTTTTTGTGTTTTTTTGTATTTTTTATTGAGCCTTTTCCGAGCGGGAAGGGATAATTTTTTGGTGGAAAGGGATTTTTTTCTTCCTTCTCGAGCCCTGTCTTCGTGAACGGGGTTCACTTAGCTTATAAGTCACTACCAACAGCTTTCAATTGCTCTAGTGAATATTCATTCTTCCAAAAGACACCTAAAAGAACTAAGTTACTAAACAAACACAACGTAAATAAGGGTCCTAACTACGACGATCACGCCAAAAATATTACAAACGGCCTATAATTAAACCTTTAGAAAGATCATAAACATATTTTATTAATCTTGGTCACAAATATATATATATATATATATATATATATATATATATATATATATATATATATATATATATATATTGTTATGTAAATGGGAATATAATACCTTTAGTATTTAATATATTTATTATTATGAGAGAGGGGGAAAGCGTTACACTAGGAAGCTAGAAGATAACAACATGCCTTCTGAATATGCAGTATTACTCCAACATTGCCTCACATCCGGCTATCTATTGTGGAAGGAGGAGTTCTACAAGCAAGTAAATGGTGTGGCGATGGGCTCACCTGTATCTCCCATAGACGCCGACATATTCATGGAGGACTTCGAGGAGAAAGCCCTTCTTACTTCTCCTGTAAATCCAAGATTATACAAGCGGTACGTAGACGACACTTTTACAATTTTAACATCTGACAAAATAACTGTTTTAGACCACCTTAACTCTATAAACACTAAAATACAATTCACAATGGAGTAAGAGGCAAATAATTCTTTAGCTTTCCTAGATGTTTTAGTCATTCGAAATCCTGATAACACTATTGGTCACACTGTGTATAGAAAAAAGACCCATACCAACTGATATTTAAATGGTGAATCTCACCATCATCCTTCACAGTTAGCTACCGTGGGTAAATCTTTGTTTCAGAGAGCACAAGGGATCTGTGATAGTAAACATCTGGGCGCCGAGCTTCAGCATATTAAGCAAGTGTTGCAGTTCAACAAGCTTCGGATCCCGCGCCTACGTCACAGTGACCGAGTGAAGCCGGCTACAGTAGAGCGTGTGCCTGCTGTAATACCATATGTCAGAGGAGTCACAGACAAGGTTGGCTACATCTTGAAGCAAGCTTCCATTAAAACATACTACAAGCCGCCGAAGAAGATTAGTCAATTTTTACCATCCGTCAAGTGTAATATCCCTCTACAAGATGCAGGAGTGTACAAGTTAGATTGTGAATGTGGTCTCTCTTACATAGTTCAAACAAAAAGATCCATAAAAACCTGTGTGAAAGAACATATAGCTGACGTGAAGCACCGACGTTCCGGGAAGTGTGCAGTCTGTGATCATGTTCAAGATCGTGCCCACCATTACATCAGATTTGATAAACCACAAATCCTCGCAAAAACACCGATTCCTAACAAGTATGATGCTGCCATCTGCTTGGGATCCTATAATTAACAAAATTAAACCCAAACCCAAGCATAATACTGCAAGATTTCAAGATACTGTAAGTTCGTTTTGCATAAATCGGACCAAAAATTAATATTCAAAAACTGAAGGTAACCGGGCTAATAATGACATTGGGACGTCAAACATCTCAGTCCCCCCGTGACCATGGGTGCTGTAAAGCACCCGAAACGTCGGGAATTAAAAATAAGTAAAATCAGTTAAATAAACGCGATAGAATCCGTAAATTTAGTTTTATTCAAGAACTGTGAGTATGTGGATGTGATTTTATATGAAACATTAATAAGCTAAATATTAATCGTTTATTATACTCGTATTTACGCGAACACTACCCATTGATACGCAGAATAGAACTGCATGTGAGTGTGTAGGCGCCAATTTGTTTATACTAAAATTTTGTACCTCTACTGGAGATAACTGGGGTCTTCAGCGGCATGTAGCTCGAGCAACGCGAGAGCAAATGAAGCAGAGATACAACAATTTCAACTAGACGCGCCATTTATTCTCACTTTATGGGTAAATGCAGAGGTTTTCTAACGAAACAAACAATTTATCCGTAAACAAGTTTTATGTAAATGTGATCTATATTACGAGTATACAACTGCGAAGAAATGTAGAAGGCGTTATTTGTACCCTACACTAAATATATAAAAAAGTATTTATGCAAGATTGCGCTAGTATATAAATTCATATAAATATTACGTATCGCAGTGATATAAGTAAACAGAAAACTACTTGGGGGCAAACTAAATAAAAGAAGCGTCCATTTACCTATAGTGTATGCGAGTGTAGCTACAAATCTAAAATGAAACTATTGCAATTCAAAAATTAAACAATATGGCGTACAGTACCCCAATAGTGCTAAGCGATACTAAATATATTTAGGAACATAGGCGCGACCATACTAGAGTATATTTCCCAAATCTCGGTTTAGCAGTTTGACTCGATCAGGCCATAGGATGCTAACTCAAATCCGGGGCGAATGAATCACAAATGGTTGGGCTAATGGTTGCAAATTAAATTGGGACCAAGGGTCACAAAAATGATTAGGCCACAGGGTCCCAGATTTGATTCGGAGAACAATGACCCCAAAATTTTTGGGTACGAAAATAGCTTAAGTGTTCTGTTTTGGCGTAGTTAGTTATAACTAAAACATATTTCAGACGTGGCACGTGGCGGGTTTTTAACAATATACTTGCTATTATAGTATGTGCCAAATCGATTGATTTATAACACATATAAAGATTCAAGGGATAATGTCACGGAATAAGTACGTACTTATTCAAAAGATAAAACATTATTTTTAATATTATATAAGAAATTTATTTTTATTCGGTATTCAGATGAACTGTCTGTAACATACATAAACATAAATAAACACTCACGCCTGTCACCCAGAGGGGTAGGCAGAGACTACGGACTTCCATTTGGCACGATCCTGACATACCTCTTTCGCCTCCTTTACATCCATATATCTACGCATACATGCTCGTCGGTTAAGGGTACTTCTAACGTGGCCCATTTTCAAAATATCGCCAATTTGGTCGATAAACTTTTTCCTAGGGCGTCCCTTCCCGACTCGGCCATTCACATCTGCCATATAAATTTGCTTTGTCACTCTTTCCTCATTCATTCTTTCTACGTGACCAAACCACCGAAGCATTCCTTTCTTAATCCTGGTCACAACATCATCTTGCATACCACATTTATCTCTTATCACGCAATTTCTCACCCTGTCATTCAGATTACACCCTAGCATATTCCTTAAAGACCGCATTTCTACAGCATTTATTTTACTTTCGTGCTTCTTCTGCCACACCCAGCTTTCACTACCATACATTAAAGTAGGGACTAACACAGCATTATGAATTACCATACGTGCCTGTTTTGACAAATTCTGGTTCTTCATAATAGAGTGTAGTGCCCCATTCACTCTATTCCCTGTCTGTAACATTAATTATAAAGCGATCTGCAGTTTGTTCAATTATATCATCCATGCCACGCATTTTTTGTTCAAACTTAAGGACATGCTGAACACAGTTTTTCCATTTATCTAGCGTGATTTGAGTTAAAACACCTTTAAGTAAATTTTTAACATCTGTTAACGTGAAAGTTGTATTTTTTCGTGTAACGTACCCTTTCACATCTGCACACACAAGTTCAGTGGGGTTAAGCTCACAGTGATAAGAAGGTAACCTTACCACTGTAATCCTATCTCTTTTGCCATCTCGTCGGTGACGAAACTTCGATAGTTATCTTTAACTGCCTTTATTTTTTCCATTAAGTGGGTTTTTGTGTCCAAAGGCACGTTTGCGATTTGTTTGGATTCTATCCTTCATATTTTGTTTCCGCCAAGACATTGTTGGGTTTTTTTTCTAAACGTCTGCAATGGTAACTAGCGTTATCCATAACTATGACATCGCCGCTTTGCAGTTTTTCTACTATTTTCTAAACCAGTCCTCGAAATAGAGAGCGTCTACACTCTCATGGTAGTCACTAGTAGATGATGATTCAAATACCTAATCACATCCCTCCTAAAAGCCTTTTCATTGCCAACGTGTACAATATTAATCGCTTTCCTTTACCCGAAGGGGCTTTCGCGTTCCAACCGTGCTTGACGAGAAGATTCAATTGTGCTATCTTCTTATACCTTTCCCATAGTATGACCTGCGTTAATCCATGTTTCGCCAAAGTAAAAAATGTTACGTCCCTCGTTTCTTAATATTTTTATTTCTTCTAAATATCTGTAACGCCACAAAACTATCTTTGGGCGATGTATTTGATAACTTTTTCTGTTTCTCTTTATATATTTGAATTTTAAATAGCGCAACACACGTTGCAGGGAAGTTTTGCTCAGCTTTGGTCATCTTGATTTATACTGAGCAAAATTTTGTTCAAAGTTGGTAATTCTCCTGCAAGAAAGAACTGATTCTCATTCGCTCTTATAGCCGATTTATCAAAATCGTCTTACTTGTCAATTACAGACTTCTTTCTTTTATTAGTTATTACCTTTTCCTTTACCTTTTTTTCTGGTATTTTATGGGAATCTGTATACACGCTTAATACGCGATATATAGTGCTCTTGCTGATTCCTGAGATCTCCGAAACCTTTTCTACCATTTTAATATTTGAAGGATACACGTCTTCGTGCCAAGTGGTTTTGACATATTTGTATACGTTAATGATAATCTCTTGTTCCCCGACCGACAAAGTGGTAGGTTTTCTCTTTTTTACTGGTGACGTTAAAGAAGATGGGCCTGTAAATAAATGACAAAAATATACTAACATAGTACTACACAACATAAATGAGTATTGTTTTAGAAAATAAATACCACATGGTTACATAAAAAGAGCGCTTTAAGAAATAGAAAGGCTACGTTATCGCATTTTTACCTATTTGTACGTACGTGCTACGTTTATTATGGTTCAGCGACGTCTATTTCCACTTGACGTTGATGGACCGGGTCCTTCATAAGATTCTCCTGAACTCATGTCGATTTAGTAATGACCGTCACAGTAAAACTAATATTACAGATTCAACAATAAAATATAACGATATAACAAATTTAATTGTAAAAACTCAACTAAAACAATGCAGTGAGTGCTTTGAATTTCCCGAGACGTACACACGCAAGCGCTATCCGAACCAAAGACCGACCCAAAAAAGGTGACGCATGTCTGGCTGCCATTGTCACGTTTCTTTTAGGACGAACTGACGTTACGCGCGTTTTGTCTATTTTAAAGGGATACATTTGCAAAAGCTCAATATAGTGATTATATATGAAACTGTTATAAAATCAATTGCTGCGTTACTTACCATAAATTGAAATATAAAATATAACACATTTTCGCGATATAATGGAAGATTTCATGATATTTATAGGAACCACAGATAATATTATTTAAGAAACAAAAATACAAATTATATGTGCTGACTTAGAAGTGTGAATAATATCAATATTATATTGTTATCACATCTAAATTGAGATTTTGTAAGTTACGCTTTTTGACACTCGGCTCATATCTGAGGTCATTGTCCGTTTTTCTCAATCGATTTGGCACATACAATAATCCAATTTACTATATTAGCCGGCACGACAGAAAACATGAGCTGCCAAGAAAAGAACAACAAATAAAAAAACAGCTCAAGATATAAACAAAGAAACACTTACAGGGGTCCTACTATGGCCACGAGGCTGGTGGAACTACATATAAAAGGAATAAGGAGGATAAATGCACTTTTGCACGACAAAATTGCACTGTAAAAGCGGTCACCACAAAATGTTCGTATTGTTCTGTGACTCTTTTACTACAGGCTGCTATCACAGCCAAGATCGTGCTCCAACTGGTCGAGCGGCGGCGGCACACGTCGTTGACATGGCAGACCGCCGCGCCGGCGGCGTGCTTTCATCCTTTCATTTTTGACCAGCGCGTGTCCCATTGGACGAACAAATGACGCAACTGATATAACCCCCCTTTTAGGCCCGTTCGAAAAGAGAGCGAATGATAAAAGGAAGGATATTGTCGGCTAATAAACTAGCTAATATAAATGTAGGTGTGTTCGTTTCGGCGCAATCAAAATATATAAAATGAACGCTTGAAATTGTTATTTCCTCAAAAACATAAAGTTTATGTAGAACAAAGGAACGGTTGATGTTTCATCAATATTCATGAGTTCATTTTATTAACACATGGTACCTACCAATACTGGCAAAGTCAATGTAGTTTGATGTACATTACTATGCAAATGAACATTCAATACTTAATCTAAAATCGAAGTTCAGGGACAATAATTTTACATAGGTCTGTAAGAATTATTAATTAAATTTAAGTATTATAAGTATGGCTATTATCACTTTATTATAAATAATTTACATTTTAATCATAACTGACATTTTTTTATTTGTATCAGAACTTTATGACCCGGCTTCCCACTCGATGCTCGCTTGAAGTTGACTTTGGAAACACTAGCTGAAGTGGGCTTGGTATTTTTATGCATTTTTACTTAACTGAGTGAATCTTTTTTTTTAAATACTAAAAATCTTTATAACTTATGTTTTTAGAAAATTCTTTTAACATTGTAAAACTTAGGAGTATTAAATATTTCACATTGCCTTTTGTTTCAATAGAAACCAAGGCAGGAAAATTAAAAATATTTTGGCGGTCATGCGACGTCACACTAACGAAACGGCTTAACAACGGCCTTTCATATTTAGTAATTTCATTGCGATATTGAGTCTGTTCTTAAAAAAATTCAACATATTATATTCTTTTATTATCATAATCGTATTGCTGAACTATCCCTTAATTTGTAAATGACATTCATTCTGTTTTTTTTTTTTTTGAGATGATAAATTCCTTTCAGAAGCAATTTTTTTAATATATCACATATTTGAAGCATTTTTTTCTAAGTTTTGAGTTTGGGACCTTATAATAATGATGTTATCTTAATTTGACGTTGGTATAAAAATAAATATACTAAACAAAACTATACGTATTTAAAAATTTTACTTATTACTTTGTGAGGGTTCCGAAGGTATGCAATTTTGTAAGTTACTTTTATTACACGAAAAAGCACATTACAATAAATTACTCTTCTTCCTTTATGAGCAGAAATTTCTTTACTTTAATCATATTGTACTAAGCTTTGCTTTTTTATTGCGGTACAGAATAATATACAATTGAAGACAAAAGTCTTTTATTACATCACTGTGTTACATCAAATAAGACGAAGTATTAAGAAATTCTACATTATATTTCAGCGATATTTTTGTCAAGACGGTACTAATATGACATTTCAAATATCACATATTTTTTCAATGAGGAACCAACATAAGATCGTATATTAAATAAGTAAGATTTAAATATTTCTTATTCTCTTTCGCTTTTGCATTGAAAAGTCTCAAAATGTAAAAAATGGCAGGTAACGCAGGTGAAAATTCTAGTAAAAATTTCACTAATGTGACTAAGCAATAGTTTGTTAAAATACGTAATATATTGGTTGACTTTTTACCGCAAGGATAAAGTAGAAAGTGTAGTAAAGAAATAAAAGCCTTTGGTATAAAAATATTTTTCAAATTTATTTATTTTTTCACTGTCTTTATATGAATTAGATTTTGATCAAAAATAGTACTAATTTAAAATAAATATCTATATCTATAATTTATAATAAAAGGGGGCTCGCAAATTTATTGATACTTCGACGTCTTTTAAGTAGGGCACATGATTTGAATTTCGATATTTTCCAATCGTGTTCTTTAAATTTTTTATTAAAAAAGGTCAACCCTTCTCCTTTTCCTCACGATAAACAAGTCACGGTTAACATTTCAACACTGGTGAACATCTATAGTTTTTCACTTTTTAAGGATACAGCTTCAATTACAGTTGCTAGTTTGTACGTTTGCTTGTAGGTCGAGAGCCGTGGTAGCTCAGATGGTTAGCGCTCGCTGTAAATTTCACAACACGCGAGCAAACCGGGTTCGATCTTCGCCGGCACCAATGAAATTGTTAATTGCAATTTTAAGTGTTGATTTACCACGTGGTAGCTCAGATCGTTAACGCTCGCTGTAAATATAACAGAGCGCGAGTAACCCGGGCTCCATCCCCACCGGCTCCAATGAAATTGTTAACTGCAATTTTAAGTGCTGATTTACCACGTTCTCAACAGTGAAGGAAAACATCGTGAGGAAACCTGCATACCTGAGGAATAAGAAAAAAATATATTTTCGAATACATGTGAAATTCGTCAACATGCATTGGGACTGCGCGCCGGACACTTCCTTGCCCTAAAACCCTCTCAGAAATGAAGGTAGGCCTGTGTCCAGCATTGGGACGTATGTAGGCTGAAACTTTACTTCACTTTACTTTTTTACCACGTGCTCGGCGGTGAAGGAAAACATCGTGAGGAAACCTGCGTGTCTATTTCTCATAAGAAAAAAATATTTCGGAGACATGTGAAGTTCGCCAACACGCATTGGGGCAGCGCGGGGGACTATTGCCTGCCCTAAAACCCTCTCAGAAAGAGAGGAGACCTGGGCCCAGGAGTGGGGCGTACATAGGCTGTAACTTTAACTTTTTAACTTTTGTAGGTCGTAATATACGAAATTGTTGTGATGTGATCCGATTCCGTTAATTATTTCTATGTACACAACAGCCAAGTGACCTAGGCTATGTAAAATTTTGATCAAAATTAGTTTTCCTTAGATATAAAAAATACAGAAAAATATGGATTAAATAATATAGAATATAAAATTAAACGAAATTTTGCACTACAAGAAAGAAAATTGGTAAGAAAATCGCAATAATGCGTCATATTAAAATATTGAACGCTGTTATAAATTGACACGAAAAACTTGAGAAAGCTTAATTAATGATCTATTGTATGTTTAGTTTTTGTATTTACTCGTTTGAATTTAAAAAAATATATAAAGTTGAAATTTCTCCAGTTGTAACTGTTCTTTGTATATTTCGTATGATAGGGATATAAAACGTAATAAATTAAAATATAAATCTGGTTAATCTCTAATTGTATAAACAATTTGAAAAAAGAAAAATGAAGATAAGTTAGTAATTTCTTACATAACGCTCCGCCTTATCCACTGCGTATCCCGAGAAATCCCTAAATACACTTCACCCCGGTAATGATTCCTTTATTGCGTCACGCAGCCCGAGCCCAACGTTTTTGATTATATTATCTTTTGAGGAAATATCTCTGTGGCGGCTGAAAAAAATTTATAACATTATTTAAAACGTATCGTGAATGATCTTACCTGTAATAATGTTACCGTTAATAACAAAAACACGAAGATATGGTAAGGTGATAAAACAGTGTCTATTTATAGAAAAAACTTACTAGTTAGTGCATAAGAGATCTACTTGACGAGATCGAATTGACACGATTTCATGAACTATATAACCTCGGCGGTGATTAGGATGGCCTCCTTCACGCTATCGACCCAGTACACAAAATCATCCATATGGATGATTTTATTGTGTATTTAGCAGGGATGGTAGATATAATAAGATATAGAGTGAATGGGGCACTACACTCTATTATGAAGAACCAGAATGTGTCAAAAAAGGCACGTATGGTAATTCATAATGCTGTATTAGTCCCTACTTTAATGTATTGTAGTGAAAGCTCGGTGTGTCAGAAGAAGCACGAAAGTAGAATAAATGTTGTAGAAATGCGGTCTTTAAGGAATATGCTAGGATTGAATCTGAATGACAGGGTGAGAAATTGCGTGATAAGAGATAAATGTGGTATGCAAGATGATGTTGTGACCAGGATTAAGAAAGGAAAGCATCGGTGGTTTGGTCATGTAGAAAGAATGAATGAGGAAAGAGTGAAAAACAAATTTATATGGCAGATATGAACGGCAGAGTCGGGAAGGGACGCCCCAAAAAAAGTTTATCGACCAAATTGGCGATATTTTGAAAATGGGCCACGTTAGAAGTACCCTTAACAGACGAGCGTGTATGCGTAGATATATGGATGTAAAGGAGGCGAAAGAGGTATGTCAGAATCGTGCCAAATTGAAGTCCGTAGTCTCTGCCTACCCCTATAGGTGACAGGCGTGAGTGTTTATGTATTTTATGTATGGATGATTTTACATAACATAACATAACAACAGACATAATCCACTCTCAATTGCCCTCTTAGATTTAGGATAAAAGGGACCCTCATCAGAGATGAGCTATCTCACCGTGCGTAGCGCATGAAATGGGCACGACTTTAAACCAAAACAAACGCGATTAAATTCAAACACAATCAGAGGTTCCTTTAGGTCAAAGCGATATAAAATGCGTTGAAATCGACGATCGCATTCACGGACCCCTATGCAAAGAAATATTTGGCGAATATCGGCGGATAAAACAAAAATTTGCTATTATATTAAATAAGTTGCCCTGCAAATTTTGCCCGCTATAGAGAATATCGTCAAGAGAAATGTGAGTGATAGTTCTAGCACTAGCATCGAGCACTACACGTAACTTGGACGTAAGTTTGTCTTCCCAAATGATACCGTGATGCGGTATGAAATACGACGGCGCGTCTTCGTAGTTATTTAATTTTGGAGTCGCAAGTGATATGTAACCCTCCCTTATATATTCATTTATGATACCGTCATAAGCTTCTATCAATCTGGGCTAAGCGAACATCCTGCACTCCGAACAATAGAAAAGTTTTTCCGCCATTTGACGCGAGTCGCCAAGAGACAAAATATCCCCTTTATAGGGTAGCGCTACACTATATCGACCGACGCGATCACGAACGGTCATGCGGACGTAAATTTCCACACATAATCTATCATCTGGGCTAACTATAGGTGGAACGTTCACCTCCTCCATCTCCCAAAATTTACGAACTAATGACTCGAGCGGTTCGACAGCCATACAACAATAAGAGGTTGCCGAAATATTATCCATGATAGGGGCGGAACCAACGATGACGTAGCCCAAGGCGGTCTCCAGTGCGTAAGGCGCGGTATACGAGGAGTTGCCCCTGACCTTATTGTGTAACAAAAGATGAGGGAAAACCGATGCTCCAATGAGCATGAATATATCTCCGGGGACGGCGTAAGTATCGTCTGCCAGAGTCAAATTCTCAAAATCAATCATTGCTGAGGTGTCGACCGAAACGGTTGGCAGACGCTCGGTGACTTTATTTACCACTAATGCATTTATATTAAAGTTAATACTACTATCTAGCCGAGAATAAAATTTCAAATTTACAGAGCCCTGGGTATTTTTATTAGTACCTCCAACGCCTCTGACTACGGGACATGAAGGTATCTTATTTATTAACAATCCTAAACGCTGGCAACATTATCGCGTTATGAAGCTACTCTGTGATCTGCTGTCTAGCAATGCACGAACACTTTGTTCGTTTTCATGCGAATTCCTAACTACGATACGAGCTGTATCCAGCAACATGGTGGAAGGAGTCTTCGTTCCCGTATTCGACAGTGAGCATAGGGCGACGTCACCCGGTCGACCGTTAGAAGCGTCGACTTTAGTATGTGTAGCTTCCTTGTCCGATTTACTCGACGCGAATATGTTGCCACTTTCGAAATGTAATAACGTGTGATGTCTGCTGGCGCACTTTTTACACACGGAACTAGAATTGCATTTAGCAACTAAATGTCTGTCGCTTAGGCAATTTAAACATAAGTTGTTCGTCTATACTATTCTATAACGTTCGCTGGGTGAATGTTTACGGAAGGTCGCACAATTATGCAAATTACCTTGTTGTTTATTCTAACATAAAACACAGGCAGCGCAGCGGTTACGTACGTCAGAGGCCCAGCGGTCCTAGTTGATGAGATCGATTTGCGCTCGACACATTTCTTAACTTCTTGTTTGACATTCGAGGAACGCTTTATCATTTTAATTTGATCTTGTACAGAGGAAGCTAAGGTGTCAAATGACGGTTGCTCAGAGCAACGATGCTCCATTTCAAACGCACGCACGTTGTCCGAGTCTAGCTTCTTTAAAGCGATATGTGGAAACAAAGCGTCCATAAAGTCATCAAATTTCAGGTTCTTGAGAGCAGCTACCAATGCTACGAACTTATCTAAAAACTGCTTTAAGCCAGTGATGTTCGCGGATGATATAGCTTTAAGATCGAATATCTGGTCTAGATATAAAGAGGCTAACATTCGCTTATCTTAATATTTGTTTTTAAGCGTTTCGAAAATTAACGAATAATTGTTTGCTGTTGGTGTGAGACCCGAACAAATGGACTGTGCCCTACTACTCAATTTACTAATTAAATAATACAATCTTTCAGCGTCCGATAAAGATGGATTGTAATGTATAGTGTTTTGAAATCTATTAATAAACAACGGACAATGTACAGTGCAACCATACATTTTAGTATGTAAGCGATTTATTTAGGTCAACAAAATTTGCGTCATTCAATTTAGTTTTGAGCAATGGACAGTTGACGTTGTCGCTCAGAACACGATAGACGCGTTCTATATCATTATCAATATCGTTATATAATATCATTATTCATTATAAATAAAATAATTTTTCCTATCAACTATCATTTAAAAGTGTTCCGTACATCTTTAGGGTCCTTCGAGTTCCGTAGCGGGACCTAAAATTCGGATTTTAACGACCGGAAAAAGTGTTTCCGCTCAGTGACCTATTGCGACATAGTGCACTAAGTGACGTGTGCAATAGCTTTCCAGTCTGTACTAATAAGTGTGCAGCATCATTTCATTATCAATAAGCTCCGGCCATCGGTGTCACAAAGCATCAAGGATCAAGCAGCATTTTTGGGCGTAGCGAGTCTTGGGGCGCCGCCCAGCAGTAGCAGCTTGGAGCGCATCAGGAGATTCTAAGTCTTCGTTGGGTACTTACCACCACTACAGCACGAACGCGCCAACCACCTCTGCACAATCAGCAATCAGCATCACATCAAGTAAGATCTTTCCATTTTACTTATCTCTATATCATGATGTCTGTCAACGATGTCCTCACTACGCAGCAGCAGCTATCCAAAATTTGTATTCTAATTTCAAGAAGGACGGGTCTGATAGGAAGAAGAAGGATAGACAGACTATATCAAACGTAGATTAAACACTCTAGACAACTATTGGTTGGAGTATGAGAAGAGTTATCAGCATTTATCACTACTGGATATGGATGTACCAAGCAGAGAAAAAATAGATCAAGAACGTGAAAGATTGAAGGAGAGATTTGTCAACATTAGAGCGCATATCTAAAACTGTCAGCCTTTGAAAGAAGATAGACCTGGAACAACACTGTGAAAGCCCCCTACATTTGTCTCTAAAACAAATTCAATCACGCCACAAATAAGTACAAGATCAACATCGAGGAAAACAGAAGAAATGTTGAAAAAACAGAATAGCAATTTTAAAGCATTTCAATGAACAATATCAAATATCAACCTGGAATTATTATCAGAGAAATGGGAATTCGAAGACTTGTTACGTACTCTCCAGTCTCGTTGGGCAGCTATCGATGCCTTACACTGGGAACTAGATAGCGAATGGGATGGTTCCAATGAAGCGTATGAAGAAACCTTCAGCTTCTATGAACAAAAATTTAGCCAAGTTAAGAAAGATATCAATACAAAGATATGGTCTGAAAGTCACCGAGAAAAGTCCACAGCCCAGATGGACGTACCTACGTTCACTGGCAATTATCATCAGTGGGTATCATTCAAGGATTTGTTTTGCGAAGCAGTTTATACCAATCGAACCTTGTCAAATGCCAAAAACATGTAGTTTTTGAAAAGTAAACTTAGAGGAGAACCGGAAAAAATTGTACAGCATCTGCATATCAGTTCGGACAATTATCAAGTTTGTTGAGATTTGTTGAATCATCGATACAATAATAACAAACTAATTTTTGGGTCTCATATCAACATTATTTTAAATTTACCTATCGCTCCACAGCAAGCAGCAGCACATATTAAGAAAATTTATGACAGCATAAACGAAAGCCTAAATGCCATAAAAATCTAGGCATAGACATAAGTTCATGGGATCCTTTGGTCGTACATATATTGTCTCTAAAACTAGGTGCCGAGACTCACAAAGACTACATCGAATTCCTAAAGTATCCTAGGGATTTACCAACTTTAGTAGATTTTTTAAATTTTTTGGAAAATAAATTTACGTCACTAGAATCATCCCGACGCAAACAAGACTCCACAACAAAATCTTCTCAGCCTGAAACAACATCTCATCAAAAGAAGCCTCATTATTTTAAATCATTCACCAGCAATCAAAATCAAGTCACAAATTATGCACAGAAAAACTCACAAACAGGATATCCACTATGCAAAAATGAAAACCACGGCATATTTCACTGCAGCAACTTTCTCAAATTACAACCAACGGAAAGGCAAAATACAATTGCGAAATTGAAATATTGCTTCAATTGTCTTTACGATCACTACGGTAAAAATTGCATATCGGCAAAACGTTGCCGCGAGTGTAATGGCCGACATAACACACTCATACACCTAGCCTACGTGAAGTCGTTGACCTCAACAACAGAACAACGTAGAAATGCTAGCAACGTGTCACAAAATAATATAAATAAAACCCTCTTCAGCAACAGCATTAGTAAAAGTACAGTGTGTTAATGGCACTTATGTCAAAATTCGAGCGCTGATTGATCAGGGTTCCCAGACCTCCCTGATTACTGAGAAGGCAGCTCAAATGTAACAACTTCCTCGACAGAAAACAACTGTAAAGGTGTTATTAACATAACTTGCTCATCGGCTTACAGCGACTATCAATTTACATCTGATGTGTTTATCATGAAAAACTTAATCAACAATCTGCCCAACAAGACATTCGACAAACCAGACTGGTCATATCTAGAGAATATTCAACTCGCCGATCCTGAATTCAACGTGAGCCGCCCACGTTGTAGACTTGTTGCTGGGGGCGGACGTCTATTCTTCTATCATATTAGGCGGTATCATTTCATCACAACAATCACAACCTGTGGCACAGCAAACACGTCTCGGGTGGATTTTATGTGGCAACGTAAAATCCTAACAATGCAACGTTATTATGAACAATATAGATGTGATTCAACGTTTTTGGAAGAGAGAAAACATACCTGACGAACTCACCATGACCCAAGAAGATGCTCAATGCCAGGAATATTTCAAAAACACGACAACAAGGCAAGAAGATGGGAAATACATAGTTAGATTGCCATTTATTTCAGAAGCAGTTCAAAAATTGGGAGAATCAAAATCAAGAGTAATAGCACAGTTTAAACGGTTAGAAAAAATATTTACTTACCGAAAAGATATTGAAAAAGAATATAAATCATTTATCCACGAGTACTTGGAATTAGGTCATATGAAAATGTCGCCATGCAACAAGACGCCCGTCTACAGTCTGTATTTACCACATCATTGCATTCAACGACCGGAGTCAACAACAACCTTGCTTCGAGTAGTCTTTAACGGAGCGTCAAAAACTTCGAGCGGCTTAAGCTTGAACGACGTTATGCACCAGGGTTCCAACCTGCAACAGTACCTGTTATCACTAATTATTACCTGGCGACAGTACCAATATGCCTACACCGCTGACATCGAGAAAATGTTTCAGCAAATTCTCATTCACAAAGAAGATCAGAGATATCAAAGAATCATATGGAGAAATTCACCAACTGAAACTTTACAAGAATATCAATTAGCTACTGTCACATATGGAACTAAAGCAGCACCATTTCTTACCATGATGGTATTGAAACAGCTAGCCAAATATGAAGGTCATAAGTATCAGGAAAGCCCAGCAGCGAAGGTCCTGCAAGAACATTTTTATTTGGACGACCGGATCAGTGGGAATCATGACCTCTCATCAGCTAAAAAGTTACAATCAGACTTAAAAAAACTTACTAAAAGCAGGTGAATTTAATTTAAGAAAATGGTCAGCCATTACACCGTGTCTTCTAGAGGGAGTCAGCACAGCAAATACCAACCAGCAAACATATAACTTAAAAACTGAAGTATCTACAAAAAATTTGGGCCTGCAATGACTTACGCAATCAGATCAGCTTACTTTCGACTTGAAGATCGATTTATCAACATCAAAACTAACGAAACGAAGCTTGTTATCTAATATCTCAAAGCTCTACGACCCAGTAGGATTTTTAGCGCCAGTTAGCACAAAATGGAAATTATTATTCCAAAAAATTTGGCAATATGACTTAAAATCGGACGACGAGCTTCCTCATGAGATTCAAGTGGATTGGACGAAGATCAAAGAAGATATCAAAAATATATCACAGATACGTATACCAAGATGTTTAAAGAGCAACAAAAATGACGTCATCATTCTTCATGGGTTCAGTGACGCGTCGATGAACGCATACGCTTGCGAAATTTATTGCAAGATAGTTCGTGAAAAACAAGAGGGAAGTAAAAACATATCCGTCATCCTCGTTACAGCAAAATCCAGGCTAGTACTACCGAAAAAGAAGATCAGCTTACCTCTCTTAGAACTGTATGCAACCCTACTTTTATCAAAGCTCATAGAAAAGGTGAAATCATATTTGGTAGATTACAATATCAAAATGTTTGGATGGTGTGATTCGACAGCAGTATTGGGTTGGCTGAAAGGAGATCCGAAACGCTGGAACGTCTTTGTAGCCAACAGAGTAGCTAAGATCACAGAAGTTTTACCACCGGAATGTTGCGCTATGTCAAATCGCAGGATAACCCAGCTGACTGTGCCAGCCGCGGAATCAGCGCGAAACAGCTTCATCGACATCAGTTGTGGTGACATGGGCGTGGTTATCATACTCCGACGATGATAACGTAAAGAAGATCACTTACACCACCGATGAAGAGGTCAAAACTATAAAGCAAGTACACACCACAACCTGCTCAAGCGAATACGACGTCATTACCCAATTAATAAGTAAGCACAGCAGTTTCACGCGTGTGACACGAATATTAGCCTACATACTACGTATAAAGCAAAATAATAAGCAAAGCTATTTAACAGCACAAGAATTACAAAAGGCAAAGCAAAAAATTATCAAGCACGTACAAAGCAAGGAGTTTGGAGAAGGTATCGGCTATTTACAAAAGTATAACAAAGCAAGGCCAAATAGCAAATTATTACCTTTAAATCCTTTTATCGATTCTGAAGGCATGTTGAGAGTAGGTGGTAGACTGAAAAATGCTTCGATCAGCAAAGAAATGATGCATCCCCTTATCATCCCCCACGAGAGTCACCTGACACACCTACTCATTGAAAAAGCCCATAAAATGACATATGACGGAGGAGCCCGTGTCACCTTAACGTAGCTACGACGACAATATTGGGTCCTAGGTGGAAACAGAGCAATCAAAAAACGCCTGCACAACTGCGTAACCTGTATAAAACACAACCCTATAAAACATTATCAGCTTATGGGCGATCTTCCTGAAGCAAGAATAATTCCGTCGAGACCATTTCTTCGAACAGGGGTGGATTTTTCAGGTTTTGTGGACGTAAAATCTAGTAAAGGCAGAGGAATGAAGACCTTTAAAGGATACATAGCAGTGTTTGTTTGTATGGTCACAAAAGCCATACATCTTGAGTTAGTATCCGATTTAACTTCATCAGCATTCTTAGCAGCATTAAGAAGAATGGCGGCGAGGCGTGGCACACCACATCACATTTACAGCGATAATGGTATGAATTTCGTTGGTGCCAACAGAATCATCAATCAAGAAATAATTGATCTAGAATCCATTATCACCAATGAGTTCTTATCAGAAATAAGCTAGATGAATATCACATGGCATTTCAATGCTCCATCATGGCCCAGTGCGGGAGGTCTGTGGGAAGCGGTTGTAAAGAATGTTAAATACCACCTTCGCAAGGTCATCGGCGAACAAAACTCACCTTCGAGGAGTTCACAACACTGCTAACACAGCTAGAAGCCTGCCTGAATTCCCGACCGCTCTGCGCTATCACTGAAGATCCAAATGATATCAATTACCTGACTCCATCTCACTTTCTGGCCAGCGGTCCAGTTTTAAGTATCGTGGAGACAGAGAAAGACGAAAGAACACGTTGGCATATGACGCAGAAGATATTCAATGATGTTTGGAAGCGCTGGAAGTCTGAATATCTGACAGCATTATCCGCCAAGAACAAGTGGCAGCAATCAACTGAAAATATCAAAATTGATGACATTGTAATAATTTATGAAGCAAACCTACTTGCCGGGAGATGGGCATTAGGGAGAGTTATCGATATTCACCCCGGCAAAGATGGATTAGTCCGAGTAGTTACTGTTAAAACAAAAAACGGGACTATTAAGAGACCTATCACGAGATTAACCATCTTACCAGCTCAGTCTGAAGCAAACTATCAGAATCCCACAAACTGTCAATCAAGTACGAAAAACAATCAAGAATTAAGTTTGAAAGCAGATCACAAAAACGATAAACCAGAAAAAGCACGATCTAGTATCAAACTTTGTAATTTTATCATGTCATCACACTGCTTATTTTTACGTTATTCGCACAAACAGCACAAGGTGCACTTAATGTAACAAATTTTAAGAATACCCAGAGTTTATACTCGTACTTCGATAAAACATCAAACATGAGGCTTATCCGAGATGAATGTAAAATCATTGTTTATTACGATTTAGATCCGTACTGGCAAGGTTCGAAACTACTAAAAACATATATCACTCACCTCGAAAACATATGTTCAAAATTGCAAGAGTGACAGCAATGTGACATAATCCTATTACAATTACGATACGGGAGCACCGAGTTACACTACTACGATCAGCTGTTGCTTGGTCAGCAGTCGGCGGCGGGAATACGAGTATGTCGCGGGCTTATCAATGGCGTGGGAAATGTCGCGCATGCACTATTCGACGTACTTGACAATGACTTCGCTGAACAATATGAAAAGGATATTGAACTCATTAGAAACAATCAAAACCATCTCGTAAAATTATGGAAAAATCAGACATCAGTAACAGAAGCACAATATTACTTTCTAAAAAGATTAGAAACAACAATTGACCAACAACACAAACTCTTCCATCAGCATATCAATAAATTAGAGCAAGAAAAAGAGATACAAAAATTAAGAGCTAGCAACGAGTTTACCTTATCATCTGTAATATCAAATATCATCTTAGTTAATTTGACAAAGATACAAAATACCTTGCTCGATGTTGTTACCGACATTTATCAGCGGAAATTTGATATACCTATAGTATCACCTGAACAGTTACAAGATGAGCTTAGCATCATTTATGGACATTTAACAAAAGATCTATATTTGCCTATAGATGATATACACAACGGCGTATCAAAATTGTATCATTTACTGAGAGTAAAGGTCAAGGTCACATATCAAAATTTTTAACCTTTTAATCGAAATTAAAATACCACTTTTAACCAGAGAAAGCTATGACATCTACAGAGTTATACCTATTCCTCAATCATACGACAATAAGATGATAAACATAATTCCCATCTCTGATTACTTTGCTGTAAACATCCAAAGAGTCTCATACATACCTATGGCTGAAGCCGAAGTACAATCATGTCTACATTCAGACCTCACCACGAAACTTTGTGAGTTACGAGGTCCTGTTTATCATATGCAAAATGATCAAAATTTGTGTATCAGAATCATTCAACAGACCAATGTCTCACTAGTATTACTGTTGTAAAATTTATGGAATGCGCTCAACACTATAAACACATACTTATTTTTCTGCTGCGAACAATGCACTCTTCGAATCATATGCGGCAATCAAGTTACATCGGAGCGCGTCAGCAAGGCTTTATCAGTTGGGAATAATTGCGTGCTCAAGGGAGACGCATTCATAATCTATCCACACAACTATCACATCCACACAATGCACGCACACCCCGATTTATTAGCCATAGTTATTCCAGCTATCCACAATATAATCAACTTGACCATACCTATAAGTAAAGGTGAGATAAGCCAACCAGAGGAGAGAGAACGTCAAGCGTCTTTGAAGGAGATCGGGCGTCAAATCGATGAAATGAAAAAAGAAAACATAGATATTGAAATGAAACAGCTGTCAACCCACGACTTACACCACTATGTCATTATCTACGTGTTAGTGGGAGCACTCGGGGCAGCGGGCGTAGTGGTACTTTGGAAGCGAGTGAGATGAGCGCGCCCACTTATCACTCTCATCTTTCGCCCGGGAGCAGGTACAGTGCAACCGTACATTTTAGTGTGTAAGCGATTTATTTAGGTCAACATAATAATTTACGTCACGATGTAATAAAAATTTGCGTCATTCACTATAGTTTTGAGCAATGGACAGTTGACGTTGTCGCTCAGAATACGATAGACGCGTTCTATATCATTATCAATATCATTATATAATATCATTATTTATTTCAAATAAAATCGTTTTTCCTATCGACTATCATTTAAAGGTGTTCCGTAGAGCCAAGTTTTAATATCTTCATTAAATACAGGAATATCTATGGGGGGCAATCTTATTGATTCACGTGGGCGTACCTGAATTTCTGGTTTTGCTTCGCTCTGCGCTGGAGACTGTAAGAACTTTTCCGTCCTTTTTATACGACACAACATATCTTCAAATGATAGAAGTGATTGATAGTTCACCGTATACTTCGGGTCGATTTCTAATTCTAAACTATTAATTTTTTCTAATATATTTTCGTAATCCGATCGCAAAGAGTCCACTGTTTCGATTTCACATAAAAACGTTTCCCGCAATGAATCTACGTTGATATTTTTTTATGTGATGACTTATATATTGTATACGTGAAAAGAGTACGTCCCTCTTGGCGTAAAGAGTTTTAAGTTTAATCACATTTCCACTAACTGCCATCTTGAATCACTCTAATTAATATTAGATTAATCAGGAACAATATCGTACAACGTTGCAAGACGAATACTTCACAATGCGCTACTGTCTTATCGCGCCGTATTACGACGTTAAATTGAACACTTTGTCAGTATTTTTTTTGCGTGAAGGTAAGTTGTAAACAAACGAGATAACACACGCGTCGACTAGGTAGGAATTTAGAACTCGTATAAATCTTACAAATAGCGGGTAAGGTAAATAAAACTAAGCGGGTCTAACTATTTAAGTAAATAACTATCTATTCACCTATGCGAATAAACTAACCAAAATTTAAATTTAAACTAAACAAAAACTACATAAAATCTATCCAATATTAAATTAGAGTGTATTGTCCAAGGAATTGGTTCAGCAGTTCGACTCGATGAGGCTACAGGGCACCAGTTCCAAATCCGCTCGAATGACCAGAAAATGGTTGGGCGGCGGGCCTAGGGGTTCCCGAGTTCGATTCCCAGGCCGAGCCTTGACCCTATAACGCGAGATATTTTACTAGGTGGACTGTATACGCGGTTGGCTTCTTATGCCTCAACAAGATGTCGGACGTGGCACGCGACAACCTTGGACAATGCACTCGCTCTTCCAAATCTATTGCTTGCCAAGGTTAGGATGGAATCCTACTTGAGCACATTAGGAGAAACAAAATGGAACGGGTTATGTGAACAAAAAAGCTCAAGTAGCATTATAATTGGAAACACACTTACCGGGGTGTGATTCTCTGTTACGGTGATGCGACGTGAGGTGGTTTCTTCTGGGGCGCCCCAGAGATGCGATCCAGGCTAGCGGTGCGAAGGCAAGAGGCCGCTCGAAGGCCTATTGGAGGAATATTGTCTCGGCTTTCCCACCAATGCACCTCGGTCGGGCGCGCGTTTCTTTGGTTGAAAGAATCGCGTCACCTTCTAGACTCCCCCCTTTCCCCTTTCAGTGTGTATGGAAGGGACATGAGGTTGAAGGAAGGACAAACACTTGGCAAATATACCCTCGAACAAAATTAAAATACACAAATCATTTCCGCGTAACCATATATTGTCCTATGAATAGCTTTTAACTGAGAATTGAAAAATCCACCTTACCTGACCTTAATGTTTTAAAACGGTACGTGTTTAAAAATAAAATAGAATAAATTATTTTTCGTAGAGATATTATTAGCTTTACTTTGTTATAAATACAATAGACTAAATTGAGAATGGTTCTTTTCTTACTCGATCCTGCTGTAAAAATATTTTGCAATATCGACAGGTCTTTGATATTGAAATAGTTTTAGTTGAAACGAGAGCACATTGTGGTTGAACATGTATATTTTAAATTTAATTTTTGTCAAGATATAATTTTGTTTATGTTACAATAAAATTTTGTACAAAAATCATACCATCTTATACAAAATGGTAAACGTTTGTAAAATAATCATATTAATATTGGGATATTTTGTAATAAAATAGTGCAACTTGTGATAAAATAGTATTTAAAAAACGGATCTCATCGGTTAATATTTTATCATTTCCAGCTTTTTCTAATAATAACTTAGTGTCTTTATACGAATAAGTAAATACTTACGCTTTAAATATATGTACAATATTTATTTTATTTAATTACTCTAGCGGCCTTGCAATATAATTCAAGTATTAATTATAACAATACTGTCTACGCGTCAGCGGACATTCCTTAAGCTCTGCTTGACGCCCAGACATATTATTTTAAATGTTAATATGTGATTGCTTTGATATTTTAAGAGTAAAATTCAAATACATGTAGTGTGTATAGAAGGACACTGGGCGCATATTACATAACATTATATATTTGAGGTGTGCTTAATAAAGGACAATTGGGATAAACGTTTGTAAAGAAATATATTGTTTTTAATATTCTTAGCGCTTAGCTAAAATCCCACCTGATGGTAAGTGCTGATTTAGCCTAAGATGATAAACGCACTGACAACATAAGCCTATACACTCTTTCCTTGAAAATACCCACATTCTAATTGAACGGGAAGACAGATAATGGCAAATATTAAAAGTAATACTATTGCAGAAATCAATGATTAACAATGATTAATGAAAAAAGTAAATAAAGATAGCCGACGCCCTAGATCTGTTGTAATAAAATTTAGTACCCCGAGAATACGTGATTACTTTTTAACTTCTTAACATTGATTTAACAAAACAGCTAAGAGTCAAAGTGAAAAGCTTATTAGTAGTCATACTACTTTCTACTCGACTCGACTCGACTATAGCTACTTTTGTGCACGGATGAATATCTGATTCTTCCAACTTGCAGTTAACTTTGTTGGCAATTTGCTTAACAATTGTGATTAAGTTTTCATATTTATGTTCAGGTATATTTTGTATTTCAAGATTGCCGGCCCTAGAGTGCTGTACAAGTCGTGTAAGTCTGTAATTAAGGTTGATGATTGTACTTCGTAGTGTTTTATTTTCAGATTTTAATACATTAATTTTCTTACAATTGGATTGCACTTCGTTTTGAATATGTTCTCGTTGACATTCGACTTTGTATATAACCTCAGATATTTTGATTGAATTTATCAAGAACTTCCTTTGTTTTTACATCTAACTGTTTTTTTTTTATTATCTTGGCTTTGAAACTGTCGAAAATACTTTCTAACTCTTCTCTAACAATTTGCTGTATATTTTAGGCGAATACTTCCAACTTTTGTACTTTACCCCTTCTTTAGTTTATATTTGTTGGGATTTCCTCACTATCCGAATCAGGTTGACTTGTAGTTGTTTTAATTGGTGTGTCAGTGTTGTCAAATTTTGGTAGATTACTACGGCAATATAGACAAATCCATTTAGATTTGAATTCCTCTGGTAACTCTTTTAATAAATTTTTTTATGTTGACACAGTTAAGATGATATTTGATTTTACAGGAGTAACAGCTTAATGTATTAGGTGATAACGTATGTCTTTCGTAACATCCAAATTTCACTCTTGCTAGACTTAGAATCATAGACTTAAGATAGTAATAGAACGACATTGTGTGCAAGTGAGAAGAAAATTCATTGTAGAAATGTAGCAAAATAGAAAAGGATAGCAAATCTCATGACTTTGCAATCGATTTTAAATGGCAAGTCGGCACGCAAGAAATAAGCTCCTAGATATTTTGTAATTTTTCCGTGTTAATAATAGAAATAAACCTGTTAGTTGCACATTTAAAGGGTAAATTCTCACGACGTCATCTGTAATAAGACGCATCAATTTTTGGTTAAAATTTATGTCAATAAGGCCCGCATGTTAACATTGCGACTAGCGGCCATATTAGTGACTCAGTAGAACTGTTAGTACCGTTCGCAAGGTCAGCCATCGCTTAATTGTATACAAAGTACCTCTACCACGTGTTTTTATAGCTTTTATTTTCGTTATCCCGTTTTATTTTTGTTATGTTTTTTTATCAAACTTAATCTGTTACAACGAGTAGGAGAGTAATTAACAGCCGTGCTCGTGAAATGATCATTAAAGTGGAAATTTATTTTGTAAAGGAGAAAGAGGACTCTAAGTTATTGATACAAAATATACACCGTGCTTTAAAAACTGTTTCGGACACTACTGAGGACATATTAATTTCAAAACAACTTGTGACGGACATTTTAATTCATCATTCATTCATTAACCTTAATTATACAGGAAATGAAACAACATTAAGAAATATTTAATGATTTCTTATATTTACGCAAACACTACACATTGATTCAAACTATATTTACGAATTTTATCGCTAATTGATAGAATCAGGCGTTACTTTGCGGAAATCCATTATAATAAATAATTTATTACTTTACAACCTTCCGCTAACTAAATACAATGATGTGTCTTACCTGGATTGAAGAGCACCTCCCGCCCTCCCTCGGTTGCATGCAACAACTCCGTCACCACTAGTCCCAGCACCACTACTCCCCCGGCCCCACCACTTCGAACACCACTATTCCAGGTAAGACACACCATCGACGACAATACGTCACGTGTTTCGCCTCTACACGAGGCATCCTCAGGTAATGTAGACTCTACGGCGAATGACCGCTAAGTGAGTGGCGAGCCAAAACAGCTGCATTTATACACGCCCACACAACCACTCCCCATCAAAGTAGCGAGTGACCGCGCCGCGCGATAACAAACCTGCGACTAATTGTTATGATTAATATTTTTTAAATATTTTTATTATTATTTATATTGATATTATTATAGTTATTTATTATCATTAATTTTAAAATTATTATTAAAAGACGTTTAACAAAGGTGAATTAGAAACATTTGTTTGTTCATTCAGCAGTGCATTGTTACCATTATTATTTTTTTTAAATCTCCAACTGTTCCAGCACACACAGCCGCAGCCCCTTACTACAAGTATGTAAGACTTCAAAGGAATGGTCGCTGGCTAGGTTGTGCTAAAAGAGATGTTTAGCAAAATGGGATTTATCAGGATTGCAATTTCTGTACGCGGCAAATTGCTCTTTATAGCACGTCCCGAAATTGCGACCAGTCTGACCCACGTAAACTGCGTGGCATTCGTCACAAATAACAATAAAAAGTCTGTTTCATCCGTCATATTATCCTGCTGCTGCTTTGAATGATGCTTATGGATTCTCAAATCGTACGAAGACTTCATCATATCATATAGATCCTGTAAGTTTGGTTTTCTAACAGGCTGTTGGGAGTGCGAGGAACTACCAGTATGTGGTGTTGCTGGACGAGAATTGTCTGATTGAGTACTTTCTGAGTGAAATTCTGGAGATTCAGGAGGTGATGAAAGATTTGTTGTTGTCGACCTTGATTCCATAAATGGCTGTAAAAAACTCATTTGTTCTTCATATTTCCGTGGCGGGATAAATTGAGCGGCTTGCCCACTTTTTTATTTTTACGGCGTTTCAATGCGTTGACGTAGCTATTTCGTAATTTACTGAAACAAAAATAATTATCTGTGTATTTATATTACAGATTTATGGCAACTGAAAATTATTTTCGATCATTGGGGTTCAATTACCGTATGGGGTTTGTTACAGTAAAGATCATAGTAGAACAAGTATGTAACGCAATTTGGAAGAATTTGGCCCCTATTGTAATGCCCCAAACTAAAGCCGACAAGGGACTGTAGAGGGACTGCTGTCATTAAGGAGAGTAACGGGTACAGCCAGAAGGTTAACGATGTTATCCAAGGTGACGACTTTGAGCTGTTGAAGTCTGACCCAACCAAAAAGTTTACTTCGGATAATAGAGTATGTATACAAAAGACGTCATATGTTTTTCCCGATCACAACTTGTCTCGGAGCAATCTTGTTCCAATTAATCCTCAAGCACCCACTTTATATGGATTGCCTGAAATACATAAAGAACATGTTCCTATTCGTCCAGTTGTCTTATATATAGGTGCACCAGCTTATTTCCTTGCTAAAAAATTAAACTTCTTCTTTCGGGAGAAATCTGGTTTCAACCCAACTTACAGCCTTAAAAATAGTTTAGATTTCATTTCCAAAATTAAAGATATTCATATTCCACCTAAATCTATGTTGTTATCTTTAGACGTTGATAGTCTTTTTACAAATGTCCCATCCCCTGACTGCTTCCAGAACTCTTTGAAAAACGTCGTCTACATCCCGGGGAAAAAATGATCTTAACTTAACCTCTCTCTGTATGAAACCAAATTATTTCCGGTTTAATAACCGTTTCTATCTACAAAAAGAAGGGCTAGCTATGGGCTCCCCTCTAAGTTCACTTATGGCGGACATTTTCATGGATAATTTCGAAAAAGAACATAAAGTTTTTAAACAAAATATTTTATACTATTATCGATATGTAGACGACATAATTATTTGCTGGACTGGCACAAGGTGACAACTGGATGTTTTCCTTAATAAAATAAATAGAGTCCACGAAAAAATTAAATTTAAGCTTGAATTGGAACAAGATCGCTCCCTTAATTTCCTTGACTTAACAATAACAGAAAGGAGTCGTTGCATGTTTTTCAAATTTATCGAAAGCCAACTCATAGCGACACGGTCATCCCCGCGTCATCGTGTCATCCACGGCAACATAATTTAGCTGCTTTTTATTGTTACATCAATCGTCTGTTCACCGTTCCATTAAGTAAAGAAAATGATTTAAAAGAACTTAATATAATTTATCAAATTGCAGTCTCTAACGGTTTTTCAAAAAATCTCATTAATAATCTTATTAAAAAGAAACAAAAGCATTATGTTCGCAATTCTTCGTACGCGGTTCGATCTCAAAGTGTCCGGCGATATGTGGGTGGTTCAACCTACTTAGGCTCCATTGAAGTCTTACATACTTGTAGTAAGGGGCTGCGGCTGTGTGTGCAGGAACAGTTGGAGATTTAAAATAATAGTAATGGTAACAATAATGGTAACTGGCGTATGTGGACTATGAGAAAGCCTTTGATTCCGTCGAAATTTGGGCGGTGCTACAGTCCCTTCAGCGGTGCCAAGTTGACTGTCGGTATATCGAAGTGCTGAAGTGTTTGTACAGTAGGGCTACGATGGCTATCCGAGTACAGAACCAGAGCTCGAAACCTATCCAACTGCAGAGAGGTGTAAGACAGGGTGACGTTATATCCCCCGAAACTCTTCACCGCTGCATTGGAAGACGTTCTCAAGCTACTGGACTGGAAAAGGATACGGTATTGACATCAATGGCGAGTACATCACTCACCTTCGATTTGCCGACGATATAGTCCTTATGGCAGAATCGCTGGAGGACTTAAGCACTATGCTCAATGACCTCAATAGTGCCTCCCAACGGATAGGTCTTAAGATGAACATGGACAAAACAAAGATCATGTTCAATGTCCATGTCACACATATGCCGGTAGTTGTTGGGAGCACTATGCTCGAAGTTGTTGACGAATACGTTTACCTGGGACAAATAGTCCGACTAGGTAAGTCCAACTTCGACCGAGAGGTCAATCGACGGATTCAACTCGGCTGGGCAGCGTTCGGGAAATTACGGCATATCTTTTCGTCAGGTATACCTCAATCTCTAAAAACTAGATTGTACAACCAGTGCGTGTTGCCAGTGATGACTTACGGATCTGAGACGTGGTCCTTCACTGCTGGCCGTATGAGGACGCTTAAGGTCGCTCAGCGAGCTATGGAGAGGGCTATGCTCGGAGTTTCTCTGCGTGATAGACTCAGAAATGAGGATATCCGCAGTAAAACCAGAGTGACCGACATAGCCAAACGGATTAGTAAGCTGAAGTGGCAATGGGCCGGCCATATAGCTCGAAGAACCGATAACCGATGGGGAAGAAAGGTTCTCGAGTGGCAACCTCGTACCGGTAGGCGTAGTGTAGGGCGACCCCCCACTAGATGGAGTGACGACCTGGTAAGACATGCAGGAAGTCGATGGATGCAGGTGGCTCAGGACCGTGCTTTGTGGCATTACTTGGGGGAGGCCTATGTTCAGCAGTGGACTTGTGAAGGGCTGTAATGATGATGATGATGATGAACAATTCACTGCTGAATGAACAAACAAATGTTTCTAATTCACCTTTGTTAAACGTCTTTAAGGCTAATCTTTAATAATAATTTTAAAATTAATAATAATAAATAACTATAATAATATCAATATAAAAAAATAATATTTAAAAAATATTAATCATAACAATTAGTCGCAGGTTTGTTCGCTACTTTGGTGGGGAGTGGTTGTGTGGGCGTGTATAAATGCAGCTGTTTTGGCTCGCCACTCACTTAGCGGTCAGTCACCGTAGAGTCTACATTACTTGAGGATGCCTCGTGTAGAGGCGAAACACGTGACGTATTGTCGTCGATGGTGTGTCTTACCTGGAATAGTGGTGTTGGAAGTAGTGATGCCGGGAGTAGTGGTGCTGGGACTAGTGGTGACGGATTTAGTGCATGCAATTGAGGGAGAGCGGGAGATGCTCTGCAATCCAGGTAAGACACATCATTGTAATTAGTTAGCGGAAGGTTGCAAAGTAATACATTATTTATTGGATTTTATCGCTTTTATTTATGTTATTTTTAATATCCGACGTCTCGGGTACTTTCCAGCACTCATGGTTACGGGGGAATGAGGTGACTGACGTCCCGATGTCAAAGTTTACCTGGAGTACCTTCAGCTTTTTAATTATTGTCTTTGATCTGATCTACACAGAATGAACTAATTGTGTTTTAAAGTCGTGCTGTGGTATGCTTGGGTTTAGTTTTAATTTTATTATTTATAGGGTCCCAAGTACATGGTAGTACCCAGCCCCCTTCTCTATTGAAATTCGGATGTTTTTTTTTAATTTCAATAGCCTCACGTATCATCCTTCGTAGAAATCGATGTTATTTCCCGAGAATTTGTGGTCTATCAAATCTGATGTAATGGTTGGGGCCATCTAGGATATGATCGCAAACTGAAGACTTCCCGGAACGTTGATGCTTCACGTCAGCTATTTTGTTCTTTTACGCGGGTTTTAATTGATCTCTTGTTTGCCCTATATATGACAGACCTCAATCAACTTCAAGCTTGTACATTCCTCCATCTTGTAGAGGAATATGACACTTGACGGATGTAAGAACTGACCAATCTTTTTTGGCGGCTTGTAGAATATTCTAATAGAAGCTCACTGCAAGATGTAGCCAATCGTATCTGTGACAACTATAACATATAGTAGTACAGCAGGCACACGCTCGACTGTGGCCGGCTTTACTCGGTCACTGTGTCGTAGGCGCGGGACCCGAAGCTTGCTGGGCTGGTCACCCGACCACCCCATATAATGCTCATTCATCATAGAGAGCTTCTATAATAATGCTTTAGTATAATAGACCTTACTATCATAAGTCCCTAATATAGAACTGGTCATTTTGCTACAGTACTTCAAGCAGTCGGTCACCCGACCACCCCATATATTGCTCATGCATCAAGGAGACCTTCTATAATAATGCTTTAGTATAATAGACCTTACTATCATAAGTCACTAATATATTTATGATTAATCATTTTGTTACAGTACTAAGAGCAGTCGGTCACCCGACCACCCCATTAATGCTTATGCATCAAGGAGACCTTCTATAATAATGCATTAGTATAATAGAGCTTACTGTCATAAGTCCCTAATAGCACTAATCAATTTGCTACAGTACTTCAAGCATTCGGGCACCCGAACACCCCATATAAATGTACGACCTTGAGTATGCGTTAGCTCCGGTAGCTCCTCCATACAAGCCATCTATACATGAACACCCCCCATAATTTAGGAAAATTTTCTTTTATACACGAACTCCCTCCTTGAATTTTCCACTTATCTTATAAATGTTATTTATCTTTATTTTTATAATATTTTCGACCTGTATTTCTATTATTTATCAAATTTTGAATATTTCTACAGGTTTTTTAATAAATTTATTTATTTTGAGAGACAATATTTTGCCTTTGATTTACTATAATATTTGTCTAGTGTCTGAAATATACTTATCTTAACTTTTTGCTTATTAATGTAATTTTATTGTTTAATATATATCTTATAAGACTATTTTTTGATGCCTCCTTATATAGAAATTGATTATTTATTATTAATAATAATGATGGGCCGTCACAATATGCAGAAGAAATAGCGTTGGTGATAGCACGCAGCCTTGTGGTATTAATAGGCTTGTAATTGGAGCTTGCACCGTCTCCAACGACTTTAATGCTCCGATCTGCAAGAAAGCTGGTGATCCAATAGCACAATTAATCGGGAAGACCATAGGAAGGAAGCTTCGAAAGAAACACTTTGTGCCAAACCCGATCGAATAACTTTGCAATATCCAAACTAACGGCCAATGGCTCCCCCTTGGAATCTACTGCCGCCGCCCATCCATTTGTCAGGTAGACCAGAAGATCACCAGCTGATCGACCACGACGAAAACCGTATTTGCGATCACTAATCAGCTAGTGATCCTCAAGACACCTCATGAGCTGGCTGTTTACAACGGACTCCATTGTTTTGGAGAACAAGGAGGTGATGGCGATAGGCTGGTAGTTGGAAGGGTCTGAGTGGTCGCCTTTTTTAGGGATCGGGTGGACGAAAGCCGTCTTCTATGATTTAGGTACTACTTCTAGGGAGTACGAGTACCGGAAAAGATGCGTTAAAACCGTTGCCAATTCTGGAGCATAAGTCCTCAGCACAATAGAGGGAACTTCGTCAGACCCACTCGATTTGTGGTTGTTCAGGGAGAGGAGTATTTTGCGAGCTGAGCGCTGTATGAAACGCACCTCCGGTATGGAGCACTCACACCGCGGAATGGTCGGCGGCGTACTTCTCCCGTCACCGAGAGTCGATTTGGATGCAAAGAAAGTACCTAACAGATCGGCTTTCTCCTTTGCGACATGGGCAAGTGAGTCGTCCTCCCTGTGCAGAGATGGAAGAGATGGTTGACAGAAATTCTCTTGGACAGCCTTGGCGAGAGACCATAATGCCCAGTGCATTATGGTCTCTCGCCATTCCAGAAGGAATCCGAACTAGTTTCTCGCTAATTCTGCCTATGTGTCCTCATTTTACCTTGGCAATGACTCTTTTGAAGGACCTGGAAGCCGAATTACTCATTTTTTAGAGCACTAGTGCTTACATCACGGGACGTTGATGCGTCAGCCGAGGCTTGGTAGCACTCCTGCTTATACATGATGCTATTTTACAGGAGCGACCAAACCATAGCTGAGATTTGCCTCCACAGAGGAAAAAATAAAAGTTCCATATCCTGAATTACCACATCAGCGACAGAATCAGTAACAACGTTGGGATAGTCCGACGAGAAACAAACCCGCCCCGAAGGGTAGGATGCAAAGAAAGACCGCATCCTATCCCAAGCAGCAGACCGATAGTGCCAAACACGGCGGCAGCCTGCATAATGCAACCGCATTTTTAGCGTGACTGGCACCACACTCTGGACAAGACAATGATCCGGAAGATCCTAAAAAGGCATTGACGGAAATCTGATATCCATCTGGATTTGAGGTCAGCAGAAGGTACAACAGGTCTTACACATCTGGAATCCACGTAGGCGAAGTAACCAGAAGGCAAAATCATGAACAGATCTGACCGCATGATCGATTGAACGTGAACCAGGCCATTCAGCGCGGTGGGCGTTGAAATCGCCGGGGATCACGAACACTGTGGAGAGGATCTGCTGTGGCAACGAATTTGTAGCCATTTGGACGTGATCGAAGAGTTGGTCTGTTTTGGCATTACCGCTATGGACCTATAGAGGCACCCGTAGACGCGCGGATATGGTCGTCTCTGTCTACGCGTAGCCAAATTATGGACGGGTCCGAACCTTCAAGACTGCCGAGGCATTAAGAACAGATGTGCTCGATATACGCAAACTCCAGCCCGAGGCTCAAAGGAGTGTTTCAGTTTGTACCCCGATGGAAGAGATACAAAAAATCAGCCGGAGAGGACACCTGCTTCTCGGTCGGAAAGAGCAGAGCCAGTCTCACCGTCTCGAGATGGTAGTGGACGGCGATTAGGTTAGGATGAAGTCCCCTGATATTGCAGAAATTCACGGATGGCATGGTAGTGATTACCTTTTTTATGTGCAAGCAGCTATGCAGGTCTAAGGAAAGTGACCAGTATCACTGCGACCTAAAAGATCTATTGTGATCGCTGCTACGGCTATATTTCACTGCTAAGCCCTATGTCTTCAATGAATAGAAGGAGTTGCTTAGCCGTGAGCAATTTAACTTCTTCTGAGCGGAGTACATAGTTTCCCAGATGAGTGTTACATTTGCACATTAAGGGTCCCCAATCAGTTAGGATGTGCAGATGGGTTTCTTCTGTTATGGAACAGAACCGACACATCCATTAGTTGCTTAGACCCAGAATGGACATGTGCTTTTTAAGAGAACAGTGTCCAGTTAGGGCTCTTGCCAGAATGCGCAATTTATTTTTACTTAATCCCAGGGCTTCTGAAGTGAATTAACGATCAAAAGCCCGGATTAATTTGTTTAGCCTGGTGTGTCAGACCAGATCTTAAGTGATTTGTTGTGATAAAGAGTTTCAAGGGTCAGTCGGGCTAGACTTCTTGGATTCCACAAAATGGCTCAGGTCCAAATTTTGTGCACTTTGAGCCCTCCCGTACAAGTTTGTTGGCAAATTCGTTGCCTACAATACCTGCGTGACTCAGAACCCACCATAAGACGACCCTGTTATTACTTCCCAAAGCCTCTTAACGGTTCACGCAGTCTTCAACTAGTGGCTACTCGGAAACGATTAGTGTATTTTAATTTTATTCGAGGGTATATTGCCAAGTGTTTACTCATCCTTTGACCTAATATCCCTTCCGTAAACACACTGAGAGGGGAAAGACGAGAGGCTAGAAGGTGGCATGATTCTTTCGACAAATGAGCAGCGCACCTGACCGAAATGCATTGGTGGGAAAGCCGAAGCAATATAAGCTCGCGCGCTGCCCTCGAGTGCTCTCTTGCCACGCGCTCTTGCCACGCTCTCTTGCCTTCGCGCTGCTAGTCTGAACCGCACCCGGAGCTGTCGCGCTCCAGTAGTAACCGCCTCACATAGTGTGAGATATCGTCGCGAACCCCTCTTTTCCTTCGAACGACTGGCCTGGATCACATCTCTGAGGCGCCCCGGAAGAACCCACCTCACGTCGCATCACCGCAACGGAAGCGCCTCAGCCGCATCGAAGTCACACCCCGGTAAGTGTGTTTTTCCTGTAATTCAGTGCGTGCTTGAGCATTTGTTTTTTAGTTAACCCGCCCCATTTCATTTCTCCTAACGTGCTCAAGTAGGATTCCTTCATAAACTTGGCAAGCAATAAATTTCAAAAGAGCGAGTGCATTGTCAAGGAACCGCGTGCCACATCCGGCATCTTGTTGAGAGAGAAGAAGGTTCCCGCGTATACAGTCAATCTAGTATAACATCTCGCGTAATAGGGTCAAGGCTCTACCGGGGAATCGAACTCGGGAACCCTAAGGCCCACCGCCCAACCAACTAGCTTCGAGTTCATTAAGTTTCTCCTCAAGTCCTCAGCGCTAGCAGTGCCGCGTGACTATCTGAGTTTATATAAATTATATGCTTGAAGTAGTGTTTTTGCAGATTGACTTCCGCACACTGAATTATGGCGAAAATTTCTGCCTGGAAGATAGAGGTGTATGTTCCAAAGCCTACGTCGAGGCCCATTTTAAACCCATCGGTATACCATATGGGGCTACCGATCTCACAGATAACCTGGCCATTCAGCTATTCTTCTCTGGAGGGTAATTCCACTATATACTTTTTATCAGAAGTGTGTAGTGGACGCGTGATATCTGAGATCATGCAAAATCGGTGATTTCTTAATTGAGTCGAGAATGGATCTCAATCTGTAGAAGAGCAAGCTCAGACCGCCCTGGGTGTTAATTCTTTACCTAGCACTCGCCTTCTTGTCTAGAAAAAGGTCAAGGGCCGTTAGGCATAGAAGTGCATTAAGAGCCGCTCAAGGCGATGATCGCATAGCTCGAGTTGCCATTAAGCAGGCAGTCCTTCGTAGACTATTTAGTCTGTCTGTTGTTGAGAATCAGCTGCACTATGCTGCTGTACAGCCATAGGACCATACTGGGACGCAAGCCCCAGTTGTTCCCGACCATACGACTTCACGTACCTAAAGCAATTTTTGCCTTACGGCATACGTTGCTAAGGTGAGAGTTCCACGTTAACTTCAGTGGAAAATGGTACATCTTTACCATTAAGATTTGGTGGGACTAATTTGACCAAACGTTTTTTTTTTTGTGAAGGGTATTTTAACAGTTTTATCAGCATTAGGTGATAAACTGCAATCCCTACACCAGTTATTTATGGTGTTGGTTGGTGGTTGGTATGGAGTTACCTTGGTCTTGTTGCTCAGCTTGCCCCGAGCAGTTGTCAACTTGAGCTCTTGGTTCGTCTCTGTTAAGATCATTATGTTTTTAAATTCATGCAGCTAAAACGATAATAAGTTTATTATTACTTTATACTTTTCAGGGACAGAAGAAATAGAGAGAGCCTCATAAACATATTGCCTTTTAAACAGAGCAATCTTGTTTAACTGACTCCTTACCTTACTTAAATTATTAAGTTTACATTATGTTTAAGTCGAATGTTAAAATAATTGTGTTAAATTATTAATTATTAAATTTTTGTAATTATTGAAAGTAATACTTAAAATATGAAAAATAAAGCAGCCATTATATCTTCCGTATCTCCGGTTTTGATTCCCCAGCAAAACATTTTATTATATATGAATAGGTATTTACTGAATTAAGTATCTAACTATTTTTATTTGATCATTATTATGTTAAAAAGAAATTTCGAGGAAACTTTCCATTGCCGTAAATATTTATTTCTAAAGGTCATAGCTGAAAAATACAATTCTCCGATATGATTCTTGGGAAAAATTGTTACAGTTTATTCGGTAAACTTACCTCTTCAGAGATTAGAAGGATTTTGTACGTTTTGAATTATGCTGCTTATTTTCGGGAACATGTTCTAAGAATATTTTTTAAATATTTTAGAATATCATGTAAATATTTAGTTAATTTTGAAGAATGTTTATTGAGAAATGTTTCTTGCTTGCAGGTAGAATCAAAAATTTATTGTGTGCCTTCAATGCGAGATGCGTGATACTCATCAATTATGATTCACGAAAGGTGATAATGTTCCATTGAAGAACTACAGACAATAAACCTCATAGTTATTGGTAAAAAATGTAAATGAACCTATTTTAATTTATTTAATAATTTTATAGAACAGAAGGATGAGGTACGAGCAGATAAGGATAGTGCTCCGCGAAAATAAAAGTTGGGCTTTTTGCGCTTCAAATGGGATCTACTATGATATAGAAACTAATATAATAAGCAGTAGAAAAAACCAGAAGAAGCTCTTGTGAAATAGTGAATTAATAGGAAAATCCCTCAGCCGAAAAACAAAATTAGAGTATTATTATCTCTCTCCGGATACAGGTCAAAAATTTATTTTAAAACAATTAACTCTCTAATTCTTTAAAACAGCAACAATTAGTGACTTTTTATATTTACGCAAATACTACACCTTAAACGATATTAATTTTATGGATTTCATCCCGTTTAATTCCGACTTTTTTATTCTCGACGTTTCGAGTGCTATAAAGCACAAAGCAACGATGGTCACGAGGAGGACTGAGGTGTTTAACATCCCGATATCATAGTTAATCCGGTTACCTTCAGGTTTTGAGTATAATTTTCGTGTATGCCGGCCCCAGCATCAACATATCGTTGCAGTAAGTCCCTCTTTTATCGGACTAGCGTCATAATGTGTTGTGTAGAAAAACACAATAACTTATTTGGGCCCAACTCCAGATCCAAACCCGGTACTTTTTGATTAGCAGTCACGTTTGCAACCATTAGACCAACGAAGCAGTCAAATAAGGTAACATTAATCTAATGTTAAACCACTCTTGAAATTATATGCACATTGAAAACGATGACTGGTTAGTTCTATTTTTTTCGGTATCCACTCTCCTCATGTCTTTTAGGATTTTAAAATTCAGTGATTTATTCTTTTATTAAACTACTTTTTACGAAATTACTGCTCAAAATATAAATACTACATTGGATAATAAATATAAAAGACTTTATTTTGACATCCATAGTTTTATACGATATATTTTGCAAACTAGAAAAGCTTTGAAAATAAAAAAGATAATGATGACGGATGAGATTATTATACGTTACGTCACATGAAAAGAGCATGTTTTGTTGCGAACTTTTCCCAGTCTGCCTCATTTCAAAACATAACACGCGTCGTGGTCTAATTGGAGGTAGGGTGTAGTAGGATGGAATTCGTTAGAGAATACCTTAAGGTTACATGTTAACTTGCAAATTGAAATGGAGAACCAAGTTGGTTTGACGAGAGCGGAATAAAAAATAAGCCTGAAATTACGTAAAGCATTTACTCTAATAGTAGGTACATGTAAGTTCAGTAAAAGAAATTACTTAAATGATTTTATTTTAATTTTAGGGAACCATTTAGCCAACAGCAATGTTGCTATATTTTGTAGTTGGTATGGCACGCCCAATAATATGAATCCGTAATGAAATAAGTAGTACCAAAAGTGGTGGTGTTCAATCTTGAAAATGTAAATGTTCTTGTTCACAGATTTTGTTGTTAAAGAAGAAAGTATTGGCTGGTTAATTCACAGCATATAATTATCCTGGCTCTCTATGCGCATTAGATTGTAATACGGCAGAGTACACACTACTGCTTGGCAGCAGAACTAAGTAATAATGTGGTATCCCAGGGACTGAGATGGAGTTCTTAGTTTTTGGTAAAAATAATTTTTTGGTTCTCTTGTTTCACCACACCAACCACCACATCATGAGTCTGGTATTATGTGAGAGCGTAGACACTCACCGGTCGAGCCGATCCACTGGTGCTACAACCATAACGTAGCTGCAGCATGGCTTTACCACGTATAAAGTATTATACGTGATAGGGTGGCTTTACCATGCGATGCTGCACATATAGGTTTTTGTGATATTGCTGATGTGCTATATGATGCCAAGTGATAAAATAATGTCATGATGTGCTCGTTTCTAGCAGTAAAAACGGTCACTGCTTACGCGTTATGTTTCGAAAAGCAAAGGCAATATTCGTATGTCATTTTATTATAAAAATGTAAATATAGAAACAGTAAGTCACTGCTTACGCGTTATGTTTCGAAAAGCAAAGGCAATATTCGTATGTAATTTTATTATAAAAATGTAAATATAGAAACAGTAAGGCTTAAAAACATGCTACGTGAGCTCTCGTGAAGAAAAAAATGCTTAAGTTACAAAACGCTTAGTGTGCCAATAGTGACTTTTATCGTTGTTGCCCATCGGACCGGAATCTAATTACAGCGCCGCAGTGCTGCCCGTTAACATTGCCGTTTTTTATTCTTGTTTTATTTGCACACTAAAAAAAGACGTCTGCAATATGTAATATTCTTGCTGAATATTTTGGCACTTTTGAACTATTTACATCAACTAAAAGTGTAATTTATTTATATTCGGTTTAGAAAATTACCTAAATCTAATAAATAATTAAGAAAATTTATTAAATGACTCATGAGGTCAAATAGTTAGTAATTAAAAAATAAAAATAAAAGTTAGATCGTGATAGCGATGCATTGTACAAGCATCAGCAAGTAGCAAAATTTTAAATATGATGATTTTGCCTGAGAACTAGATTTTTAGTGCAACAAATTTTAATGTTCGCATACACTTAATTTAACCACACAGAATTTATACTTTTTCCACTGATTACTAATTTTATAATTATCGAAAATAACAAACACTGCTTTTTTTTTTTGAAAAGGTATTGAAATAAAATTTCTGGAATGAGTTGACTTGTTGTTCCTTTTCATCGCAAATAATCGCAATATCGGATAGCTGTCAAATTCATTCATAAGATATAATTTCTATGAAAAAAGTAACTTTCTTGTTTTATTGAATCGCATATGTAATTAAACAACAAAATAATATAAAATAAGCAGCGGTTCACTTTTCTTTACTTTGCTCATTTTTATCCCTTTAGCATCTCAAAGAGAAGAGTTGTTGAATTTTAAATTTCATTTTCGTTTAGCTTTCGCACCAAAAACTTGTTTCATGGAGTGCCGACTAAGTAGCTTTATAATTGCTTCAAAAAATTGTACCTCATATTAATGCGATGTCGTAAAGGATTCCTCTAGAAAAAAACTAATTATAATATTGTTTACCTGATTGATTAATAAAGAACTATTCGTAATATCTTAAGAAATAATCTTTTTATTGTCAACATGTATAACACTTATACCGGTATAATACTTATATTGGTGGTATAAAGAAATACATCAATCACCCTCTTTCATCTAGTGGATGTCGTAAGAGGTGAATGTATAAAATATCAGAAAGATTTCCTGGCCTATGTTATAGGGCGGTGTTGCCATCTCATTAAATTTAGACGTAAAATATTCAGACCAGCGATGGATAGTAGCATCGAATGTGCAAGATTACTTTTTTTCTTTCATTTTTTTACTTTTTTTTAACGACTTCGTGGCGCAGTGGCTGCGCTGGAGGTCGCGGGTTCGAATCTCGGACGGAACAAATATTTGTATGGTCTACTAATAGTTGTTCGGGTCTGGATGTTTGTCCTTGTGCAATTTATGTTTGTAAACTGCCCCTACGATACAAGAGAAAATCTTAGTGTAGGGGTAACGTTTAAAAAAAAACAAAGAAAAGAAATAGAATAGATGCCTACTTCGATTGCAAATCCAAATAAGAAGCGTCTCGATTATGGCGTATGACACTACACTGAGTATGAAGGCAATTTTTTACTTGTTTGCGTTTTTCTACAGAGAAACCATAGGTATTTTAGTATTTCCACTAAAAGTTAGCCATATAATTTTATTGTGGTATTCTTTACAATTATTTTATAATCCTTTAATAACACAATAGTATTTGAGCTCAAAGTCAACTGCACTATTGGATATGTTGGGTATGAAGAGTTTTCTCTGAACACCACGTTTGGCAGGTCCACCCTAATTTGTCCCGTGGATGAAGTATACGGTGCTTCGGGAAAGGCTAGAAGAAATGTTAGCCTCCGATAAACAACGGAATAAGAACGCAAACCATTAGGTAACGGAGTCGGCCTGATTGGGGCCTTGGTCCATTCCATTTACCAACGGACGCACTATTGATTTTTAGAACCTCTTCTATTTACTTTGGAGGAGGCGATTCTGCTTAGACTACATATTCCGCTTGGTATACGACGAATCTATTTTACCCAAGATGTACGCTTTGTTAGTTTTTGGGTAATATCCGAAATGGAAAAATTTACATTTGTCCCAGAAAACGCCATTCTGATGCAAAATTCTCGTTGATGATAGTAACAATTATTACGCATTTTTATATCTCAGCATTTTCTGGTTAATGATAGCATGCGTCTAAACTAAGTGCATATTAGTGTTAGGTTTGATCATATCTTATAGGCTACAAGTACCTAATTAAGTTACCTGTGTGTTAGGTTGTGAGATAATTTGCCTAAGCATAGGCGTTGCCTCTTTTCCAGTTTACATGAAATTCTTAACTATTCTGCATATTTGGAATTACAATTTTCTATAACAGTTTATAGGTCTTTGGTACTAAACTCAAGATCTTTATAGATTTGTGTAATCACTTCGGTATGACGTAAGCTTTTGATAGTAGAATGAGTACTACAATTACATTCAGAATGTGCCAGATTCGGATTCATCATCATCATTACAGCCCTTCACAAGTCCACTGCTAAGCACAGGCCTCCCCCAAGGTATGCCTCAAGGCACGGTTCTGAGCCACTTGCATCCATCGACTTCCTGCATGTCTTACCAAGTCGTCACTCCATCTAGTGGGGGGTCACCCTACACTTCGCCTACTGGTACAAGGCTGCCACTCGAGAACCTTTTTTTCCCAACGGTTGTCGGTTCTTCGAGCTATATGGCCGGCCCATTGCCACTTCAGCTTACTAATCCGTTGGGCTATGTCAGTCACTCTGGTTCTACTGCGGATATCCTCATTTCTAAGTCTATCATGCAGAGAAACTCCCAGCATAGCCCTTTCCATAGCTCGCTGAGTGACTTTCAGCGTTCTCATACGGCCAGCAGTGAAGGACCACGTTTCGATTCCGTAGGTCATCACTGGCAACACGCACTGGTTGTACAACTTAGTTTTCAGGTTTCGAAGTATACCTGACGAGAAGATGCGCTGTAATTTCCCGAACGCTGCCTAGCCGAATTGAATCCGTCGATTGACCTCTCGGTCGAATTTAGACTTACCTAGTCGGACTATTTTTCCCAGGTAACCGTACTCGTCAACAACTTGGAGCTTAATGCTCCTGACAACTACTGGCATAGGTGTGACATGGAAATTAAACATAATCTTTGTTTTGTCCATGTTCATCTTAAGACCTATCCGTTGGGAGGCACTATTGAGGTCATTGAGCATAGTGCTTAAGTCCTCCAGCGATTCTGCCATAAAGACTATATCGTCGGAAAATCGAAGGTGAGTGATGTACTCGCCATTAATGTTAATACCGTATCCTTTCCAGTTCAGTAGCTTGAAAACGTCTTCCAATGCAGCGTTGAAGAGTTTTGGGGAAATAACGTCAACCTGTCTTACACCTCTCTGAAGTTGGATAGGTTTCGTACTCTGGCTCTGTACTCGGATAGCCATCGTAGCCCTACTGTACAAACACTTCGGCACTTAGATATACCGACATTCAACTTGGCACCGCTGAAGAGACTGTAGCACCGCCCAAATTTCGACGGAATCAAAGGCTTTCTCATAGTCCACATACGCCAGGCAAAGTGGCAGATTGTACTCTTTGGACTTCTGTACAATTTGCCGAAGGGTATGTATGTAGTCTATGGTACTAAAGCCTTTTCGGAAACCGGCTTGTTCGGGAGGCTGGAAGTCGTCGAGTCTGCGTGCGAGACGATTCGTAATGACTCTCGAAAACAGCACGTAGACGCGGCTCAGAAGTGATATCGGTCTGTAGTTCTTCAAGAGGGCATTGTCACCTTTCTTGAAGAACAAGACCACCGAACTTCTGTTCCACGGAGTAGTGCCACCATGGAGGACGGAATTAAAAAGCCTCTGAAGGACTTCAAGTACCGGTTTTCCACCCGCTTTCAGAAGCTCCGCTGTAATTTCATCCTTGCCCGGGGACTAGCCGTTTTTAAGGTGCTGGAGAGCCATTCTAATCTCGCTCACTGACGTCCGGGATATCATCGGAATAGTGTCGGATAAGACTTGAAGACGGTGATGTGTACAGCTGCCCATAGAACCTCTCAATCTCACTCAGAATCTCAGATGTCCCGGAAACGATGCTGCCATACTCAGTTTTCAGCTTTGACAGTTGGCTCTTACTGGCAGACAGATCTCTGGCAAAGACTTTGGAGCCCTTGTTCCGCTCGATCGCTTCTTCAATACGAGCAGTATTAAAGTTGCGCAAGTCTCGCCGCATGCATTTGGAGATCTGTCTGTTCAGTTGCCTGTATGCTGTCAAATCTGTTGACGATTGCAGCCTCATCTCCCCGTCTAACAGCTATGAGATTAAGAGTGTGATCGGAGAGTTTTTTGTGTTCTTCTGCGGCCGCTTCTGGAAGAAAGAGTTCATCATAAAGAGTCTGTTTTTCTCCATAAAGTCGGCCAGCAGCTGGCCCCTACGGTTCCGTTGCCCTACTCCAAATTTCCCTAACTTCAGTTCACCGCTTTCTCTTGTGCTTAGTTTTGCGTTGAAGTCTCCCATCAACACCTTGTAGTGGGTTTTGGAGGAATTCATGTCTCTGAAAATATCCTCATACATTTCCTCCACCTCCTCATCAGGATGTGCCGAGGTTGGTGCGTAAATCTGTATGACCTTTAGCAAATACCGTTTGGTGATTCTGAGTATCAGGTACGCAACCCTCGTCGACACACTCCCAATCTTTACAACGTTGTTGACGAGAGACTTGTGGACTATAAATCCAACACCTCCTTGGGAAGATGGTCGCCCTCCTGGTGATAGAACAAGTTGACGGACTCGAGGATTACCGTGTCCTCCCCCTCTCTTCGGACCTCGGAAAATCCAATGATATGCCAGCGCAAGTTGTCTACCTATTCTTCCAGCTACAGTATCTTCTCGTCAGTCCTCAGGGTGCGTACGTTATATGTTGCCAGGTCGAATCGTCATAGGTGGCAACCGAACCTCCACCAGAGATTCTTAACACCCCTGCCCCGCCGTTACCATGGTCGCCACCGTAGCCAGGAATAGCGGGACCATCGGGGACTGGGGGCCTTTTGTTTGCATCGTTACTCATGGGGGGATATTTGCCATAGTTGCCACGCTTGGCGAGCGGGTTGGCAACCGCAGTTTTTTATATATTATTGTTTTTATTAGGAAAATGCTGCTGCCCATCTCCTGCCTGTCTCCCTCTGTCGCCTCTTACGACAACCAGGGGAAGTTATGGGGTAGTGGATGTTCTCAACCGCCACTATACTGCTTCGGATTCGGATTATTTTATGTATAAATTCAGCATACTTCCGGTTTTTAGGTATTGTGGTTTATTTGTTATATTGTATTGAAGTTTTCTACTACTCTTTACGGCTTCGGTTTGGGATTATTTTACGTATAAATTCCGCATACTTCGGATTTTTAGCCATTGTGGTTTATTTGTTATATTGTATTGGAATTTTCTAATACGCTTTCTAGGCTATACATTTATAATAGCGTTAAATTTAGTTTATTAGGTTCTGTTGGTTAGTTTTTTGTGAATATCAGAAGATGCATGTATCAGAAGTTAAGGTTTTCATTACATTTTTTTTTCGTTTCTTGTCTCTATTATTTGATCCTGTATAGCAATCAGGAAGCCTTCAGTCGCTGGAAAAGGACGCCATGAATAAACACAGCGCTCTGAGCATCAACGTCGACATTAGGTTGGCACCTGTCATGTCGATATCGCCCGTATAGACTTATCGGCATTATAAGCCCACTCGGTGAGTTTTTAATTGTTATTATTATTATTGGTATATTTATATTGTTTTCAAGTCTAAGTAAGATCCAGAATGGAATATCGTGAAATTATGCAAAGAAAATTTCCATTTATAATAAAAGTGCTCACGTTCCCGTGAGGTACATGGCAATTCTGAAGATCAAATACTGCTGTAAGGATTTCATTAATTTGTAACGCTAATTCTTTATCTTATGTTTTCATTATTCTAGCTTTTTATTTTTCTTTTAAATGCCCTTGATGCTTCTATTTATCAGCCTTTGTAACTTGCTTGTTATTTTCATAAATGTGGCATTGTTCACAAACATAATTTTTGGGTTTATGAAAATTTGTATTCTTATTTTTATTAATGATGTCTCGGTATTGTCTCACGGTAGTCGCCTAAGAAGAATATTTACTAGAATAAAAATTTCATTATATTATAACTCGAACATTTATGGGAAGGATAAAGAGCTCTAATGATATTTTTTATATGATTTTTGGCGAGCTTATTGTGATTCTACAGTAGAAAATGCTTTAACTGAATTTGGTTTATCCGCAGTAAATCTTTTTTTTTCAGCACTTATATGCTATAACCTATAAACTTGCCAATAAATTCCAAATACTTTTAAACATATCAAAAACTCTTCGCCAAATATCTTCTGTCAATTTCTCACCGCATTTTTTCGACACGTTACGGGGCAAGAAGTTTTCATAATTCTCTTACCGTGTAGTATTGCGTTTCTACTAACATATTTAAAATTTCTATTAATATTATATTGCCTCTCCTGATCTTTCGATTTTGTTTATCAAAATGTTCCCCTAGCCTTCCTTTATCTTTTTTAGCAACGGAAATCTATTTACGCCGTTTGGCGTTATTAGACGGTGAGTTTGTGACATAATTAGTGTCAAATGCAGAACTACCATTTAACTGAAAATTAACAGGTGATGGGGCAAAACGACGACTCCGTGGCGCAGTGGTTTAGCAATGAGTGGCTACGCTGGGGGTCGCGGGTTCGAATCCCGCACGGAACAAGTATTTGTATGGCCTATAAATAATTGTTCCGGGTCTGGATGTTTGTCCTTGTAAAATTTATGTTTGTAAAATGTCCCCACGATACAGGAGAAAATCCTAGTGTAGGGGTAACGTTTAAAAAAAAGAATTATATGGCGATGGCGAATAATATCATAATAATTTTCAATTCTGGATGGGCGATTTGTCTGGAGTGTTTTCTATGACTGAAGGCGAACAATCCTTTTCGAGTTCTATTATCACCACTAGACACCCAAGGCGAGAAGCAAGGAATATCATCCGGGAATATTATGTAAGCGTTAAAAGGATGTTCTGCAATACATCCTTGATATCATTCAAATCACGAGTATTGATAGCTCTTCTTCCGTGAAATTTGCATCAGGTGGTAACGAAATCTCTAAAACAATAATTTAATTTTAAAACACAAGAATTAATATGTTTTTGTTAAACATGCCAATAACGATTAATAAAATATATCACAGATAAATGAACATATTATGACACAATTAACACAAGAATATCAAAAATTGAATTAGTACATTATTATAGCTAGATGAGTCAAGTGTCTTCTTTAGAAAGCTGGTTCGCCTACTGTTGTAACTGTAGTTGTATCAGTATACGGCGTACTAAGCGACGTGAACAGCTATTATGAAACAAAAATAACAAAATAAATCTTATGCACACAAATAAAGATATCTTACCATCTTTATCCCTGTTTTGCATTATGTCACCGATTACTGCGTTATTTTTTATTGTATTGTTGGTATTATTCACATTATCATTGAGTTCTCTTACTCATATTAATTAAACATATAATACAATATAAAACAACACAAGACACATACATCCACATTTTTTTACCAATTTTACGAAACAAAAATATTAACTAAAATTGCATGCGCACTCACCGCCATTCCTCGATTACTGAGTCGACTGAAACTTGTATCAATTCGTCCCACCTTACGCCCCGCTTACACTGGTAATATATTATTTGGACCAGTATAGAATTTACGATTTTAACTGATGTTGAAATTGACTTAGTATGCGTGCAATTATCTCGGTAATTACTCTTCTTTTTATTTATTTTTAAACAAAAAATTAAGACCTAAGTTAATTATGTAAATTTATATAAAAAGAATAAAATACCTAAATTTGTTAAATGACTCAGTATACTTAGGAAGCATCGAATATATAATGATTTTTTATGTTTACGTGAACACTACACATTTAAATAAAACTAGTTTTTACTGATTATATCGCGTATATTAACTTATTTTATACTCCGAAACTTGCGAGCGCTTTACAGCACCCATGGTCACGATGGAACAGTACCCTGGCAGACAGTGAAACTATGGTCAGTTTTGATGTGCAGTAACTGTTCACATGCTTACCTGTTATAAACTGCATCTCAATTGTAACTAGATGGCTGGAAGAAAACAACATGTCCGTAGAATATGCAGTACAAGCAAGTGACGTTGTGGCGATGCGCTCACCTGTATTTGTCTTTATCGCCAACATATTCATTAAAGACTTTCAAAAGAAAGCTCTGCTTATTTCTTCCGTAACCAAGATTTAACAAGCGGTACGTAGACGACACTTTCGCAATTCTACCTTTAGATAAAGTAACTGAAATTTTAGATAATCTTAAGTCCATAAATTTTAAATTTCAATTTACAATGGAGTTAGAAGCAAACGATTATTAGCTTTACTAGATGTGATATTGTCCGTTGCAAGAGATGGACTAGATTACTTACGTCCGCTCCAAAAAGAGCACTAATTAGATCAGAATTACTGCCCTATGAAAACTTTTTGTTAAACTATTTTTTCGTTTTAAAGAAAACCAAAGACACTATGCAATAGACAATAATATCAAAGACAAAGATATGCTCTTTTATTTTAAACCATAACCTGGCAAAGTTTCTTAGAAAAAAAAAAAGAAATCACTCTGAATTTTCGGCGTTCCACGTGTCGCTTTGATGAAGGTGCTCCTTCTTTTTATAGAATTTTATATTTGTGTCTGGACTAAATACGAAAGTATTATACTTTTTTATATTCCTTGTAATATAGTAAACACGTAGATATATAATTTGTGGTATAAAAAGTGAAAAGTAAATTGCCAAAAGTACTTCAAAATCCGGAAGGCCCATTTTGGCGGTTGGGTCATAAATGTGTTATTTTTCAAATTCTCATTGATTTTTAGTGTAAAATGTAATTAAATAGTTTTCTTACATATTTCAAATAACTTGACGTTGTATTTATTTCAAATTCACACAAAACAATTTTTGAAATATTGTTCGAAATGTCATACAGATACATTATTATTTTTTTTTAATTATTTAATATTTTAATATTTTGGTATGAGTAACGAATAGAAACACATAAAACATAAAACTATACATATTTCCAAACATTTTCATATAAATTTCTCCAAAAACAAAAGTGTAGAATTCAAAGTAGTAGTAATTTTGTCACTAAAATTGAAGTATATACTACTACTATGTAAAGATTATATATTACGTTGTAAAGATTGGGAGTGTGTCGACGAGGGTCGCGTACCTGATACTCAGAATCACCAAACGGTATTCGCTGAAGGTCATACAGGTTTACGCACCAACCTCGGCACATCCCGATGAGGAGGTGGAGGAAATGTATGAGGAAATTTTCAGAGCCATGCATTCCTCCCAAACCCACTACACGGTGTTGATGGGAGACTTCAATGCAAAACTGGGCACAAGAGAAAGCGGTGAGCTGAAGGTGGGGAAATTTGGAGTAGGGCAACGGAACCGAAGGGGCCAGCAGCTGGCCGACTTTATGGAGAAAGAGGGACTCTTTATGATGAACTCTTTCTTCCAGAAGCGGCCCCAAAGGAAGTGGACCTGGTCGAGCCCCGACGGTTCGACAAAAAATGAGATTGACTTCATTATGACGACCAGACGCCAACTGTTCAGTGATGTCTCAGTGATCGCAAGGGTGAAAACTGGCAGCGATCACCGAATGGTTAGAGGCACACTGAACCTAAACGTTAAGTTGGAGAGGTCTCGTCTAATGAAGTCAACGCTCCGTCCCCCTCGTGCTCTGATCCGGAATCCCGAAACCTTTCAGCTCGAGTTACAAAACCACTTTCAGTGCCTAGAAGATTGCAATGCAGTGGACGATATGAATGACAAGCTCGTGGAAACTGCCCATGCGGTCGGAGCTAAGTTCTGCAAGACCCGCCGCAGAAGAACACAAAAACTCTCCGATCACACTCTTAATCTCATGGCTGTTAGACGGGAGATGAGGCTGCAATCGTCAACAGATTTGACAGCATACAGGCAACTGAACAGACAGATCTCCAAATGCATGCGGCGAGACTTACGCAACTTTAATACTGCTCGTATTAAAGAAGCGATCGAGCGGAACCAGGGCTCCAAATCCAAGGGTCTTTGCCAGAGATCTGCCTGCCAGAAAGAGCCAACTGTCAAGGCTGAAGACTGAGTGTGGCAACATCGTTTCCGGGACACCTGAGATTCTGAGTGAGATTGAGAGGTTCTATTGACAGCTGTACACATCATCGTTGGAGCCACACGCAAGTGTGAGTAAAGATCCAAGAGCAAGTCTTATCCGACACTATTCCGATGATATCCCGGACGTCAGTCTGAGCGAGATTAGTATGACTCTCCACCGCCTTAAAAACGGCAAGGCCCCGGGCGAGGATGGAATTACAACGGAGCTTCTGAAAGCGGGTGGAACACCGGTACTTGAAGTCCTTTAGAAGCTCTTCAATTCCGTCCTCCATGGTGGCACTACTCCGGAGGCGTGGAGCAGCAGCGCGGTGGTCTTGTTCTTTAAGACAGGCGACAACGCTCTCTTGAAGAACTACAGACCGATTTCCCTTCTGAGCCGCGTCTACGTGCTGTTTCGAAAGTCATTACGAATCGTCTCGCACGCAGACTCGAAGACTTCCAGCCTCCCGAACAAGCAGGTTTCCGAAAAGGCTTCAGTACCATAGACCACATACATACCCTCCGGCAAATTTTTAAGAAGTCCGAAGAGTACAATCTGGTACTTTGTCTGGCGTATGTGGACTATGAGAAAGCCTTTTATTCCGTCGAAATTTGGGCGGTGCTAAAGTCTCTTCAGCGGTGCCTAGTTGACTGTCGGTATATCGAAGTTCTGAAGTGTTTGTATAGTAGGGCTACGATGGTTATTCGAGTAGAGAACCAGAGTATGAAACCTATCCAACTGCAGAGAGGTGTAAGACAGGGTGATGTTATATCCCCGAAACTCTTCACCGCTGCGTTGGAAGACGTTTTCAAGCTACTGGACTGGAAAGGATACGGTATTAACATCAATGGCGAGTACATCACTCAACTTCGATTTGCCGACGATATAGTCCTTATGGCAGAATCGCTGGAGGACCTTATCACTATGCTCAATGACCTCAATGGTGTCTCCCAACGGATAAGTCTTAAGATGAACATGGACAAAACAAAGATCATGTTTAATGTCCATGTCACACCTATGCCGGTAATTGTTGGGAGCACTGTGCTCGAAGTTGTTGACGAGTACATTTACCTGGGACAAATAGTCCGACTAGGTAAGTCCAACTTCGACCGAGAGGTCACTCGACGGATTCAACTCGGCTGGGCAGCGTTCGGGAAATTGCGACACATCTTCTCGTCAGGTATACCTCAATCTCTGAAAACTAAAGTGTACAAACAGTGCGTGTTGCCAGTGATGACTTACGGATCTGAGACGTGGTCCTTCACCGCTGGCCGTATGAGGACGCTCAAGGTCGCTCAGCGAGCTATGGAGAGGGCTATGCTCGGAGTTTCACTGCGTGATAGACTCAGAAATGAGGATATCCGCAGTAAAACCAGAGTGACCGACATAGCCCAACAGATTAGTAAGCTGAAGTGGCAATGGGCTGGCCATATAGCTCGAAGAACCGATAATCGATGGGGAAGAAAGGTTCTCGAGTGGCAGCCTCGTACCGGTAGGCGTAGTGTAGGGCGACCCCCACTAGATGGAGTAACGACCTGGTAAGACATGCAGGAAGTCGATGGATGCAGGTGACTCAGGACCGTGCTTTGTGGCATTATTTGGGGGAGGCCTATGTTCAGCAGTGGACTTGTGAAGGGCTGTAATGATGAATGATAATGCTATACAGGGTAATTTATGTATTTTATTACAATTTCTAGCAACCAAAATTTATTCGATAGTTTATACATTCAACAAGAATTCCTGTAAGTTTTGTCCATAAATATTGTCTCACAGTGAAAATATAGCAAAATTTGCAATATAGCAAAAAATTTTCTAACTTACAAATTTTCCCGCCATTAAGGTCCCGAGCGAACGGAAGTATAACATGTCGCGCGCTGTCAGAGCGTACATAATCCTAATAATACCTTGAGCCACACTGTGTATAGAAAAAAGACGCTTACAGATAGATATTTAAACAGTTGTTCTCACCACCATCCTTAACAGATAGCCACCGTGGGTAAATCTTTATATCAGAGAACACGAGGGATCTCTGACAGTAAGCACTTGGCCGTCAAGCTCCAACACTTCAAGCAGGTTTTGCATGACAACAAACTTCGGGTCCCACGCAAACTTACAGTGAACGAGTGCAGCTGACCACAGTCGAGCGTGTGCCTGCTGTACTGTCACTGTATATGTCAGAGGTATCACTGACAAGATTGGCTACATCTTGAAGCGTGCTTCAAAAGCAAGTTCCGAGTACCAAATGTTTTCGAAAAATTCTCTAACGGAGACACAAATAATCTAAATATAAAGAAGTTTGCTGTATCTGTTCAAGTAATTGATTTAATTTTGTGCGTTTGTAATGGAGGTATCAAATTGTATTTATTAATTAGTATTGATGGTTAATGGTGTGTACCCTGAGATATGAAATAAAATCCACTTTGAGATCTTAAAAAGGATTTTAAAATAATTGTTATTTTAATTATATACTTAATAAAACATTTCTTCATCAAGTTGAAAGATCTTTATTTTGTTAATAATATTTCTTTGCCTTTCAACATTCGACAAATTCTATTCTAATTTCTTCGGATGAATCCTTTGTATAATATTTTATTGAGATATACCAACACCGTATAGTAAAGCCAGAGAGAAATAGAGTGTGTGAGAGAGAAAGAAGAAGAAAGCGTTTTTTTATTCCATTCTTATTCGTGCTCGTTAAGTTTATGAGTATGAATTTAAAGTATCACTTTGCTCATATGGGCTAATAATGTTAAGAAAACATAGGCAAATCCAATGTAGTAACAACTTTTTTAACATTTTTAACAATTGGCTCTAATTTGTAAGAGGGATAGCAGAACCCCATAACCCACATTGCGTGACCATGTCGTTTCTATTTTGTTAAAAAACTATTTTTAAAAACCGACTTCAACATTAAGTACCGTTTTAAAATATATTTTTATTTTTGTGGATATTCGTTTGGTTGAAAATCAGAGCAGTTTAGGTATTAAATGCACGTAGTTGATATCACAGTATGCGAACAGACCGCGTTTCGATTACCACTGGCAATAATTGAAATAGCTTATTGCAATTTTAAGTGATAATTTGCTAAGAGCATGGCGGTGAGAGTAGTATCATGAGGTAAAATGTCTCAGTGATTAAAAGTCGTATGTGTAATCGTGTTCATACGTACGAAGAGAAGATGGCTGGGTGTTATTATCTGCTTGGGATCCTATTATTAATAAAATTAAATCCCAACCCATGTATACAACTGCAAGACTTCAAGATAGCTTAAGTTCATACTGCGTAGATAAAAATAAAATTGTTAATTTTAATCTGGTGGTAGTCGTGGTTAACTGTGATATTGAGACTCCGAACACCTCATTTCCCTCGCGACCATAAGTGTTTTCAGGTGCTCGAATCTTCGGGAATATAAAATTAGTTAATTTACGCGATAAAATCCGTAAAGTTATACTAGTTTTATTTAAATATGTAATGATCGCGTAAGTATAAGACATCATTAATATTTCAAAGGTATAATCTCTTTTTACATTCGGTGAACATAAGAAGTGATTTTTTTGTGTTAATTATTAATCCCACGTACGTAAATCCAGCTGATTGAGAAAGGAAACTTTTTCTTAGTTAATTAAAAAAAAACCTAGTGATTGGAACAATGGCTATATTCGTCATGCACTCTTGATAAGGAGGTGGTACGCAGCATACGTCATCTAAATAAAAGGTTGACAGGTGACATAATGATCTTAACTTAGCCATAACCGAACCATGTAATTTGGTAAAAACTTACGAACTGTGCATAAACCTGTCTAAAAAGGTAACACATTTAATTTAATAAAAATGTTTTACCATCTAAACCTGAAAATTTTCTGTGATTTTTAATAAAATCAAATAAGAAATTCGGGGCTAAAACAAGCCATAAAATAGGAGTTGGAGAGAGTATGCTGTATTTAAAAAAAATAGTTTGAATAAATACGAAAAAGTTACAAAGGTTTAATAACTTTGTAATTCAAATTCTAATATAAAAATTATTTATTTTTTAAGCTATTGCATAGCTTCTATCGCGGGCCTTGAGCGTGGTGGACCGAATCCAGAAATTCATTCCGTAACGAAAAAACTTCACGCTCCCCACTCCGACGGGCACGGAGGTGTGGCTTGAAGGCCGTGCATTGTCTAACGTCGTTTATGTGCGGAAGAATTTATTTTATTTTAGACGACGGCTCCGTGGTGCAGTGGCTTGGCAATGAGTGACTGTGCCAGGAGTCGCGGGTTTGAATCCCGCACGGAACAAGTATTTGTATATCCTACAAATAATTGTTTCGGGTCTGGATGTGTGTCCTTATGCAATTTATGTTTGTAAGTTGCCTCCGCGATACAGGAGAAAATCCAAGTGTGGGGGTAACTTTTTTTATAAAATAATTATAAAAGAATAGTGAATATTAATTGTCTGTAAATAGATATACGATTAGCTTTATTTATTCTTTACATGAATCAGAAACTGGAATAAATACCATTAATTAGAACTAAACTTATTTTAAAGTTAAAGGAGTTATAATCGATAAGTCTATGTTTGAAAATTGGGTTTTGTTTTTAAATTTTAGCAAAACATGTACTTGCTTTTCTATCAGACATTTGATGTACGAGTATAAAAAACACCTTATAATTTATTGGTAATTTAATTATTTTTTGAAAACAGTAGCAATAAATATAATTAACACTGACTTAATAATAGGTACTAATTATAACTTAGAACATAAATGAAAAACTCATGACAAGGAAAGTGGCTCAGGACCATGCTTTGCGGCTTTCTTTGGAGGAAGATGTTCAGTAGTGGACTTGTGAAGAGCTGTAATGATGATGATGATTCGAAAACTTGCACGATTAAATTATAAGAAATCGACGCTTTTTTTTATATAGGTTAGGGTGACAAACGAGCACACAGTTCACCTGATGGTAAGTGGTTGCTGCGGTACATAGACATCTACATCTATCCTCGATTACGAATCAAAATGCAGATGCGTTGTCACCAGGGAGGCCTAAGATGAAATGCCTCGTTTCATTTAAAAAGTGTCTCTGGTTCTCTACACTCACTATACGAAACACATAATCATTAAGCTACTATTTTACATTGATATTCTGTGAGAGCGTGGTCCTTCCCGGGTCGAACCGACCCATTCGTGCTACAACTATACTTCTAATATAACTGCATGGTTCTACCACGTATAAATGACGTGCTTCATTTTTTTTTCATTTTAAAATTGTTCTCGTAATAATCTGATTGTAAATAAATGTTCATTATTTTTTTTTATAAATAGCTTATCGATTAAAACAAATGTTTAAAAATAATTGAATCGTACTAATTAAAGTAGTAGGAATGTTTAAAGTTGAAATTGGCACTAAAAGGCTGGTAATTGGGCCATCCACCTTACAAAGCGTGAATATAAAATTTTTATCAGATGCGTGTAATCACTCTGGGAGCTTGTAGCAAACTGAACTCGCGGCCAACGTGTGGACGCGGCGACCAAACTCTGCCAACAATCCTTTGATCTTTTGTAAAAAACCGACACCACATGGATCTCGCGCCAACTTGTGGGCCATCGTTCCAATGCATACCAATGAAGCCCAAACACCCCGTCTACACGTTGGCCAATGCTATTGGCCACTACATTCGCCACTGTGTTGGCCAACGTGTAGAGGCGCCGTAACGTCGCTTCAGTTCGGCAGACTTCGGCTCGGTGTTTGTTTGCGTGCGACTACGATGTATGCGTGTAGAATAGCTGCTGTAACTTGAATTAATATCAAAGAAAAAAAAACAAATAAAAAAATACTACATAAATAAATAATTATAATTGCATAAGTTGACAAAATATTATGCAATAGCTTTACCGCGGCAGTCCCCGAGTGCCCCACGTATTTTTTACATATAATAATCAGTTGGAAATCTTACAAAGAAGTTTGGGCTCCATTACCCCTGACTTTACTTTACTTTATCGCTCAGGTCTAAGGTTAAAGACGATTTGTCTGAATATAACAGGAGAAATACAATTTCTGTTATATTTAACGGTCGAGATTAACTATGACCAATTAAAGTAAGGGCTACTAAACGAATTATTCTTAAGTTTTCTTTATTATATATAAAAAATATGACTAATCAAAGTACTTGAATATTAGGTACATAAATCCCACATATATCATTCTGGAGAATCTCATCCAGAGAACATGGCATGAGACCACAGTCCGCATGTGGTACAACAATATAATACCTTATTATTTCATCAAAAATTTCTCAAATATTTAATATTTAATAAGTAAAATTTGCCATAATTCTCACCGTCCACGTCTATTTCATCATTACTGTAATCTTTGCATAGACTTTTATTTTCTTCATCTTCGGTGTCTAAGATAAGTTTGAAAGATTTTCTTTAAAATTTTTATCGACTTTTAGCCTATTCCTAGAAGAAGGGAATGGCATGTTATTGTTTTCGCTGCTTGTCTTTGAAAATCCCTCTTTAAATTTCAGTTTAGCGTGTAGAAGGTCTTTCTTGCTATAAGCTGATTTGGCGGTGGTTCTTTGACGTTTTATAGATATATCTGTTAAAAATAATATAAAACATCACTAAAGGCTACTAGCGTTATGCACCATAACCACAAACTGTCGTTTGAAGCAAAGTTGAAAATAAAAAAGGAGGCGTCCAGAAGTGTTGAATTAGCCACTTTGGCCCTGAGTCGCTCTTGGATACGTAAACGATTTCCGCAAACTGCATCATTGCACTTACTACTCACGCAAATTAAACAAATCTCATGCAGTATCATATCACATGTAAATAAGCCGATTATATGATGTCTTATTAAATTTAATCCTTTGGCTAACAAATATGCCAGGATTACGTAAACTTAAAGACAAGTACAAAAATAGACGCGGCTGACGCAATAGGCGGCCCTGGCAGTGTAGTGAAATTTAAGTAAAACATTTAAATTTTATATATGTGCAACTACTGGGATAGCTGGGCTCGGAATATTATTTTCAGTGGCTTTTTAAGGGCATATAAAGTATTCTATAAAAACATGTTTGTTGTAATATTTAATAACATTAGATAAAATTCGAAGAGTAGCTTACGACTTACAATAATTTATTGTTGTTTATGATTGGCAAATGTCTTACCCTCATCTTGGGTTCCGTTTAAATGCCTTTATTTTAATTTAGGTTTTTAAGTAGTTAGCTTTAGGGAGGATATTTTTTATAGTTGTCTAGTGGAATGGCAACCGTATTGTTTTTACCACTATTGAGCTATTATTTAGTCTGCTGCCCATCTCTTGTTTCAGTTTCTCTCTGTCGCCTCTTACGGCAAGCATAGAATGATATGGGATAGACATGATAGACAAATGTCTTATCCTCATCTTGGTTTCCGTTTAAATGCATTTATTTTTATTCAGGTTTTTAAGTTGTTTGCTTTAGGAGGGATTTTTTTTTTCATAATTGTTTAATGGGTTGGCAACTGTAGTTTTTTACCACTTTTGAGTGGTTATTTCGTCTGCTGCTTCAGTTCATCATCTGTTTCAGTTTTCTTCTATCAACTCTTATGGCACTCACGGGATAATATGGGATAGTAGAAACTCTTAAGCCGTCGTGTAGTTGCAGTTATTTTTATAACGTTAAGAATATTAAAAAAATGAATGTGGTTATGTCTTTTTATGTTTGTTTAATTTATTTGCTGGATGTCCAATAACGAGAGTATACCTAGGTTGTTGTAGTTTTAGAAGGTTCCTAGTTTTTAAAATAATCAATCAATCTAGTACCATTATCCAGTAACAGAGGAATAAGTTTGCATGGACTAAACGCCGCCGGGATATTCCCCTGATGTAACTGGCAGATTTAAAGTGTTCTCAATTTGTTTGCTTTTTAATTTGCTAGAGATGTATGTTTTCTGTCCTTCACACATGGCATATCGCGACTTTTTTTAATAGGATAAGTGTGATAAACGGGTACACAGTCCACCTGATGGCAAGTGGTTACTGTGGCTCATAGATATTTACATCTATCCTCGTTTGCGAATCAAAATGCAGATGCGTTGACAAGTAGTACGATGGGATGTCCTTTTCCGGTGAAACGGGTCTGCGGTTCTCTGCATTCACTAAAATAAACACAGTGTAGTCCTTTCTCGTTCGAGCTGACCCATTCCTGCTACAACTATATAATTATTATAACTGCCGCATAGCTCTACCATGTTTAAATTATATTATAGCACTTCGTCGTCGTTTTTATTGTTCTTCTTCTTTAAAACCCGTAAAAATACAATACCAGACATGTTTCTTCTATTTATGGGAAGGTTTGCTTTAATGATCACGCTTGGCAGACGGATTGGCGATTGCATTGCTAAGCTTATTGCACGTTTGACGCTACTCTTTTTCGATGGTCTGAGTATCGTACGTCTTAAGTAAACGAGATGTTTATAGTGATGTCTATGAAAATCCAAAATATATTTTTAACATTCCTGGTTGCCTCTTACGATACCCACAGGACGAAGCGACGTAATGAATTCACTTACACTGGTCACTATACGGAATATTGTTGTACGCATACTATTAAATTTTATAAGAGCATATACGTACATGGTTTTAGGTAATTTAAAAAAAATTATAATCTAGTTTGCCCTAGATTTTTTTTTACATTGTTTACTTAATGTTTTTGTAAAACAATCAATATCACAAAATCTACTTTCAGCGCAGTTAATGTTTAATTATCACCGACCTACATAAGCACAATTAAGGTTTACTTTTTCAAGTAAAAACTTTCTCGGACAGAATTTCAAATATCATTTTTGTATAAATTTACTAATCCCACGATACGAATATTATAATAAAATCAAAGTGCGTTTATTTAATATGGCCCGTGCACTGAAATGTAACTTTGTTTATGTTTTTTTTTTTGAAAAAGTTATTATTTCAATCACGTTTCCAATATCTTGAGGCTCGATATTATTCGGTACATAAATTCAGCGTGTTGTGAGCAATAGAGTAGTCTCTGCGTCAGGTTTGTCGACAGCATACATTATGTGGGCAGTGATTTACTGTGCAACTGAATATGTAGCGGAGGCTCCATAGCTAGCCCTTATTTTCCGTCGTTATTATCTCTCTGTTGTGGAATTATGGTTGAGTTTAAATTGGCAAGAACGAGTATAAATCTTTAAACAAGCAGATGAGTTATCGATACAGAAAGCGGTTTGAGGTACTGCGCACGGTTAGTAACAATAATTTAATAAAAATAACACTATATTATAGTATTTTGCGATTTTAATATTTTTATAATTATCGATGCACTTGATTTTACATGGCATCAACAAACCGCAAAGAGAGGTGCAAATGAAATTTTCAGTTTTGTTTTTAAATTTATGGAGGATACGGTGGATGAAGGAGTCAAAAATTACCGGTTTTGGTCAGATAACAGGGGAGGCCAAAATAGAAACATAATTGTTTTCTTAATATACATGTTGGCTAGTTCAAATTTTAGCATTAATATTAGTCATCGCTTCCTAATAGTGAGTCACACTCAAAATCAAAAGGCGATGCACACTTTAATTGAAAGACAAACGAAACATAAAATGATTTATACGCCTGATCATTTGGTATACAGCTTTTAGATTTACCAAATCCGATGAAAGGCCATATAAAGTTATCAGAGTGTCTCAGTATTTAATAAAATAATTTCAAATCAAAACTTAAAACTATAAACATCTCGACAACTACTAATTAAGGATCTAAAATGCCTTGGAATAAAATAACGTAAGTAGTAGTTAAAGCAGAAAATCCATTTAGGGTGTTTTATAAAACGAGTTACCAAGACGATGCTTACAAGTGGATATATTGTGTAATGAAACTGAAAGCTACACGAAATAGAAGAGAATTTAATATTTATATAGATATTTCTTTAGCTTATATTACGCCTAATGAACAAAATAAGCACAAAAACTTGATGGATATTTGTAAAACGCTGGTGATTCCTAAGGAGTATCATTTGTTGTTTTATAATTTGGTTCCAAGTAACTCTAATGTAGCTGATGACAGCAATTCAGACTGATTTTTAATTTGTTAAACTTTAATATTTTTATTTATTGTGTTCAGCCTTATAGCTATTTTGGAGCATTAAAACTGCCTAAACTTTTAGATATTTATGTTATTCCTTCATATTCTTTTTATTAATATTGTTAAACGTGGGTTTTCATTTTCAGTTCTTATTATTTTATTGACCTCCTTGAGAAGTACTTGTTTTATTTTTCTTTCTATTGATGTTTGTCGGTTTTTATGAAACTTTAATGACAAAAATTTAAAATTTATATTTATTGATTTTTTTAGCTTTAGCTAACTTTTAGAAGCTTTTACTAAAGCTGAATAATGTTAAAAATATTTCCTATTTAATTGTAGCGAAAACTACATTGTGATTTTATAAACTACATTGGTTTTGCTTATAATTTTTCTTTTTCCCAGCCTTTATTAATCCCACATTTCGTAGGGTATTAGAAATAAAACGAGTAATTAAAAAAAAGTAAGCCTGGGTAAATTATGTTAGTCCAGTATACGTTGAGGATTCAAATGGTTACATAGCTGAGTACTTTCCTAGAGTAATTAGTCAAGTGATGTAATTTCACAAAATGGTGAAATTACATCACCTGACTTGACTTGATTTAATAATAAAATTATTGTTAAATGAAACAGAAAGTATTGAAAAAACTAAAAGTAAGTTGATATTAATAAAATGACAACCATATTTCAAAATATTTTAATTTAAACCATGGATTTTGATGTACAACGTACATAAATATAACTGCTAGTTACACCATTTTGCTTTTGAGTCCTGTCGGCGTATACCCAGTTATTTACATAAAATGTCATTTAAAAACTAAAATCCGCAAAATCATTGTATATCAAAGGAAGAGCTTGAAATATTTATTAAAAAAAATTATTTAATTTATTTTTAAATTAGTTTGATTTTTTAAATATAAATGATTCGCCTTCAAATCGCTCTCCTACAAAATGACTATAATTTCAGTTGACTCATTATAATTAGGACGTATCGTATTGTATTGTATTCTATTCTATGTATGTATAATATACACATGTATCGTTATATGTTTGTTCATATTTGGCATTCTATGTAGATCTCCTAAACGGCTTGATGGATTTTAACACAATTTCATCTTATTTGCGGAAATTACGTACCGATGCTGCCTATTAAAACATACTGCTGAATAGATTTTTCTCTGAATAGATTCAATCATAGATTGTTTCATAGGGAGTATATTCATATAGTCGGTGTTATTTATATGACTGTTTTAACCATTGGGCTTTTAGCCATCCATTAGTACCTATAAATTCCATACCTGAACATAGGCCTCCGTCATGCTTGCCAATGGGGAATATGCCATAGATACCGTTTACGTTACGTTTATCAAGCGGGCTGAAAACTGCAGTGTTTTATGTGTGTGTGTGTGTGTGTGTGTGTGTGTGTGTGTGTGTGTGTGTGTGTGTGTGTGTGTGTGTGTGTGTGTTTGTATTTTTTATCAGGAGGATGCTGCTGCCTGTTGTTTCATTTTCCGCTTGTTGCCTCTTATGACACTCGGGAACGTTAAAGAGGTATAGGATATTGCTTGCATTGCCACTATGCGGTTACCATCGCGCTTGTTAATCTTATTTGAAAAATAAACTGTAACTAAAAAAAGCTCTATGCGTGGCTTGTCGTATTACGGCTATGGCATAGTTGAGTGAGTTCGACCGGAGAAAGACCTCGCTTGCACTGACTACCGGCGTGAAATAGCATTATAATGCTAAATGTGTTTTGTATGGTGGGTGCGGAAACTAGAGACCTATTTTTAATGATAAAGAGGCGTTTCATCTCAGCTGTATTATAAATCTGCTTTAAATCGTTTAACAGATATGGGTATCTCTAAGGGATGCAGCATCTACTTACCATTAGGTGTGCGTTTGTCATCCTTCCTTCTATAAAAAAAAAAAGATCGTGGCCTAGCGATCTAATAATAGCGCATGTTTTGGCAGTATTTTCAGCATAAATGGATACCCTAGTCAATTTACCACTTACCACCAAGTGGGATGATAGAATAGCGTTGGCTTTTAAAAAAAAGCTACGCGGTGATCTAAGTTGGCAATGACGATAAAAACAAATTATTCTTTTTTCATATCTTTAGTCGAGTTTAAAAAAGGAGGGGGTTTATAATTTGGCTCCATATTTCTCGTATCTATGTTACGTGATATCACACGACAGAGAACCCATTTTAATGTTTCTTTTTTATTATTATTAAATAGGCTATACTTTAGAAATGGTCTCATTTAAATTAGGAGAAAAAAATTAATTACTTAGTCGGCAAAATATGGCACAAACTTTTTAAAATGTGATATTCCTTAATTTACACGAAATGGTAGAAATAGTTTTGATGATGCTGATTATATGCAAATAAAGGTCTGGTAAGCGGATTAGAACGTTTCTCTAACTACGATTAATTACAAATGTAACTTGTATTTGCAGACTTATACATATTATTGATTTGTATACATGATACGTTTATAATTGCAAACTAGAGATTAACAACAGTCGTATGTACGTTGAAGATGTATCGCGCTGGACCGACAGTGGGTGTTATAGCAACATGATTGATTGATGCTTACTAGTGTCGTCTTCGCACTAGTGTTATATCATTGACATAATACACTTAGATAAACTACATCTAGAACACATTATACCTTAACTCCCTTGCGTAAATTGGACCAATCCTTTTTTATAGGAGTAAGGCCGATATACTATACCGTGTCGTGGGCGTGTAAGGAATATCCTCTACACTGTATCGTTCATTGGGTGCCGAAAAAGGTGACAGAGGGAAATTAAAAAGGAGATGAGCAGCAACGTCTTTATAATTATAACGAAAAATAAAAAACCTGCTGTTGCCAACCTGCATGTCAAGCGTGGCAACTATGGCAAATATCCCCCCTGTGATAGATTGGCATGCAGATTCTACTGCTGAATATAGAGAAATTTGATAGGGCGATGAGGGACCGTACATTTCACCCGTTGTACGGTATCCTTTAGATTCATATATATATATTCTAAATTAAGAATAAAAATGCAGATACGTTATCATCTTACGTTTACTACTATAAGGGTCTCTGGTTCTCGTCACTCACCATACGGAACACAACAGAAATATGCGACAATTTAAAGTATTCTGTGCAAGTGTTGTCTTTCCCTGATCGAAATAACCTATTTATATTGTAAGCATATTACATTATATTGCTCAATACTGCGTAGTTTTAACGCGTAAATATATACAACTTAAGTACTTTTGTAGTAATTTGGCGATATGAGAGAAACGATCACCTCGTTTTCTCCGTATCGTAAGTGCCTTTTCTTATGCCCCGGGTTGCCTGTGTGTATTTTTAATATATGTATAAGCACTCACGCCTGTCACCGAGAGGGTTAGGCAGAGACTACAGAATTCCATTTGGCACATATCTATGCATACACGCTCGTCGGTTAAGAGTACTCATAATGTGGCCCATTTTCAAAATATCGCCAATTTGGCCTAAGAAATTTCTAGGGCGTCCCTTCCTTACTCTGTTTTGTGTAGATTGGAACAAAAATTATAAATTTTGATCCATGATTAACCGTGTTTAACTACGACATCTGGACGTTGAACACCTCAGTAGCCCCGTGATCGGGTGCTGTAAAGTGCTCGAAACGTCGGAAATATAAAAAAAGTTAATATGAGAAATAAAATCCGTAAACACTAGTTTTATTTAAATGAAATTCGTTTATGTAAATAAACTATGACATCACACTACTGATCAAGACAAATGACACTATATGGATATCTTACCTTTATAGCCGGAGCACGAGCAAATAAGCTGCATGTTAGGAGGGAAAATCGGGCTCGTATTAATACGTGTTATGTTATACCATAATGAGCGATGTTACGCCAGTAAAACTCTATTGTTATATCGAAGTATTTAAGCAAGTTGTATATTGTATGTATATTGTGAACTGTCAGTATAAAATTTTGGGAATAATTACAGGCTATTTCCTTAACGGTTAATATGGCAAAGAAAATATCAAGCAGAGAAAATGTATTATATCTACTCATTTTACTTTTGAGACGTGTTTTGGGCGTATTTTGAGCAGCATTACTAAGTAGTTTTACTAGTAAGACTACTGGAAATTTTTGTCCCAGTAGTTTTACCAGTATGTACCTACCTCGCATTTTATAATAAAGAAAGAAGTTTTGAAATACCGGTTTTAGCTATAAAATTGATTACTTTTACAAATCAATTTAATTATGTTAATTAAATACTATTTACAATTTTTTACTATTTTTCCTTTTTTATTAATAAAATCTTTTCAGGTAAACTTTACTAAACACATTAACTTCAGTGAACACTTGTGATTAAAAGAATTTCGCGATGGATTTGTGAACACACTTCTTAATATTTCTCGCATTCAAATCACAATTCAAATTTCTGTAACTAAAATATTAGACTCAATTATAGATTTTATTTAATTCTGAGCAATTGATATGTACAAAAAAATTGGTATGTCTTTATGTTTTTTTTGGATGAAGTGTTACTGCGTGATGGAAAAGATCCCACTTCGTCCCGTGGGTGTCGTAATATGCTACAACGGTAAATGTCAGATTAGCCTTTTGTCTTTTAATATATCGCAGTTTAAATATGTCTTTATTCTATTTTTTAAATACTTAGAATGACGTCAGGAAGCAGCATGAAATGAGTGAGATATCTTGCAGGCAAATCGACGGTGGCAATACTAACCTCGCACTTTGTCGCAGCTGTCCATCACCAGTATTAGTATTGTTACGCGCTCAAGTCGACGATACACTAGCGCCATCTAGTGTCAGGAACGAGAGCGAGGGGAGCATTGAGAAAATGACATCACAAATCACTCAACCGACAGCGCCTAGTCGAAACTCGAACGCTCGGTACCTTGCACGTGTTTACTTGAACATTCTGGATATTTCTTTGCTAATTTAAATAAGTAGGCGCTGCAAGATGCGATCGAGGTAGTGTTGATTTGGCGAAACAAGCGAAGCTTCGGAGCGGAATAAAGTGAATAAGTGTGTTTAATTATTAGTGTTTTTAACTTTAATTTGTGTAAGGTAAATTAAAGTGTTAATTTAGGTAATTTTATCGGCAATTTTTATTGTCACGGACCTCAAGCTCGTAACAATTGGTGTCAGAAGTGGGATCAAATCATGCCGATTTTACCTAAGGAGGAAACGGAGGGTGTCCGTACTCGAAGTCAACGCCAGCAGGAGACGGACCAACGAAGATTTGGTGGTGGAACGCCGCAGACGTCGGAGGGCCAGCCACCGGCTGCAGGCCTGTCGGTAGCTCCTACATCTGCAGCAACTGACTTAGGTGCTCTAATGGTGATGCTGCAGGAGCAGGCTCGCCGACAGGAGGAACAGGTCCGTCAGTTGAAAGAGCAGCTGCAGAGCGGACAGGAGGAACAGGCCCGCCGATTGGAAGAGCAGCTGCGGGGCGGACAAGAGGAGCAGGCCCGCCGACAGGAGGAACAGGCCCGTCGGTCGGAAGAGCAGATGCTCCTCATTAAGGACCTTCATGCTACCTTTGGGAAAGAGATAAAGGAGGTGAAGGATAAGGTTGCTCAACATGACAACCGCCTGTCGGAAGCTGAAACCCAAATCAAGGAAGCTAAAACCCAAATCGACCAAGTGAACAATCGGGTTGATTACGTGGTGGCTGACGTGAAGAAAACGCTGGACGACCTCAAACTGGGTAATGGAACTACAGCTCCCGTAGTAGCTACTACACCTTCGCTACGTTGTTTCAAAGTGCCACCGTTCGACGGGACTTCTTCCTGGTTAGCCTACAAAATCCAGTTCGAGGCTGTTATGAAGGCGAACGGCTGGAATAACAGTCAGGCAATGACTGCTCTCACACTAGGCCTGCGAGACCAGGCCTTAACAGTTCTAGAAGCTCTCGGGGAGGAAGTGACTTATGAGCAACTCCTTGAGGCATTGGAGGCGAGATATGGCGACGCTCACCTGGAACATGTCTTTCGTGCGCAGCTTAAAGATCGCGTGCAGCGCATCAACGAAAACATGCAGCAGTGGTCTCTGGAGGTGGAGAAACTGGTGCGGAAAGCATACTGGTCTGTACCTGCGCTCATTGAAGGGAACCTGGTGCAGACATTCATCGACGGCATCCGCGACCTGGAAGTCAGAGCTGCTGTGAGGCTCGGGCACCACGAGACGAAGAACGCCTTGGCCCATGCACTGGAAGTGGAAGCCGTGCGGCAGGATCATCGTTCCCATCGCGTCAGGGAGGTTGCGGCAGCTACAGTTCGCGACCGCAACAAAGGATACAGCCCTAGGTGCTATGGCTGTGGGGAAAAAGGCCATCTTCGAATCAGCTGCCCTAAGCGAACCGTGGAAAGGAGAGTTGATCGATCTCGAGAGGGTAGTGCAGCTAACGACACTGCCTGGCGGCGACAGGATCATCGTTCACCTCACGCTAGGGAGGTTACAGCAGTTACGGTTCGCGACCACAATAAAAGATACAGCCCTAGGTGCTATGGCTGTGGGGAAAGGGGCCATCTTCGGTCCAGCTGCCCTGAGCACACCCTAGGAAGGGAAGGTGAACAGTCTCAGAAAGGAAGTGCGGTTAACAGCACCGCCCAGCAGCAGCAGGAATACGACTTTACTATCAGACACTGCAGCGGGAAACCTCACGGCAACGCAGATGCATTGTCAAGAAGACCTTGTCCTGAAGATTGCAACCATTGTAGTAGGCAAGAGAGTAAGGAGGTGATATCCGTGAGGATGCTCAGGACAGACCACCTCAGCAACGGGTGGAAGGACAACCTACGACATGCACAGCAGGAAGATCCGGACATCAAGCCGATTCTGGGATGGATGAAGGCCCGTGCTACCAAGCCTAAGTGGAGGGACGTCTCAGCGATGAGTTCAACCACGAAAAGCTATTGGGCCCAATGGGACAGCTTGCTGATTCAGGATGGATTCCTGTGCCGTAAATGGGACAATGGTCGAAGAGACAGCTGTCGTTTGCAAATGGTTGTCCCTAAAGCTAAAGTGCCGAATGTTCTACAGTTATGCCATAATGGTCGTTCAAGAGTCCATCTGGGAGTTAAACGAACTCTACTGAAGGTCCGAGAACAGTTTTACTGGGTCCATTATCGTGACGATGTCGAGGATTGGTGTCGTACATGTACAAGTTGTGCGGCCGTGCGGGGACCTTGGACACGTAGTAGAGGAACACCGAAATTGTACAATGTTGGTGCACCACGGGATAGGACAGCCCTTGACATTGCGGAGCCGTTACAGAAAGGCGCAAGAGGGACTCCTAAGATCGTCCATGTGAATCGCTTGGCGCGTTATTATGGGGCCGATAATGCTCGGGACGAGCATGTCTTAGGAGGGGGCAGTGTTACGCGCTCAAGTCGACGATACACTAGCGCCATCTAGTGTCAGGAACGAGAGCGAGGGGAGCATTGAGAAAATGACATCACAAATCACTCAACCGACAGCGCCTAGTCGAAACTCGAACGCTCGGTACCTTGCGCGTGTTTACTTGAACATTCTGGATATTTCTTTGCTAATTTAAATAAGTAGGCGCTGCAAGATGCGATCGAGGTAGTGTTGATTTGGCGAAACAAGCGAAGCTTCGGAGCGGAATAAAGTGAATAAGTGTGTTTAATTATTAATGTTTTTAACTTTAATTTGTGTAAAGTAAATTAAAGTGTTAATTTAGGTAATTTTATCGGCAATTTTTGTTGTCACTGACCTCAAGCTCGTAACAGTATTTTGCATGCGGTGTAGGCGATATGGTAATACCACCAGTTATGAGAAGCCATTCGATTTTTTGGCATTTTCCATCGTCGCCTCTTACAACAGCTACGACTTGAAATGAGATAACAAATTCTCTTAAGCCGCTATAGGTAGAGAAGTCTTAATTCTCCATAACCCCCACAGAAATGAGAGAAAGCCTTTAATCAGCATTGGGATGTATACATAATACATAAACACACACGCCTGTTACCCAGAGAGATAGGCAGAGACTACAGACTTCCATTTGGCACGATCCTGACACACCTCTCTCGCCTCCTTCACATCCATATACCTACGCATACATGCTCGTCGGTTAAGGGTACTCCTAATTTCGCCCGTTTTCAATAAATCGCCAATTTGGTCGATAAATTTTCGCCTAGGATGTCCCTTTCCGACTCTGCCATTCGCTTCTGCCACATAAATTTTCTTTGTTACTCTTTCCTCATTCATTCTTTCCACATGACCTTCCATGGGATGTATGTATGCTGTAAGTTTATTCAAATAAGGCATCAGCCTATACACGTCCCACTCCTGGCATAAATTTTCTCTACATTAACTCCTATTTAGGAAATATTGATATCTATGAAATTACAAACGGCTGATTTTTGACACAATTTACATGCAAAATCGAAATAACATATTGTAAAATAACATTTTTCACGGTGAGTGGTGAGAACTCGAGATCTTCGTCACTAGTCGGAACATTCCATTTAAATCCTCAAGAGTGAGAACGTAACTACATTTTAATTTTTAATTGACGATAGGTTTCTTTTGCCCACAGCATCGACTTATCGTTAAGTGGACAGTCGCTCATTTTTCACCTCTAAATATACTGCTTAACATATTTTATACATAACCTTTATTATGTTTTTCATATTAGGATTGACGTAATTGCCTCTTGTGCTTTACAAAAGGAAAGACAATAAAAATAAAATTATAAAAATCGTATGGTAAAGTTTCTATAATTATCTTAGGTTCGCATTGAAACCGCTGACCAAAACGCTTATCCCTCTGTTTAATGTAAGTCTGCCAAGACACGTGCGAGTAACGGCAACACTTTGGAAGGTTTGTTCGCATTGTAATTAATTTTATGATCAAGTCTGACGCCACTACCGAATTAACTTCGTCATACGTGACAGGTCAACATAGTTGAAAGTTTCATTTGGTCCAAAATAATTATACACGGACGTGTTTGTACGTAAGCTATTTCTTGTTAAGTGTAATACGAAGATATGTAGGCTTCCTATTTTAAACCGTTTTTATAGTTTTAATAATATACACTAAATTATTTTCCAATATTACAAGATTATATTTTGATAAAATTTATTCGATAAGATTAAAAATATAAAAGGCTAAAGACATACGAAATTGTACGTTATAGAGACATGCTGCAGGTGTATTATCATGCAAATAAATTATGTTCATATTTTACACTGTTTTTCTGTGAAAACGTAGTCCTTCCCCGATTGAACCGACTGATTATTACAAAAGCAACGTAGCTCTATCATGTAAAATTGTATGCTTGATATTACAGATATGCCTTATTACAAAAACAAGGTAGCTCTAATATGTAAAACTGTATGCTTGCTATTATGGAGGCACTCAGTTGCCTTTCTTTGTTTAAAGTCTTCCTCGTCATCATCATTACAGACCTTCATTAGCCCACTGCTGAACAAAGGCCCCCCAAGTTATACAAAAAAGCATAGTCCTGAGCCACCCGCATCCAGTAACTTACTGCATATCTTACTAGGTGGTCCTTAGGGTGGATATCATACTTCTCTTACCAATAGGTGGGTGTCACTCTAAACCTTCCTACCCCATCGTTTGTCAGTTTGTCGAACTATATACGGTGTTTTGCAATGTCATCTTACTGATTTAAAGTACTTTTTGTAAGTGGACATGGAGATGCTGATTGAAAAACTGGATGAAATACAAAATTTAAAGGCAAAACGAAACACTGACTGATTTTTTTGCGTCCTCAACTCAGAATAGGTACTTTGAACGTCATACATATATATACTAGCTGGTCAAGCGGACGTTGTTCTGCCCTTTTCGACGACTCTTTGTCATGTCATGTCCTACCAAAAATCCTTAAATTAACAAAAAAACTATGGGTCACTCATGGACAAAAAACTATTATATATCTCAAGTTGGACAAAACTGCACACGGTGTGCAAATTTGATTAAAATCGGTTAAGTAGTTTAAGAGTGGACAAACAACGTGATACGTAATTTATATATAACTATTAAGATATATTACAAATTATGTTGACAATTTTAGCGATCTCCAAAGGTCACTTGTCGTCCCTAGGGGAGACAGTACGTGACGAGTGGTTTTGTTCTCGAAGATTCATCGCACTTCTGCCCCATTTAAGAGACGCCGGGAATTCAGAGCTATTTGTATTTTGGACGCTCCATTGTGCGAAAGGGGTGGGCATTATTTCGACGCTAGCACGTGGCTGCGGCCTCTTTATTATGTTTGTTTGACCTTGTTGCTTGTGGTGTATCGCCCTAAGGACGCGTGTAGAGTGCACCTAGGGTTATTTCGTCGAACACTTAAGCCAGCAGAGAAGGTAAAAACAGTATAGACTATCCGAAAGATAAATTTTAGATAGTAACGAAATAGAAACTCTATTGTGTACAAAATAGTTTTACAATAGTTGATTCAGCTACCTGGCTTGGTTTAATTTAGGATATTTAACAAGGTACAACGGACAACATAATACCAATAGTGGATAGAGTTCCCTAGCAAAGCATGACTAACTGTTGACGAAAACATAGTACATAAACACTTTATAAGAATTGTGATTCACAAACAATACATCTGGAGCTTCTTCTACAGGATGCAGTAGCCACCTGCATCATATATTTATAGTATTGTCCACTCTTAAATAATTGTTAACTCTGAAAAATTAATTAACACCTATTCCAAATACTTATATTGTTCGGATATTTAATTAGCCAGCCGCAGATTATTATACAAAGGCACCGTAACTCGTAAACGTTACTGAATCGTTTATTTAAAATAGATAAAATAAATATAAAAGAATAATAATATCATTTTTTATTTTACATAGTTAGCTAGAGCAAATCTCTATGTTCATAACCAAACACAATCTGCTGAATAAATATCAGTCAGGCTTTCGTGCAGGTCACAGTACTACCACTGCATTGATAAAAGTCACAGATGATATTAGAATGGGAATGGATGAGCAAAAGCTTACGGTGGTAGTGCTTGTTGACTTTTCAAATGCTTTTAACACAGTCGACCACGATATCCTTATAGCCTTCCTAATTAATCTTAGATTCTCAATCCCAGCTTTGGAATGGTTTTCATCTTATCTTCGCGGCCACCAGCAATCAGTACGGTTAGGACAAGAGTTCTCAAGGTGGGATGACATTGAAACAGGCGTGCCGCAAGGCGGAATACTTTCTCCTATAATGTTTTCTTTATTCATAAATTCTATCACTTTAGTTCTCAACTGTTCGTACCATCTGTATGCAGATGATCTTCAGCTCTATGTGCAACCTCGATGCCATAAGAGATTGGTCGTACAGACATGGTGTTTTGGTTAACCCAATCAAATGCAAAGCAATAGTTATAGGTAGTAGCAGAATGTTAGCTAAGATTAATAACGATAATCTTGCTCCCGTATTTTAAAATGGAACTTTGTTGCCATTTTGTAAGTCTGTCAAAAATCTTGGCTTACATGGTCTATATACTTTAAGCTAGGGAGTTCAAGTTGCCGAAACAAGCCGTAAAGCAACTGCCACCTTACGTTCTCTTTGTCGTCTTAAAAACTTTCTGCCTTCTAAAACTAAACTTCTGCTAATCCAGACTTTGATATCACCCATTATTGATTATGCGGATGTGTGTTACCCAGATCTATCTCAATATCTTCTCGATAAGTTGGAGCGCCTTTTCAATAATTGCATTAGATTCATTTTCAGCTTACGTAAGTATGACCATATTTCCCAGTACCGATCTAAGCTTAAATGGCTCTCTATTCGTCAAAGGCGTAGCTTCCGAACTTTTCAAGTACTACATTCAATTTTAAATGACCCCAATTTTCCCACATCTCTTAAGGATAACTTTCAATATTTGTATTCCACTAACGATAGAGTTCCCCGTTCCCAAAATTGTCTTAAAATTCGTATTCCACCACATAGGAGTGGTTTCTTTAATTCCTCTTTTACTGTACAGTCTATACTGCTCTGGAATGCCTTGCCTGTTTATATCAAGAAAACTAATAACAAGAATTATTTTAAAAGACTAGTTCGAGAATTCTGTCGAAAGAATAATACCACCTGACTATCCGACTATTGTTTTTTTCTCTCTTTCACTTTATAAGTAATATTTTGTAGAATGTATTTTAATATGTATTGTGTTATTTTATTCTTGTCTCATAATATTTTATTTACTTATAGTTTTGTATAGAAGTACCCGTTTATATATTTATTATTTATCCTATATTTTATATAAAGTAAGTATGTATATTCTACTAACTATATATCTATTCTATTCATTTTCATTTTATTTTGTTTATGAAATCATTGATTAAACCTGCCACAGTTTCCCAAATCATCCAGGGTTGACTGGCAGAGAATGCCATAAGGCATTAAGTCCGCCCTTTATATTCCTAAGTGTATTTGGTGTATAATAAAGATCAAATAAATAAATAGTTTTAAGAAATATTATTGAAACGGACGGGGAGCAGGTGGACTATATTTACTTAACTTGAGATGATTAACTAAGAGAGATGTAGAGACTGACTGTAACGAAACTGATCGAAAGTTTTACTAGTGACAGAAAAAAATTTACTATATACTTAATTGTGCTGAAACTGTTATATTCAAAGAATAATAATACAACCGAAAATAATTTATATAACTATTTACAATGAATCGCGACATAATTATTATTGACACTAATTTTCGTTATAGGAAACTAGAGGGATTATATTGTTTTCTTCTTTGACTTCTGTTCGGGAGCTTTTCTTTACCGTAAATGCTTTCCGCCGGCCGGGTGTTCGATTTTTTTCCCGAAGCGAGCGTTTTTCAATCGACGGCCTCCCACACGAACTTGAGGTACGCTGACTGGTCGCACACGTGGCACGAAATGAATGCGTGCGTGCATACGGGGGCGACGGGCAGTTGGCTTCCCTCGCCGTCCGTAACAATAATATACAAAATATAAAGACTTAAAAATCCATACTTATCCATATCCATACTTAATATTATAAATGCGAAAGTGTGTTTGTTTGTTTGCTTATTTGTCCTTCTTTCACGTCGCAATAGAGCGTCGGCATGGCACGATTTTATGTATGGGGATAGTTCGGTGGCTGTAGAGTGACATAGGATACTTTTTTCCGCGGCAAAATATTTCATTCCCGTGCTTTGTTCAACTCTCTGTTAATTCAGCTTTACGACGTTCATGCTCCTGTTCGTCCAGTGCGTGTAAAGCATCCTCCCTCTCCTTGGCTGACCAATGATATAAAAAAATCATCCATACTAAAAATTGTGCCAAAGCTAAATACAAGTCACTTCCCACCGATTTGAATAGAGAGAAGTATAGATTAGTACGGAATCGTTGCAATAATCTGTGTAGAAAAGCACAACGACGCCATATTCATGATTCAGTACAAGATCCTGACCCTGCTAGGGTCTGGAAATTTCTTAAGTCCTTAGGAGTTGGGAAATTACGACAAAATCTCACAAACTATAACTTTGATCTCAATCAACTTAATTTGCATTTCTCATCTTCGTCTTGCATTAACGATAAAGCAAAACATAATAATTTGGGTCTCTCTTTCAAAAGCTCCCAATCCGGACACCTCTGCTTTTAATTTTAGCCAATTTAACAGTTGTGATGTTAAGAGAGCCACAATGTCCATCCATTCAAATTCGATTGGTAGTGACTGCATTAGTCGGAAAATGGTCATCCCTCTCATTGATCTACTTTAACCTATAATCACGTCTATCCTGAATAATTCACTGAATTCTGCTTTGTGCCCTTCAGCTTGGAAAGACGCATTTGTAGTTCCTCTTCCGAAAAAGTCAAATCCCTCTAGTTTTTCTGATTATAGACCTATCTCTATTTTGCCTTTCTTTTCCAAAGTTCTAGAACGTCTTGTGCACAATCAATTAAGCACCTATCTTTTAAAGCACAATCTTTTAAATCCCTTGCAATCCGGTTTCCGTCCTGGCCATAGTACGACTACTGCACTTTTAAAAACTGATGATATTCGGTATGGTATGGAGAAACAAAAGCTTACCATTCTCACGTTGCTTGATTTTAGTAACGCATTTAATACTGTAGATTTTGATATCTTGTTAAGCATCCTATGCTCTCTCAACATATCTCCAACTGTAGTTGACTGGTTTCGAAGTTACTTGTTTGGTCGCCGACAGCGAATTCAGGTGCAAGAGGTTTTTTTCACCTGGACTACTACAGCTGCTGGTGTACCACAAGGTGGCGTGTTGTCTCCTCTCCTTTTTGCAATTTTCATTAACTCTTTAAGTCATAATTTGTCCTCTTCCTAACACTTGTATGCTGATGATCTTCAAATCTATACTCAGTCCTCTCTTGAAGATCTATCTAAAGCAGTTGATACTATTAACGCTGATCTGAATTATATTTCGAATTGGAGTAAATGTTATGGTTTAACGATTAATCCTAAGAAAACTCAGACCATTGTTATCGGTAGTTCTAGATTAATTGGTAAAATTGACTGGTCTTCCCTACCCCCTATTATACTTGACTGCACTCTAATCCCTTACAGTAACAAGGTTAAAAACCTGGGGTTGTATCTTGACTCCTGTATGTCTTGGACCTCACAGGTTAGTGAGGTCAGTACAAAAATGTTTGCTGCGTTAAGCTCTTTACGTAGATTACGTAATTTTCTTCCCACAGCAACTAAAGTTACGCTCGTCCAGTCTCTACTTCTGCCTATCCTTGACTATGCTGATATTTGCTATCTTGACATTACCGAGGAGCAGATTAATAAGCTTGAGCGCATTCAAAATTTATGCATTATATTTATATTTGGGCTTCAGAAATATGATCATATCTCCGAATTTCGCAAACAGCTCAAATGGCTCCCGATCCGCATTCGCAAGAATACTCACATTCTCTCCGCGTTGTATAGTGTGCTGTATAATCCTTCAACTCCTCCCTATTTAAAAAACCGTTTCCAGTATCTTTCTCTTACCCATAATCGGTTCCTTCAAACCTCCGTCAATCTTTTTCTCTCTACACCTTTGCACTCTTCTTCCTTTTTCAAGAAATCCTTCACGGTAACCGCTGTGCAATTGTGGAACTCCTTACCTCTCCATATTCGTCGTGCTAAATCTCTTAAATCTTTCAAAATTCTTGTTAAATCGTATTATTTAGAACGCTATTAGATAAATTACTTTACCTTTCTCGTACTCTTTTCATTTAATCTATTATATGATATTTTATATATAACTTTCACTTATTTTTATTTGTATGTATTATTGTATTTTTTTATTATTTTGTATGCCCCCCCTCTATTTGTAACCTTTGTTTGCAACATTCCTCTACGCAAAGGTTGTCTGTAAGAAATCACTTTCAGTGATAAGACCGCCTATTGTACATACTTTAATTAGTTTTAACTATATTGATGTTTCTGTATTGTGGTGTGCAAAAAAGAATAAATAAATAAAATAAATAAATAAATGTTATTTATCTTTATTTTTATAATATTATCAACTTGTATTTCTATTAATTATTTTATTTTAAATATTTTTTCAAGCTTTTATAATAAATTTAATTATTATGAAAGCCAATATTTTGCCTTTAATTTACTATGGTATTGGTCTAATCTCTGAAATGTATTTATATTAACTTTATGCTTATTAATGTAATTTTATTGCTTAATATATATCTTTTAAAACTATTTTTGACGCCCATTTATATTGAATTTAATTATTAATATTAATATTGGGCCCTCCCAATATCATTATACAAATGCACTCCCATATTCGTAGTTAAACTGAATTTTGTCACTTTGTTCCATAAAATAGACGACTTGAGGCATGCTTTAATTTCATCTGCAGGTGTGCCCTTTTGAATGACAGGTAAAGTTTGGCGAAAGTCACCAGCCAGTAAAATCACACATTCCTCTCATTACATCGGTATTGCTGCGCAAATCCTGGAGCGATCGATTTAGTGCTTCTACAGCTTTTTATGCGACATTGTACTTTCGTCCCACACTAAAAGTTTGCATTATCGTAGCATAATACCTCGTGCACTATTTTTGCTAAAGTTGCAGATCGGCGATTCTTCCTGGGCTACATTTAGAGGGAGTTTTAAAACAGAATGTGCAGTGCGGCCCCCGGTTAGCAGCGTGGCGGCTATACCGGAGGAAGCTACGACCACAGCAATGATTTTATCTTTCCGTACTTGCGCTAATAATAAATTTAACAAAAATGTCTTCCCAGTTCCTCCAGGAACATCTAAAAAGAAAAGTGCACCATTTCCAGATTCAATTTGTCCTAGTACTTTGTAAAAAACTCGTTTTTGTTCGTGAAGCAAGCGGGGTACAAATTCGGCTACTTGCTGCTGCAAAGCTGGTATATCGTAGTTTGTTTCACGTATAATTTCATCACTTAGTTCATTTTCGGTTGTTCGCTAAGGGCTTATTATTCCAAAGTCGCATATTTTTTTGCCTACCATTGCCATTACTTTATCTTCAATTTTTCCAAGTGCTTCATTATAAATGTGTTCATTGTATGTCATTTCGCGTGTTTCTGCCGTAACCTTCGCAAAATATCTTCCGCCATGTACTCTTTATATTTGTCCCACAATTCATGTGAATTAGATAGCCCGCAAGATGATATGAGACTTGCATAAAGATCCCTAATTTTGGCTGGTGACTGGTACTGCACAGCTTCCTCCATGGTTTTATCCCAGTGATTATCGTTTTCTAAAAGATGCAGAGCTTCACATGCTTCTCTATAAGTTACGCATTCCTGACCGTTGATAGTTTTAAGGTCTTTATATCCTGTAGGACCCCGAACATGGTGCAGCAGCAATCGTAAACAGAAACATTTAAAATTAGTTACATGGACGGTATACACACGACCAAGGGCATCTGATGACTTTACACCGGGCCAATTTGCAACAGGCTCGCCTTGAATACAGCGTTTCCACTCCTTCCTAGATGTGTTCCAAGCATAATAGCGGAAGACTTCAGAATATAACAACGTTTTTGCAAAGGGGTCGGATTGACAAAGTTGAAAGAAGGCTGTTAGTGTAGTTTTTGGCGGTGATGCAATTCTTTCTTGGAAATTTCTTTCGGTGAAATATACACGCTCTCCATTTTCTAAGTGCACAGCAAGGTGAGTAACTGTTGGGTACCTTTCGGGTAAAGTGAAGCCAAGGAGACGCCACGCTGCCTTGTTACTACTGACATAACGCCCTGCTTGAAAGGTCTGTACTTCATTAACGGGATTTGCCTCACCTTCACTCCTGAGATTAAATATTGCTTAGTCGCTTCCTTTATTTATGTACTTACTTGATTGCGCGGACATAGCTACATACTTCTACATTAATGTGGGCATTAAACATTTTACATAGAATGGGTGAATACCGGACAACTCAGCTATTATCTAAAGTTTCGAACGCTCCAGAGCGAGATTTGATTGTAACTTTCCTGCCACCATCTTCGGGAGCTCTGCATCTGTATAAAGCGTAGCCATTGTCATTGTGCACTGTTTCTTTTAATAGCTGTTTAGGGAATTTCTTTGTACATTTTCCTTCTTATGGCGATATTGAATTTCGTGCTCCACATGGACCGTGAATCATATTTCGGACGATGGTATCATACAATTCTTTATTTTTCTCAGGATCTGGAATCTCGGCGCTTATTATGTCGTCTATTCGGCTGGGCCGCAACTTCTCTTTAAGCCATAATAGAATGTGGGCATGCGGTAATTCTCTTTTTTGCCATTCAATTGAATACATGAATCACTGCACCTCTCCGAAAATTTTCCCTTTGTTAATTACATACATTAATTTTTGTACTTTTAATCTAAATACTCTAGCAACTAAATCGTGTCTGTCAGTACTTTTTTGGCCCGGCATTAGCTCCTCGGTTATTTCTTTCCATGCGACATGAGTACCATGTAGGTAGCGGTGACTATTAACAAATGATGAGGGCAGAATTACCATTTTACCTAAATCTCTGGGGTTTACATTAGTGTAGCTAGAAACTTCATCTTGTAAATGTATATAATTCTCAACGCGCAGCTTTTTTGATCTAAAGATATGTAACGGAGACGTTCACTTTCTTCCTTCACATACATGTCTACCAAAAATTGTTGGAATAATTGTCTACACCGGGCTAAGAGGTTAAAATCATTTTCTCGCAACATCATATGATACGCAATGTCTCGTGAAGAAAAATGATCACCACTAACTACGGCTGCTATTTCGTTTATCAAAGGTGCATTGTAGCGCCTTTCATGCTCTCCTCGAGGGGTCCGATCTGCGTGAATGACAACTTTATAATCCTCTTTAGGTAGGTTTTCTAAAGTAGTTTTAAATGTTTTGACTAAAATGTTACGTTCATGCAAGAATCTTTGAGTTTTGAACACTGTTTCTCTCTCAACTCCCTGGATAAATTGGCAGCGACGGTCTACCTCAATTTCTTCTTCACCCATAAAATCTACTTGTAAAAATTTTTGCTGTTCGTTTTCAACTGGAAAAATTAAACCTATTCTATGATAAAGTTGCCCTTATACCGTAAATGTAAGCGAAAATCCCGACATTATTATTTCCCGGTCTACTTACTTGAAGGACGCCATTTGAAAGCATGAGTTATATTTCCGGATCCTGTTTAAAAAGCGCCGTGACTCATTAGCATAATATAAAAAGAGAGTTTTCAAAGGTTCTTCTGATTCCCCAAGTAACGGAAGAGACACTTTGCCATTGGAACAGCACATTTGATAAAGTATGTGTAGATAAAGTCGAGTGGGCCTGATGGAATCCCCCCAATTGTGCTGAGGACGTGTGCTCCAGAGTTGGCACCGGTTTTAACGCGTCTTTTCCGGTACTCCTACTCCCTAGGCGTAGTCCCAAAATCATGGAAGACGGCTTTCGTCCACCCGATCCCTAAAAAAGGCGACCGCTCAGACCCGTCCAACTACCGGCCTATCGCCATCACCTCCTTGTTCTCCAAAACAATGGAGTCCATTGTAAACTGCCAGCTCATGAGGTACCTTGAGGATCACCAGCTGATTAGTGACCGCCAATACGGTTTTCGCCGTGGTAGGTCAGCTGGTGATCTTCTGGTCTACCTAACTCACAGATGGGCGGAGGCAGTAGAGTCCAAGGGGGAGGCATTGGCCGTTAGTTTGGACATTGCGAAGGCCTTCGATCGGGTTTGGCACAAAGCGCTTCTTTCGACGCTCCCTTCCTATGGGCTTCCCGAGAAATTGTGCGATTGGATCACCAGTTTTCTTGCAGATCGGAGCATCAAGGTCGTTGTAGACGGTGCAAGCTCCGATTGCAAGCTTATTAATGCTGGTGTTCCACAGGGCTGCGTGCTATCGCCAACGCTGTTTCTTCTGCATATCAATGATATGTTGCAAACCCGTAGCATTCATTGCTATGCAGATGACAGCACTGGTGATGCTCTTTACACCGGCCGAGCCAATATTTCTCGGGAAAACGTCTTTGAGTGCCGGGACAAACTTGTGTCTGAAGTCGAGTCTCTGCTGGACAGAGTCTCGGATTGGGGGCGACTAAATCTAGTCCAGTTTAACCCCCAGAAGACACAAGTTTGCGCGTTAACCGCTAAAAAGAACCCCTTTGTCGTATCCCCTCAGTTTCAAGGCACTCCCCTTGTTGCCTCAGCCAGTATCGGAATCCTCGGCGTCGACATATCGAGTGACGTGCAGTTTCGTGGTCACTTGGAAGGGAAGGCCAAATTGGCCTCTAAAAAGCTTGGCGTGCTCAGCAGAGCGGGACAGTATTTCATGCCGGCACACCGCCTGCAACTTTACAAGGCGCAGGTTCGGCCGCTCATGGAATACTGTTCCCATCTCTGGGCTGGGGCTCCCCAGTACCAGCTCCTTCCACTTGACCGCATCCAGCGCAGAGCGGCTCGAATCGTTGACGACCGAGTGCTTTCCGATCGGCTCGATTCACTGGCGCTGCGAAGAGATGTTGCATCTCTTTGCGTATTTTATCGCATCTATCACGGGGAGTGCTCTGAGGAATTGTTCGGATTAATCCCAGCCGCCAAATTTCGTGAACGCACTACAGGGCAAACGTCCCGATACCATCCACACCATCTGGATGCTTGGCGGTCCACCACTGTACGTTTCAAAAGGAGTTTTCTTCCGCGTACAACCTCTCTGTGGAATAATTTACCACCGGTGATTTTTCCGGACCGATACGACCTGGGGACCTTCAAGAAAAGAGCTTACTCCTTTCTAAAGGGCCGGCAACGCACCTGCAATTCCCCTGGTGTTGCGGTTGATCATGGGCGGCAGTAGTCACTTAACATCAGGTGAGCCACATGCTCGTTTGCCCCCTCTTCTATAAAAAAAAAAAAAAAAACATGCCTGCGGTCTCATCTTTCCATTTTAAAGCGCTGCAAAATCGACAGGCCTTGTCCATCAGTCCGATAACAACTAACCTGTGATTTTTATAATCAATCAACAGATCATAATTGAATGCTGCGTCATTAAAAACCGACCAATTGTTTCTTTGAAAATTTTGTCAACGTTCAGCTTGGAGCTGTGCATTTGCATCTCTTCGCGCCTGTGTCTGTTCTGATATTTCAGATGCCCTTATAGTACATTGACGTTCAGCTTGCTCAATGAGTCTGTGTTGAGTTTCATCAGGTGATTCCGCGGCTATTAAGGCGGCCTGACGTTCCACTTGTTCGAATAGCCTTTGATGACTTTGAGCAAGTCTTTCAGTAGCTCTTAAAGTAGATTGACGCTCTGCCTGTTCAAGACGCCTTAGCTGACTTGGATCAGGTGTTTCAGTAGCTCTTAAAGTAGCTTGACGCTCTGCCTGTTCAAGACGCCTTTGCTGACTTTGAGCAGTTGTTTCAGTAGCTCTTAAAGTAGCTTGACGCTCTGCCTGTTCAAGATGCCTTCGCTGACTTTGAGAAGGTGTTTCAGAAGCTCTTAAATTAGCTTGACGCTCTGCTTGCTCTTGCCTTCTCAGTTCAGCATCTTCTAAAGTTTCTAGCGATCGAGCTAATCTTTTCGCTTGTCTTTGAGAAGATACTCTTGAAAGGCTGGACTTACGTTTATGAGGCATTATGAAGTAACAAAAACCTATTTATAAAAAACTTTAAAATACCTAAAAGGAATTAAATTTTCTTTTGAATATTTTTTTAAATGAAATCCAAAATATCTAAAAGTAATAAAATTCCCTTTAAATATTTATTAAAATCAGAATTACAAAACCAATTCAAGACACAACATGAAACCGAAAACGATAGCCAAAAAAATCGAATCAACTTAAGCCAAATCACAAAACAAATAGCAGAAAACCAAAATCGAAAGCAGTAGTCGATATAAATATACCCAAACAAAAAAGGAGTAAGTGTACATGTATCGTATACACTATCTATACTATTAATATTTCTTTAAAATATTGGTAAACAACCTAAAACAACGAAAACCAATTAACGATTCTAAATAAACAAATTCCAAAATCAAAACCAGAGTCTAAATATGTATAAAGGAATACCAACCTAATCAACAAAACCGATCCAAGAAAATACATAAATCCGAAAATGAAAGCCAATATAAATCCAACCAATAAACCAATTAAAATCAACCTTAACCAAATCACAAACCAAATAACAAACAACCGAAATCGAAAGCAGGTAGTCGAATAAGCTACGAAATAGAAACAATTTAAGTGTATTGGTATATACCGTACGCACTATAAGTTGACACGCGGCTTATCGGCGGGAGTAAATTACATGTCAGGAAACATTTCGTTACCGCGTTTTAAAAACCTAGTAACGACATCTAGCGGAATCAATTTAAATTATGTATACGTTAGTTAATAAGAACTCTCAAAAAATATTTTTCTTATAATTTTGAACAATTTTTCTTATTGTAATACCGATTCATTCATAACCACATATAAGAACTGTATTCATTTCCGTTCAATAAATATTAATAAGGCTTAATAAGGTTTACTAAGAACTGTTTCTACCACAGTTAAGTAATAGTTAAGGGTGAAAGCGTGACAGGTGGCGATGGTATTTTGATCTTTTTATAGATTATATATATATATATACCAGATACCAGCAGTGGACCTACACTGTGATCTATAGATATAGACAAATAAAAATGGAAATGTCAGGTGTCTGTCCGTAATTTAAAAAAAAAACGGAATTCTATTACGCTCAAGAGTCGATTTGTCTATCCTGGCTTATCTTCAAAATGGCAGAATGAATTGTAATGAAATTTTACATACAGACAGAGCGAGAGCAAAGTTAGAAGGGATCTATCATGTAACATGATACAACCACGATGGCGCAAGAACAGATTGTCAACATTCTTATGATCTACAAACAGTAATTTAAAAAGATTGCTTAAGTATTACATACATGTGGCACTTATAACGCTGTTGTAGATATCTAAGCCAACATACCTGAAATAAGAAAATTATAATATGAATACTGTCGATAATTAACATTAAGCTAAACATTAAACGTATGGTTTCGTTCACGTTTTTTTAACGAGAATACGCTTTAAACTGGTAAGGAGTCATTCTATAAACACAAAAATATCAATATTTCAAAGAAAATTGAGATACACAGAACATAAATACACGTAACAAAAATAAATTATATCTACCACAGTCGCGAACAAAAATGTTAAATACAAGCCCCTACTTTATGGCAATAAAAGTTTATAATAAATAACACAGGAATATCGAATTAAATTAAGCTCAGTAAATATTTAAACAAAACCCCTTCTACTCAATTGAGGAGTATTTAGATAAAAATAATACTATTATGTATTTATTATGCAGCTTCTAAATATATTTATGATATAGAGTATCCTCTAAATTAGTCTGGGTTAGTTAAGAATTTTTATTTAAGACCAATTATGTACGCTTGGATTGCAAATAAATTAATGCCAACGCATCTAAATTTTGATTGTCAATCGAGAATAAATGTAGGTTTCTATGAGCCACAGCATTCCCTTACCATCGTGTAGACTTTGTGCTCGTTCGTCACGTTTCACCAGCCTGTAAACGTCTACAGCTCGACGGGGGCCTGCCACTGTCGTAGGATTGCCTTGTAGGTCAAGAGATAAGGGCTCTCAAAAAAGTTGTCACAGTACGCGACTTTAACAGTTCGGATCCTCTCTAGAATGAAATCAGGCCTGTTTGGACGTAGAAAGGCACTTGAACATGGTAGAGTCTTCTGCAACTATATTATAGTTGTAGCATGAACGGGTCGGCTAGACAGGGGTAGGATCACGCTCTCACTAAGCTAAATTTTTTTTTATAGATTCTGATCCATACTAATAATCTCGCCTGTAACCCTTGCGGGCAGTGGCGAAGCTTCCATTAAGGCCGAAAAGCCGGGTTTGCCTTATTATACCTGAATCAATCAATAATATCAACTAATAAAATAACTCGTAAAATGTTTCAAGCTATTTCAAATTTCCTGCGCACTCCACTGTTCGACACATGTCGACTGATGACCTCGTATTGCCTTAGCGATACTGCTGCTGTCATAAAAAATGAGTTTTAATAGAGGTAATAGTTGTCTCCCTCGCTCGCGTGGGCTTTTTCGGGGCTTTCGAGAAGACGATCGCTCTTTTGTAACCTAAGGCAAAATATTCTATAATGAAATATAACTACGATTGTATATATAGCAATTAGTATAGAGATTTAAAGCCAGGCTTTTGGGAATAAATTTGTTAAAAGCGGAGGCGCGCGGGCAATACGTTTGCAAGTTCATTTCACGTTTCAATGTTTATTTACTCTGTGTGCTTATCTTAAGCGATTTAATATTAAGAGTTCAAAATGTATGCTTTTTTAAAGATTTTTATATAGATGAAAATGGAGGATAATAGTGTTCCTTGTGATGAATTGAAGTGTTTTTTTTTTTTTTACAGGGGGGGCGTTTTCAATTGGTTAAAGTGATAATCGGAGAAGAAATCTTTAAACTTTGTTGAGATAATACACAAGCTTAAGAGTGTATTTCAGACTTACCAATTAACGCAATTAAAAACAGTTATTGGTACAATTAAAATATTCACCAACATTTTACGTGGACGTAATTAAATCTTTCCATAAGAAAGCGAGACGATTCCACTTATCTTATCTTATGTCTTATCCATTAGAATGAAATTATTATTTTTTAATTTTGTAAATAGTTTGTTTGTACTTTGTTCGTGTTTTACTTTTGTTCATGTATTGTATTGGATGTAAATATTTTTTTTCTTTCGCTTAAACAAACCCAAACTGCTTTCTTCAAAGCCACCGAAGCTATGCAATTGCTGATATGTAATACAATCTATCTAGCAGTGGTATGCCTTCTGTGTGCCTTGTTAAACACGTCCTTGACAGCACTGAATATGAAACCGAAGCGTGGAGACAGATCAAGATTGGTGTATTTTTATAAAACTGCTAAAACAACAATCTATATTTTTATCAATTTATATCTTGGGCTTGCCCTAGCTTGGAGCTCTAGCTTCGCCGCTGCTTGCGGGGTAGGCAGAGCATCAACGGATTGCTTAATATCGTCTGCGAGGTTATCGCCTATTCTGTGAATTACAATGCACCAAAACGTTTGAAGAAAATTAGTTGGTGAATTTTATGTTTTTATCGCTCTCTTCCCGGTATTGCGTGGAAAAATAGAGGTTAATATATTTTTTATCTTAATTTTGGTAAAAAGACATAATAATACAGATATTCTGACCTTCTGTGTTCATCCAACGTACCATCGTCCGTCTTGTAGGATCGCCACCTAGCTGAATTTAATTTTGCAACATATTCGATTTTCCCACGTAAATGATATGATTTTCCGCTGTAAAAGCTCTTGTCATTACATGGAAATAGTACACCTACGTTATGACTGCGCTACATAGGAAAAATGTTGCTTAGAGTGTTAAAAACTATCATATGGAGATCCGATCTAAACAAATTAGTTAAAAGTTATCATTTTACAACCGTCCCGTATGGTATAAATTTTTACGTGGAGTTGGCATGAATATGATCAAGTTATACACAAAAACTTAGTAAAGACATCATGCGAGCAGTTGAATAGCCCGTTCGAATTAAGATGCTCAGAATCAGAAAGATTTCAGATCAGAAATGCGATCCTTCCACAAAGTCCTTCACTTTTTATTTAACAATTAACAGTTAACAATATTAACAATAATATTATAAATGCGAAATTGAGTTTGTTTGTTTGTTTGTCCTTCTTTCACGTCGCAACAGAGCGTCGGCATGGCATGATTTTTTATGGGGATAGTTCGGTGGCTGTAGAGTGACAAAGCCTATGTCACTCTACAGCCACCGAACTATCCACATACAATCATGCCATGCCGAAGCTCTGTTGCGACGTGAAAGAAGGACAAACTTGTGCAACATATTCTATTTTCCCACGGGAATGAGACTGTAGAGTGACACAGTGACACGGAAGAACATCGATTCCTATCACGGACAATATGTGATTCTACTAAGATTTTAAATATTCTAGTTTCAATAAATAAGGTGGCAGGGTACTACCACCTGCTCGATATACTGTTATTAAAAACATTAAACTAAACTCAACTAACGTAGAGAGGACCAATAACAAAAATTAAAAGCTGAAGATAATCCAGGTTAATTTTGACATCGGGACGTTGGACACCCGTCTCCCCGTGATCATGGATGCTGCAAAACACTCGAAATGTCGGGAATGAAATAAAACTAGTTTTATTAAAAAAAAAACTACGATTCTATGTCCTAAATGTCTTCTTTATTTTAATTTTATATTTCAACTTAAAGTTTTAAGGCCAACTCAAAGTAAAAAACTATATTATTTTATTCTGTAATAACATAGTCATCATTAGTGAGCGTCTGTAGTATATATAATAAAGTACCTACCACTGCCGAAAATAATATGTCTCTACCATAGATGGAGGGATTTATCTCAGTTCATCTATAAAACAGAAACAACTACAAAAATACTAAAAATAATACACTTATGAAATATTAAAAACTAATTTTGAACATTGCAGCCATACTTTTAAAGACAAAAGTCATACATATATTATATATATATATATGTATGACTTTACATATATATATATATATATATATATATATATATATATATATATATATATATATATATATATATATATATATCAGAATTTTATATTCTGTGGTCTAAACAAATCAATTACTCGATGGATTTTTATTTTTAATCTACCGTAAAATTGCGCCATTTTCGTATGGTCGACAAATGTCGTACATTGACAGTAGAATAAAAATAAAAGTACATAGAGTTACTGATTTTTATTAAGAGCACGGGATAGAAAATTTCGTATAGATTCTATAATGCCAAATTTCTTCATAGAAAAGTTGTCTTTAAATAGAAGTATTTATGGCTTAAAATGCTGTGGGTATGTGCAGTCGAATCCGACCGCTTGAATTTTGACGGATCATCGTCTTGGTCGGATCCGACCGTGTGCCCATTGAAGGGTTAATGTGAACTTTGCCGTGTCATGTCGGCAAAATAGAATCTATTTTGAGTGTGGCTGTGGCTATTATAAAAGGTGACCACGGAATTTTTCAGAACTCATGGTGTTATAATCATCCCATTTACGCTAGACGTAAAATACCCAAACTGCCGACGGTAAGCAGTTTTAAAAATAGATGTTAGATGGTATAATCTACCAAGCTTTCAACCATAGAGGCCCATGTTCATTAGTAGACTTTTAGGAGCCTATCCGGAAGGATAGGATAAATAATATGAACCGTACTTGTCGTATATGAGAAGAAGATTCCGTAATGTACAACTTGAAAAGTAGAAAGAAATATCTTGTAACACGTTGTTAATACTTGCATATAGGAGTAAAACAAGCAAACCTATTTTCATAGATGTATTCTAAATTGCACAGCATAATTATTTATAATGTGCTGTGAACACAAACTGTAAGTTATTTTAAATGAGGAATTATAATACAAGCGTCTAAAGCTAACACATTTTTACCTATGTACAAAACACAACAATATTGAATTTTTTGTTTGAGTCGAATTGACCACTGACAAAAATTAGAGACGGTCGCTGAGATGTGCGCTTCATACAGAGAATGCAATTTCCGTTTGAATTCAGTTGCTCGTATTCTGCACGTTTCGTCGTCTGTACGTTGAATTACTGCATACTTGTAAAGTTTCCAAAAAATGATTTTACTTTTTATTATTTTAACAAAGATTATTTTGTCAACTTCCTATTCAATTTCGAGTATTTAAATCTTTACAATTAAGGCGAAGCGTTAAAGTTAAAGTTAAAAGTTACAGCCTATATACATCCCACTCCTGGGCACAGGCCTCTTCTCATTTCTGAGAGGGTTTTAGGGTAAGGAATAGTCCGCCGCGCTGCCTTAATGCGTGTTGGCGAGCTTCATATTTCTTCGAAATATTTTTTTTCTCATTTCTCGGACATGCAGGTTTCCTCACGATGTTTTTCTTCATCGCCGTGCACGTGGTAAATCAGTACTTAAAATTGCAATTAACAATTTCATTGGTGCCGGCGGGGATCGAACCCGGCTTGCTCGCGTATTCTGAAATTTACAGCGAGCGCTAACCATCACCAGCGAAGCGTATCGTAGCTTAATGATGCAATATGTTATTGCTTTCTCCTATGAAACTAATTAACCGGTGAGAAATTTACATTTTTTTAATCCCTGAGCTACCACAATTTTATAACACGACAATTTATATGACATAAATCTTTGTATATATATATATATATATATATATATATATATATATATATATATATATATATATATATATATAATGAATTGAATTTATAATTTATATTTTTAGTTCACACATATGTTTTAAACCGGTTTAAACTCAAAATTTTAATTATTAACTAAAGGTGCTTACTGTAAAAAAATTAATAATAATCTAAGACTTGTATTTATAAAATTGAAGATACTTAACGAACTTACAGTCCACTTTATGGTAAGTGGTTACTACACCACTTCTAAAGAAAGCTACAGTTGCGTAGTCACCCATGAGGACAAAGACGGAATGCTTTGTAGACTGAATTTGATGTTCAATCAATTAAATTTCAATGTTATAATACGGAACTCCGCTCGACCTTCGTATGCAACGCATACTGACCTTAAAATAACGGATAACTTGAAATATTGTGCGATACAAGCTTACAATTTATAGATAATTCACTGCCGAGAACAGTGTACCTTTTAATTTTGAGCAGGAAATGGAAGAGGAAACATAATAAAATAATACAATATTCCGCTTTTGGCTGGTAAAACTCACGTGGTCACGAAGTATATTCCATTTTTCGACATTATTTATCATATTCGATTATTTATTTTTTATTTATTTTATTTACATATTTATTTCGACCAATTAGGATCATAAGGTACATTCATTCAAGTTCATTCTAATATAATTTTTTAAGCATTAGTAAAATTAATATATCAAACGATTAAGTTTTCATAATAATATTTTAAATATAATAATTATTTAATAATAATAACATAATATAAACCGATCACTCACAACAGACCCAACTTAATTATATATTAACATTATTAAAGAGGGTAAAGAAGTTTATTGTTTTTTTGTGAAGATAAATATTTCTATAACTACTGAAACTGTCAGTTTATTAATGATCTTTGAGGGTGGTATTACTGTTACCGTCACAGCATTTCTAAAGTCCACTGAAGAACATAGGACTCCCATAGATATTTGTCATAGTTGCCACGCTTGGCAGGTAACTGTAGTTTTTTTTTAGTTGTTATAAGTAAGGTATTGCCCAACTCCTGGTTTGTTTCCCCTCTATCGTCCCTTACTACGTCCACTGGATTATGTGGGGTAGTAGATATTTTATTTTAGTCAGGGGTTGTATTAACCTAAAATATTTTTATAATAAATACTTTAAAATCCTAAAATCTTTATTAGAATTTACAGTGACACAAGTTTCAAGTGACTTAGTCCGAAGCCGTCAGCATTTGGATTGCCAACCAATTAATGCGATTTGCGGTTAGGCACCGTAAGGGAAATTTGATTGAAGTCTGGCTCACTGACAACGCCTTCAGATTAACTGATAAAAGATCAGAATAAGGCAAAATATGATTCAGTTGTATGGAATTTAATTTTTAAATTTAAAATGCATACAAAACTAATAATGGATACGGAAACAATTAGACTACATTTACGGATTTTGTCGCGTTTATTTTACGAGTACTTAATTTTAATATCCGATATTTCAGGTGCTTTCAGCATTCATAGTCAAAGGGGACTGAGTTGATTGACGACCTAATATCGGAGTGAGCCCGGAGTACCTTCAGCTTGTTAATTATTACTTTTGGTCCAAACTACGCAGAAAGAACTTCCTGTGTACGGACGTATTGCAATATGCTTGGATTGGTATTCATTTTATTATTTTTTCATATTTAGAAGATGGTCGCACTTAGCTGCCATCTGCGTCTAGCTCTGCTCTATTGAATTAAAATTATTTTTTTAATTTCAATAGCTTCGCGAATCATGCTTTTAAGGAATCGGTGTTCTTTATTGAGGTTCTATCAAATATGATGTAGTGAAGGCAGCGATTCTGTTGTTGACTAACACATCTAGCAAGGCTAAGGAATTATTCATCTCTAACTCATTTATAAATTGAATTTTAGAGTTTATGGAATGAAGATGTTCTAAAAATGCAGTTATTTTGTCTGATGGGAAAATTGTGGAAGTATCGTTACCTTACCGCTTGTGAAACCTTGAAGTTACGGGTGCAGTAAGGAGGGCTTTCTCCGCAAAGTCCTATATGAATATACCGGCTATAATGTGACATACAGGTGAGCCCATCCCAACACCGTCTACTTGCTTGTAAAACTCTTCCTTCCACAATAGATAGCCAGATGTAGGGCAATGCCTGAACAATACTGCATAATCTGCTAGCATGTTGTTTGCCTTTAGTTTCCTATTTACAATTGAGATGCAATCTTCAACAGGTAGGTATGTAAATTGAGAAAACAGATTATGGTTTCATTTTCAGTAAGACGTTGGTATTTTATCTCACTGGCAAAATAAATATCAATAAATTTCGTAAAAGTAGTTTCATTCAATGTGTAGAGTTTGCGTAAATATAATAAAACCTAAAAAATATTCATATTTCACTTAAATATGCAAGACCGTAACTTAATGGAACAACTCCTGTGTATGTTTTGAAACGTTAGTTCTAATGTGAAGTAGATTTTCGTTTTTCAAAGGATCCACTAGATTTTGAAGGGATCCACTAGAGGAAAACACGGAACCTTTGTTAGAGTAACTTTGTTGTTCGTACGTCCGTCGGTTCGCCCATCCATTCTTCTATCCGTCTTTTTTTACCCTTTTTCTCAGGAATGGGTTAAAAATTATCTCTTGATGATATTAAAAGTTTCTATGTAATTAAAAGATACGGCTATTTATGTAACATATTATTTTCATGCTCGAAATTATTATTTCTTCAATTAACACAATTCTTTAAGATTCTAGCTCAACGTGAAGAATTTAGAATCACACAATTTTGCAAGAAGCAAGGTTTTTATTATACATTACATCACTTATAAAGGAAAACATCCATTATCTCTAAATTTTAAATTTTAACATGGAAAAATATTTTTGCGATTACAAGCTTACATTGATTTGCCGTTGGAGCATTGACCGTGATCTAGACTATATGTGGAAGAATGTTTTTCCTACTGCAAACTAAAGTTTGTCTTTCGAACGACTGAACTTTTTACCTGATTACCTTACCTATAATTTACGTCGTTTATTTTTTTCGATGATGGTAGTATTAGTAAATAGTACTTATTTGTCCGCTTATATTATAGCTATTATACATAAATGAATATTATTTTTGTTAAGTTAGGACATTCGTGTGTCGATATCGAAAGCCTGTGAAATAGTTGAAACTCAATTTCCAACCTCGGTCTATAGGTTAATCGGCGGATTCGACTCGGTTGGGATACTTTAAAACTTGAAAACAAGATTATACAACCAGTGCGTCTTGCCAGTGATAACATATGGATCTGAGGGGTCATCCTGCAACACGGGCATTATAAAAAAACTTAAGATCGCTGATCGAGCTATAGAGGTAGGTGGTTATAGGGCGGTTTTTCTCTGCATGATAGACTTAGAATGAGGAATCTGCAGTAGAACCAAAGTAACCAATATAGCCCAACGGATCAGTGAGCTGAAGTGGCAAAGGCCGGCCATATAGCTTCAAAAACGTATAACTGTTTGGGATAAAAAATTCTCCAGTGTCTCTAAGTAGGAGGCTTATACTCAGCCGAAGATTTTGAAAAAAGAATTAGAAAATGATTAAGTTTGAATGAGTAATTAATGTGCTACATGCGGAGTCCATTTATCAAACCAAATAAATGTAAACACAACTTCCAATTAAATGTGCCCGTATACTGTCATTCTACATAAGATTCAACTACTTCAATGTTATCTGAACTGGCAATGAAAGATCAAAGGATTAATTTTAATAAAGAGAAAAATGTTCAACATATTTCGGTGTATTTTCTGTGGCGTATAATATGAAGAGGATCACTTGGCAATAGAAATAGTCACATTTTATATAATAAAATTTACCAGAATAATTTACTTCTCGTAATAGCTTGGTTTCATTATGGATTTTTATAATATCACAAATACTTAAGAGCTTTTCATAACATTTGCCGCTACTTCTATACAAAAAAACATTATTCTTTAACTATTTTTATATATTAACCCAGTACTGCTCTGAAAAGCACAAAGATGAAAGACAAAGCAGCGTACTTCTTGTACAGCTATAAAAAGATATTAAAAAGCTGTTTAACAGATGTGGTTAAACACAATTACATAATAAAAATATTGAGTAACCCAGGAACAAATCAGATAGATTTCAATGACGCATATCCAGGGTACGTTGAAACTCTGTGTTGGCCGCTCATAAATGCTTGAATTGCAATTGTTATATTTTTCAAAACTTAAGAAACTCATACATTGATTAAGTTAATTTTTGATTGGAAGTCGCGTTTTTCTTTGTCACCTATTACGACAGCTACGGGAAGATATAAGGTAATGGATACAAAATAAGTACATTCAAGCTTAAAATGGTGGTCAAACGAGAAGTAAAGAATAAACGAAAAATTAAAACATGGTTATTAATATATAATCGTATCATAAAAGATAATTTAAACATGATTCCTAATTTACAATGAATAAAAATAAGATACACGATCAATAAGATTATTAAAATAGAAGATAAATAAACAGGAACTAACTCATTTTTTTTAAAAAGTATTGAAACACATTTATCTCATAAAATATTTATCTTTCTTAAAAAATAAAGCATCTATTATTAAAAAAAAAACGTTTATCAAAATGTAAACAGTCTTCGACTGAACCGACCTTTGTATTTAATATTTTTGCCGGTTGTCGGAATTTTTCTCTAATATGCTTAAAGTTATTCCAAATAGTTACTATTTAATGATTAGACACGGTATAGAGTTAAATTACAGATTTTCTTATTATATTCGTATAATACTTAATACAAAGTACTTAATGGTATTTGTTTCGAGGGTATAATTCATGTTTTAAAATGTTTATTACAAGTAAGCAGGTATATAAAATAAAATGTAATACTGTGATAAACATAAGCGAGAGGGATATGCAATACAAGCTATTTTACAGCAAATTGGAGGAGGGCAATAAATTTTACTGCTTAGACGGCTTTTATTATAGCAACGAAGAACACAAATCTGAGAAACTGGATACGTCCATATCGTTAAATAATGGAGATTCTATCTTTGTTTACTTTCTTTATAATAAAGAGTAAGAAATAGCAAAAAGTGATTAAGCAAATCAATAAACGTAAGAAGGGAACATGGCACATATTAAATTAAAATCACTCTTTTTATATAAAATCCCTATAATAACAAAGTAAGTAACTTACTTCACCTGAAAGTAAGTTGCTACTGTAGCCATCAGGTCCAACTTTCAATAAATAAAACTTTTAATGCGTTATGACCCCTAAGGATTGAGATGTAGTAACTCACAGTCTGTAAATATACTGACCTGTAACCTTTCATGCGAAATACGTTGGGTCCACTACTATTGGCTAAAGAAGTTAGAATGAGTGCGCATCAATCCAACCAGAGACCTAGCCAAAAAAGGAGACTTAAATACCTTGTAAAAAATAAATACATATATGTGATACGTAATATACAATAGATTTCAGAGTCAAAAAGAAGACTACAAGTGGTACATTTCCACAATTCTAACTTTAGATAAAGTATCTAACTGCATTTTTTAAACCAGCTTAACGCTATAAATTCTAAAATTGAGTTCACAATGGAGATAGAGTATAGAAAAAACCCATACGTATAGATATATAAACGGTGATTCTCACCACTATCCTTCACAGTTAGCTACCGTACGTAAATATTTGTTTCAGAGAACACGAGGGGTCTGTGATAGTAAACACATGGCAGCCGAGCTCTAACACGTACAGTAAGTTTTGCACGATAACAAGCTTCAGCGTTCCTGCGTCTACGTCACTGTGAACGAGTGAAGCCGACCACAGTCGTGCGTGTACCTGCCGTGCTGCCATACATCAGAGGTATTACTGACAATATTGGCCACATCTTGAAGCGTGCTTCCATTAAAATATACTTCAAGCTGCCGAAGATCATTAGTCAATTTTTAACATCTGTCAAGTATAATGTTCCTCTACAAGATGCAGGAGTATACAAGCTTTATTGTGAATGTGGTCTTTCTTACATAGGATAAAGTAAAACATCAATAAAACCCCCGCTAAAGAATACATAAATGGTGAGAAGGATTAACGCTCTGTGAAGTCTACGGGGTGTAAAGATGTACAAGATCGTCTTCGTCACTACATAAGATTTATAGGCCACAAGTCCTTGCAAAAGAACACCGATTCTTTTTAAGGATGATTTGGGAGGCTATTGAAATAAAAAAACATCCTAATTTCAAGCAGAGCAGAGCAGATGGCTTGGTGCTACAATCTGCTTGATATCCTATATTTAATAAAATCGAATCCCATTTCAAGCATATAAATGCAATAATTTAAGATACTGTAGGGTCATACTACGTAAATCGGAAAAAATATTAATAATTTTTATCGAACACCTCAGTCTTACCGTGACCATGGGTGCTGTAAAGTGTAAGAAATGATGCGTGGTAAAGCCATGTCGCAGTAATATTAGTAGTAGAGTTGTAGCACGAATGGGTCGGCTCAACCGGGGAATGACCACGATCTCACAGTATACCAGCGTAAAATAGTAGCTAAATGCTGCTGTATTTCGTATGGTGAGTGTAGAGAACCGGAGACCCTTTTTACTGGAAACGAGGCATTCCATCTTGGTCCTCACGGGTGACAACGCATCTACATTTTTATTCGTAATCGAGGATAGATGTAGATGTCTTTGGGCCACAGCAAGCACTTACCATCAGGTGGACTGTGTGCTCGTTTGTCACCCTATCCTATAAAAAAAATTGTCGGGAATACAAAATAATCCAATGAATTCAGTGAAAACCAGTTTTATTTAAATGTGTAGAATTCGCATCATCATTATTACAGCTCTTTATAAGTCCACTGCTGAACATAGGCCTCCCCCAAGGTATGCCACAAAGCACGGTCCTAAGCCACCTGCATCCATCGGCTTCCTGCATGTCTTACCAGGTCGTTACTCTATCTTATGGGGGGTCGCCCTACACTACGCCTACCGGTACGAGGCTGCCAATCGAGAATCATTTTTCCCCAACGGTTGTCGGTTCTTCGAGCTATATGGCCGGCCCATTGCCACTTCAGCTTACTAATCCGTTGGGCTATGTCGGTCACTCTGGTTCTACTGCGGATATCCTCATTTCTAGGTTTATCACGCAGAGAAACTCCGAGCATAGCCCTCTCCATAGCTCGCTGAGCGACTTTGAGCGTCCTCATACGGCCAGCAGTGAAGGACTACGTCTCAGTTTCATATGTCATTACTGGCAACACGCACTGGTTGTACAACTTAGTTTTTGGATTTTGAGGTATACCTGACGAGAAGATGTGTCGTAATTTCCCGAACGCTGCCCAGCCGAGTTGAATCTGTCGATTGACCTCTCGGTCGAAGTCGGCCTTACCTAGCCGGACTATTTGTCCCAGGTAAACGTACTTGTCAACAACTTTGAGGTTAGTGCTCCCAACAACTACCGGCATTGGTGTGACGTGGACATTAAACATGATCTTTATTTTGTCTATGTTCATCTTAAGACCTATCCGTTGGGAGGCACTATTGAGCTCATTGAGCATAGTGCTTAAGTCCTCCAGCGATTCTGCCATAAGGACTATATCGTCGGCAAATCGAAGGTAAGTGATGTACTCGCCATTTATGTTAATACCGTATCCTTTCCAGTCCAGTAGCTTGAAAACGTCTTCCAATGCAGCGGTGAAGAGTTTCGGGGAAATAAAGTCACCCTGTCTTATACCCCTCTGCAGATGGATAGGTGTCGTACTCTGGTTCTGTACTCGGATAGCCACCGTAGCCCTACTGTGCAAACACTTCAGCACTTCGATATACCGGCAGTCAACTTGGCACCGCTGAAGAGACTATAGCACCGCCCAAATTTGGACGGAAACAAAGGCTTTCTTATAGTCCACATACGCCGGGAAAAGTGGCAGATTGTACTCTTCGGACTTCTATACAATTTGTCGAAGGGTATGTATGTGGTCTATGGTAATAAAGCCTTTTCGGAAACCGGCTTGTTCGGGAGGCTGGAAGTCGTCGAGTATGCGTGCGAGACGATTCGTAAAGACTCTCGAAAACAGCACGTAGACGCGGCTCAGAAGGGATATCGGTCTGTATTTCTTCAAAACGGCGTTGTCATCTTTCTTGTAGAACAAGACCACCGCACTTCTGCACCACGCCTCCGGAGTAGTGCCACCATGGAGGACGGATTTAAAGAGCCTCTGAAGGACTTCAAGTAGATAGATAGATAGATAGAAAATTCTTTATTGCACTCAAACAAAACAATTTGATACAAAGGCGAACTTAATACCGAAAAGGCATTCTCTGCGAGCTAACATTTTGCAGTGTGGTGAGAGCTATGGGTAGAGCCACGAGAGAAAGAAAAACTAACTTATTTATTCATACTATTCAAAACGCATTATATATTATTATGTATATGTCAGTCTATACATATATACACTTATACACATACATACATATATATACACACATATATATATATATATACATACATACATACATACATACATACATATATATGTAAATAAAATATATACCAAACCAATAAAACATACAATATAGTATACGAAATTATAATAAACATAATCAACAAAATTAATCAAGTAATTTTAAATAATATGCTTCAAGCTTACGTTTAAATGTATTTATTGAAGGAGCATCTTTTAAATCTCGTGGAAGGTTATTCCAAAGTGTAATTGACGATACTGTGAAGGAATCCGAGTAGTATGCAGATTTATGCATCGGGATAGTTAGAGTTTTGTTTGTCATCGAACGGGATAAGCTTAAATATGAAAAGCGCTCTTTTAGATAAACTGGAGAACAAGGATTGTGAAGAATACCATACAAAGTGGTTAGAAGGTGTGTGTTCCGGCGAAAACGGATGTCGAGCCACTTAAGTATTGAGCGAAATTGTGATATATGATCAAACTTGCGAGTTTGCTAAGCAGCTCCTCAGTTATATCTGGATAGGCAATATCGGCATAATCAAAAATAGGAAGCAACAGAAAGTTCACTAGCGTAATCTTGGCCGTCTGAGGAATAAATTTTTTCCAGAGCTTTAATGAATGCATAGTTCCAAAAATACGTCTCCTGACCTCATTAACCTGTAGCACCCAACTTAGATCGTCAGCCAAAATTAAGCCAAGGTTCTTAACCTGCCTAACATATTCTAAGTCTACACCGTTTAGAGTGACCTTAGGTAGATATTGATAGTCAAGTCGACATGTAATTTTTCTGATCCCTATGATTATAAGCTGTGTTTTAGCAGGATTTAATATTAGCCCATGACATCTTGCCCACTGATGAACTGCAGCAAGATCAGCATTCATTCTGTCAACAGATGAATTTAGGTCATTTAAACTAAAATGCTGATACAGCTGGACATCATCTACGTACAGGTGATACTTGCTGAAATTTATTACGGAAACAAGTGCATTGATAAACACAGAAAAAAGTAACGGAGATAGAACACCGCCTTGAGGAACACCAGCAACAACGTTACACCAATCAGAGAACTTATCGTCAACACGTATGCGTTGCCGGCGTCCCCGAAGATAGGAACTGAAACATTGTAGAACTGACGATGTTAAATTCAGGGATTTCATAATTGCTAACAGGATATCATAGTCAACACAGTTAAAGGAGTTACTGAAGTCCAGAAGGACAAGAAGAGTGAGTTGACGATTATCCATCGCGAAGCGGATATCATCTGTTATTTTAATTAAGGCCGTGGAAGTACTGTGCAGAGATCGGAAACCAGACTGAAAAGGATTAAAGAAGTTGTGTTTGTTTAGAAATTTTAAGAGTTGGCCATGAACAACCTTTTCAAGAATTTTGGAGAAGAAGGAGAAGATAGATATTGGCCTATAGTGGCTGAAATTAGTAGGAGAGCTATTTTTGGGGACAGGAATCAGGAACGCCTCTTTCCACTTGGTAGGGAAGTTACTGTAGGCAAAGGAGAAATTTATTAGGTGAGTGATATGGGAAACTATTTGGTTCAAAATCGGTAAAACCATGTCACGTTCAATATTATCTGGGCCGACAGCTTTGCTGGATATGACGGATGCAATTTTTTTTACTTCATTATCAGTCACTGGGTCAAAACAGAAAGGAGTACAACATGGTAAAGGGAAAGAACTGATATCTTTAATAGTATCGCTTTTGACTGTTGAGTCCAACGAAACTGGTAAAGAGCAAAAGTGTTTGTTGAGCGCTGTTAAATCAAGGGACTGACTAACATTCTGTTTGCTTTTACCAAAGCCTAGGCTGCGCAAAAAACTTCCATAAATTCTGGGTTGTGCAAGTCTCAATAGTATTGTGAATATGTCGGCGTTTGGCATTTCGTATCACCTGGTTGCAGCGATTTCGCGCTTTTTTAAATCTTTCCCAGTTCTCATCACTGGGCGAACGTTTATGTTTTCTTTTAAGGCGGTCCCTACGTACCATAAGAGATCGAATATATGGCGTTAACCAAGGTGCTGGTGCCCGTTTCATTTTAACTGGTCTTAATGGCGCCACTTTGTCATAAGCTGTTGTTATAATGTTATTGAGTAACTGCAGTTTATTGTCAATATTATTAGTGTTATAAAAGTCTACCCTATTATAATTGCGTATCTCATAACTTAATAGCTGGCGATTCATACGGATAAGGTTACGCTGATACATAATTTTGGGAGATGATTTAGTGGATTTAAGAGCATATGATGCGAAAATTAGATCATGATTGAAAATCCAGGAGCCACGAATTGACCATGTAGTGATATACGATCAGGATCAGATGTAAGGATTAAATCCAGTAAAGAGTTAGTGTTATTAACGTGATAGGTAGATTCGAGGTCAAGAATTTTAATATTGCTTGATGCACTTAAGCGTTTAAGCTTATTCGATCTAGCATCATTTCGAATAAGGCAGGTGTTAAAGTCACCCATGAAAATGGAGTGGGAGTAGTTTGGGAGATGCAACTCAATCAGCTGTTCCAATTTGTTTAAATAATTTACAGAAGGAGGTGCATAATATGTTCCTAGTAAGAAAGGTGTGTTGCATACCGTTATTTCAATGAGAATGTATTCCAATGATTCCTCGGGCGATGTGGAAACGATCGTGTATGGTATGTCTGACCGCAGGTATATGGCAACACCTCCGCCACCCTTGTTTAATCTGTCATTCCTGATGAGATGATAGCCCGGAAGACTAAACAAGGTAGATGGTAAGCTAGGTTTAAGAAATTATTCTGTTATGAGACAGGCATGAATAAGACTGTTTTCGAAAGTTGCAAGAAGATCTGAAAAGTGAGCTGGAACACTTTGTGCATTAATATGACATATATTCAAATTCCTTCGGTAAGGCTGAAGGGCATTATTTAATATGTCCCTAAGTTGAGGTTCTGGGGAACCCTGACCCGGGGAAAACGATGATGGTGAGGAACTTGTAGAGTTAAAGTAATCTGATTCTATGGAAATATCCATCGCACGTTTAAAATTAAATTTATAAGTTTAATCGTATACTACTAAATAATAATAATAAATAAAAACAGTATATACATATATATTATAAATGTTTAATAAAAAAAGGTAAAAAATAAATAATAAAAATAAGTGAACTATTTTGCTATACCGTGGGTTCGGCTAAAATAAAATTGTTATTAGCTTGCCACATCTACTACCAGTTAGGACATTACAACCATGTCAGGAGGAAGTAAAATTTATTATAATTTGATAAAGGAAAGTGAAAACAGTACAAATATGCCGGTTAAAAAAATTACTCTAAAGAAAAAACTGTAAATGCGCACTTTTAAATTCTTACGGTGATAACCCTGCGTATGACGATCGCATTACCATAGTAAAAACAGAACTTCTGATCTGTCTTTACTATGACATTTTTAATTATTTGACATTGTCATTTCATATTGACATTACAAACAAAAATGTTAAAACAAAAATTTTGAAGGTTGCAAAAAGTTTCAATTCAATGTTCTATGAGGTTTGTTTCGAGTTAAATTATATAAAGCAGGTAGTTTGGGGTAATAAGTCCTACAACTATCATTTTAAGTAAAATATGCAATTAACTACAGTAGTGAGATTCTCAAGAGAAAAAGAAAAAGTTAATATATAAAGAGACTAATTTTACAACTTTTTTCCAGGTTTAGACCGTTGTTTGGAGGCCACAGCTTTGGAAGTTTCTGAATTACTCACAGGATATTCAGCCAGTTGGTCTAGAGAAACAAGACGTACCTCGTCATTACAGATTTTAGATATATTTTACCATCTTGTGTCCAACACCTGTGCATACCATGTAGGCGTCGAGCTTCTTTGAAAACTTCTCTTCTATGACGAGTAAGAAATTCAGCAAAAGAAATATTACTTCCTATCAAAGAAAGCTTAGCACGCCAGATTTCTTGACGAATGGTATAATCTGTAAACTTTACCAGCAGTGCACGAGGATTTGCTGTTGTGTTTTTTCCCAAATGATAACATGAATGAATCTGAGTTGATCTAAATGTATGTATTTTTAATTTTGATGTCACCAGATTTACAACAGTGTCAATGCAGTTTTCTGTATCAGACTCTTCAATGCCTCGGATTAAAAGAAATTTACGCCTGCTCCTGTTGTCAATGTCATCAGTCAATAGTGTAAGGGACTGAACTTGCTTTTTTAAGATCTCCAGGGCAATCTTCATAGTCTCTTTGAACATGATAAAATCATTGGTGAGAGAAGTGATATTAGGTTGAGAATACTTTCCAACCGGGCTTGAAAAGAAGACATGCACTCTTCACACTTTTTTTCAAGTGTTTTGACAGCATCTTCCGGTTTAGTTTTTTTAAGATTTCTTCTTCCAGCCATAGTGCAGTGTTGAAATGTAGTACTGAAGAATAGTATTTGTAGCAGATGCGGTGCAAACTAATACATGTGCTATGGGAGTACCGGTTTTCCACCCGCTTTCAGAAGCTCCGCTGTAATTCCATCCTCGCCCGGGGACTTGCCGTTTTTAAAGGACTGGAGAGCCATTCTAATCTCGCTCAGACTGATGTCCGGGATATCATCGGAATAGTGTGGGATGAGACCCGCTCTTGGATCGTTACTCACACTTGCGTGTGGCTCCAACGATGTTGTGTACAGCTGCCCATAGAACCTCTCAATCTCACTCAGAATCTCAGGTGTCCCAGAAACGATGCTGCCACACTCAGTCTTCAGTTTTGGCAGTTGGTTCTTACTGACAGATCTCTGGCAAAGACTTTGGAGCCCTGGTTCCGCAGAATCGCTTCTTCAATACGAGCAGTATTAAAGTTGCGTAAGTCTCGCCGCATGCATTTGGAGATCTGTCTGTTCAGTTTCCTGCATGCTGTCAAATCTGTTGACGATTGCAGCCTCATCTCCCGTCTAACAGCCATGAGATTAAAATTGTGATCGGAGAGCTTTTGTGTTCTTCTGCGGTCGGTCTTGCAAAACTTAGCTCCAACCGCATGGACAGTTTTCACGAGCTTGTCATTTATATCGTCCACTGCATTACAATCTTCTAGGGACTGAAAGCGGTTACATAACTCGAGCTGAAAGGTTTCGGGATTATGGATTAGAGCACGAGGGGGACGGAGCGTTGACTTCATTAGACGAAACATCTTCAACTTAACATTTAGGTTCAGTGTGTTACAGGCAACCATTCGGTGATCGCTGCCAGTTTTCACCCTTGCGATCACTGAGACATCACTGAACATTTGGCGTCTGGTCGTCATAATGAAGTCAATCTCATTTTTTGTCGAAACGTCGGGGCTCGACCAGGTCCACTTTCTGTGGGGTCGCTTCTGGAAGAAAGAGTTCATCATAAATAGTCTTTCTTTCTCCATGAAGTCGGCCAGCTGCTGGCCCCTACCTTTCCGTTGCCCTACTCCAAATTTCCCTAACCTCACCTCACCGCTTTCTCTTGTGCCTAGTTTTGCGTTGAAGTCTCCCATCAACACCGTGCAGAAATACACGAAATCATTAGACTACAAGAATCTGGCATTACCCGTAATCATCTCTTACGATACCCATGTCATGATTGTATTGATGGATTCCTGTGAATCAGCGACATGGCAAATCATCACCTTCATTACAACCTTTTAATGTCTACTGCTAAACTTAGACCTCCCCCATAAACTTGCTGGTTGCTGGGGGTGGTATATGCGGGGTTTGCCATAGTGGGTTTGCTTGGCATGCAGTTAAGCAACCGCATTTTTTTACTATTCTCAGTAGTTGTCAGGAAGATGTTGCTGCACATCTCCAAGAGGTTACATATAAAAAAAGTTTCAATTTTTCTGGGACACCAAGGGAATGATATGCATAATAATAATCTTATATCGTAACTGTCGTTATACTAAATTCGTAAAAAATTTCACCTTTATTATCAAAACATTTTAGTCGTCGCTGTAATTATTTAAAAAAAACATGCAACTTATGTAGTTGTATGATTTATTTTAGTAATAAGTGTCGTGTTAAATAACGTAATTATCGGCTGACTCGACAGACGATGAAATTGTTTACGGTGCAAGCTATAAGCGACAGATATCAATTTTTTTTGTGTTAAGAAAATAAATGAAATGATTGTTACCTAACCTGCAAGGTAACCTTATTTACTGACGGACTTGGCTATGGCGACTGGTTAGTGACGGAATATTAAAATTCTTTATCCTGATTTGATGATGTAACGAGAATAATTTTATATTAATATACCGCCTTACCTTTTTATCGTTTTCATCAATGATCAAATAACTCATAATAGTCTACTGTTGGAACCACACATATCCTCAGATCCCTTGGATATTCGTTGCTTCTTTCTTAATATAAAGTAACCGTTAAACTAATACTAAAGTTTTAGAAACATGATTTATGTTGAAATAGGCACGGTATAAAAATATGTTGTTATATATAATATGTACCGTGATGCATATTATTTTTGCCGTTCTGAGTCTCATTTTTACTAGAAGTCCGTATAAGTATGTATCGTACTCTTAAGTTTAATCTAAATTATTAAATAACATTCAAATAATTTTAAAAGCTAAAGCTAAATTATTACACATAATAACATTTGAATAATCCTACAAGGTTAACTTAAGGCCTAATATGCGTTTACTGTATTCATGGTGTAAAAACCGTCTATAACTTTTAACATAAAAAGTATAAAGAAAATATCTAAGGATTTTTATTAAAAACGCAGCTATGACTGACATTTTTATTAAACAGCCTTATTTTTGAGACCGTCGAGTTTCCCAGTAGAAAATACTTAAATATACTATATTTTTATATTACATATCTGTCAATAAAAACAAGTTAGATATACAAAAATCATAAACTGACATCCACATTTTACTAAGATAATGCTAAGTAACTTCACCCATATCTATAAAAAAATCAATAAATATTTTATAAACTGAAAATATACATATAAACACATAAACTACCATGCATAGTCAGAGGGGTTAGATTCATATCTATATGTCTACACATACATGCTCGTCAGGTAAGTGTTATCTTAATTTGTCCCTTTCCGACTCTGCTCCTCACTTCTACAGCAAAAAATTGTTTTGTCACTCTTTTTCATTCATAATAGTGTTGCGCGAATAAGTCGACGTCATATATCCGGCACTAGCGCCATCTAGTGTCAGGGACGAGAGCGAGGGGAGCTTTCCAGAAAATGACAAGCTTCTATAAGTCGACACTCGAACTCTCGGCCCCTTGCGCATGTATACTTGAATATTCTGGATGTTTCGGTGCTAATTTGTATTTATAGGCGCTGCAAGATGCGATCGGGGATGCCTCATAGATTAAGTTATGGGGAGGATGCTTGCTACATCTACGAATCTTGGCCAGCGGGTTGGCAACGTTAGATTTTTCATTATTGTTGAGTTGTTAACGGGGAGATGCTGCTGCTCGTCTCCTGTATCGGTTTCCTCTAGCACCTCTTGCGACGATAATATGGATAGTGGATTCTCAGACACCGCCATTACACGGCTCAACAAATTGAAATTTATTGACATCGCCATGAGCTATATTGTATTATTATCCATTTTGATGATTTGGTGACAAACAAGCAAAGAATTTGTTGATACCCTAGAGGACTAAGAAAGAATCCCTCTTTCCAGTAAAAAGGGTCTCCAAATCTCTACACTGACCATAAGAAACACAGCAGCCTTAAGCTGCTATTTTAAGGTAGTAACCATAAAATTCAGTATAATAATTCGTGGCTCCGTGGACGGCATCGCGACGCAGTGGTATACCACTGAGTTGCAGCGCCAAGTGTAGCGGATTCGAATCTCGCAAGAAAGAGTTATTTGTAAGGCGCACAAATAATTCTTCCAGGTCTGGATGTTTGTCCTTCTGAAATATATATATTTTAACTGTCCCCAGGATACAGGAGAAAATCGTTGTATTAAAAATACCAAACAAAAAAAAACATAACAAAACATGATTAAAAATATAATCCATAGTTATAAAAATGTTAAAATTATTATTTAAGCATTATTATGTGTCTTATAACGAAAATATGTAGCATTTATTCGTTTCTCCTTCCTTAGTGCACTTATATAAGTTGAACCTGCTGTGCTCCCATCGCATGTATAATTGGAAAGCATGGGGCGTAGCAATTAACGCTACCACGCTCATTTACCACGTTAAATTTTGCATAATTTAAGAATATAAAAATAGATATCGTATCATGCTAACAAAACATTCATATTTAGCTATTTGTAAAGATAATGATGTAAAAGGTCTTAACATGAATATGAGTAGCTTTGTCAAGGTAATTAAATTCACATTTGTCCAGCGTAACGATCCTTATCTTGGGGTTGATAGCGCCTCGAGTTAAATTTATGCACAAATGAATCTATATGACGACTTAAAATATATTGTTAGCTTGTATAAATTTTTATGTTTAACGATTTTAATTTATTGATAACATTATTTATCATTATAGTCATTAATTTCCATAACATTTCTTTCACATTAAGTACATGTCATTTAATATTAACTTCATTAAAAATTAAAAAACTATCAACGATGATCCATCTCATCACTAGATCTGTTAGGAATAGTACCCATGTTATAGTTTTTATATATATGATATATGGGATGTAGTATATATATATATATATATATATATATATATATATATATATATATATTATATGTATATTAAATCGAAATAAAATAAAATATTATTATAAAATACAATTATCATCACAATCAATATCATAAGTACCTACTACTACTAGTTACTTAGTTCCAGCCCATAAATGTCCCACTGCTGGGCACAGGCCTCCCCTGGCCCTTTAGGGCAAGTTCGCCGCGCTGTCCCGTTGTTGGCGAAATTCATATGTCTTAATATTGAAAAAAAAAAAGATGTTTTTCTGATCCTCACGATGTTTTCCTTCACCGCTGAGCACGAGGTAAATCACTGGGCACAGGCCTCCCCTTATTTCTGAGGATTTTAGGGCAAGTCCGCCGCGCTGCCCCGTTGTTGGCGAAATACATATGTCTCTGAAATATTGAAGAAAACGATGTCTTCCTGATCCTCACGATGTTTTCCTTCACCGCTGAGCAGGAGGTAAATCGGGCACCTACTTCTTGACACATGTTTAATGCATTGTTGTTAAGCACCTTTGCGAGTATAGGCCTTCTCCACTTTTTCCAGCTCTTGGCCACTGTGATCCAATCGTCTCCCGCAAACTTATCAATTTCATCCGTCCATCACCCACATAGAGAACATCTTAGTTCACGTTTTATCCTTCATACCTGCAATATGTCCTGCCAATTTCGATTTAAGTTTCTGACAACTAAATCATCTTTCTAAAGGTTTAATAATAAGCCGTTTGTAATATTTTGGCGTGATCGTCTTATATAGGACCCTTATTTACGTTGTATTTGTTTACTGTTGGTAGTGCCTTATAAGCTAAGTAAACCCCGTTCACGAAGACAAGGCTCAAGAAACGTTAAGAATATAAAACATCCCTATTCCACTTGTATCAGGTTTACATTATTAATTTATTATTAATTATCCCTTCCCACTTGGAAAAGGCTCACAATATATTATTTACACAAAATACCCGATACAAGGGCGTCGCTCTCCTACATTTATTTAAAAAAATGTAGGGGAGGCACACGGATCAACACACGCCGTGCGCGGTGAGCACCAATAATATATATATATATATATATATATATATATATATATATATATATATATATATATATATATTTTATTGAAAAGGGGTAAATTAATTATATATGTAATATGTTTATTATAATATATTTATATAACCCAAGAGGGGGGGAGCGTTACAATAGCATGCCAATATTTTTAAACAATAGCAAATATTTCCTTAGATATTTGAAATACATCATCAATCACATGATTTAGTTAAAAATAAAATACAGAGAAGTGGAGAGTAGTAACTAATTAAATGTCAATTCTGAGCACCGCCAATTTCAAGACCTAGTAAAAATTCGCGTAACAGAATTAAATATATAGTACCCGGTTGACCGAGCTTTGCTCGGTAATTTTCGCTCGATTTTTTTTAATTCGTGTGTTTTGGAATTATATTTAGATACAAATTACATACTGATGAAGTACGAATAATATTTTTTGATTTTAGCAACATAATAGAAAAAACTGAACTCGTTATTTGAATAAAACATCATGAGTGCAATTAGTTTAATTTAAATTTTCATGTTTTAAAAAATACTAAAAAAGGGCACGAAAAAATAGATTTTCTCAAAAAAGAAAGGAACTTGAAAAAATAATTAAAAAAAGTCGGTCGGTCGGTCTGGGCTCGAACCATGGTATTACGATTTTGTGACCGCCCAATATACCAATTAAGCTATTTGTAATCATTAATAAACTGTCAAAATTTACCTTCTTATTCTAACGATATTGTAGGAGTTTTTTAGGAAAAGACATTTTCTAAAAATAAATCCTAGGTAGATCGATTTATTGCCCCCGACATCCTTGCACATAAAATTTTATGAAAATCGTTGGATCCGTTTCCGAGATTCCGATTATATATATATATATATATATATATATATATATATATATATATATATATATATATATATATATATATATATATATATATATATACAAGAATTGGTCGTTTAAAGGTATAGGATTTTAACTATACTTTTAACAATAGTAATTAAATGAAAGTTTTTATAATAAATATTATCCGATACATAATCTCATTTTTACTATCCAAGAATAGTTTTACGCTATAAAAATTATTTTCATTGAGCCATTTGTATAATTTCCTTTTGAACAATGTAATGTTTAGGGTTTTAAGTTCGTCAGTGAGTTTGTTATATATTCGGATACACGTGTTAAGGCAACTTTTGCCGTATTTTTGTGATTTAGGTATACCCTTAAGTACCAGTTAATGTGGGTCGCTACGTGAGCGAGTAGACTGCACCGCACAAGCTTTCTCAAATAATTGTTTGTGTCTCTGAACTATAATACAAATTTCAAAAATATATAGTGCTGGTAGTGACAGTATTCCAAGACCATTAAATAGAAGCTGACTCGATTCGTCAGGTCGTATTCCACAGATTGCTCTAATACATTTTTCTGCGCAAGGAATGCCCGATTCCAATTCGAACTATTTCCCCACATCACCAGTCCATAACTAAATTTAGACTCGGCATAAGCTCGGTAAGTCATAACAGACGTTTTTATTCGGTTGAGGCGTATGAATATTTGTTTATTATATTACAAACATCATTGATATGTATTTTCCAGTTCAGATTATGGTCTATAATAACACCTAAAATTTTATTTTTTATTTTTTATTTCATATATTTTTGTTATATAGCTTGAAATTGTATTGGTTATGTTTAGAATTCTTGAATTGAATAAAATTTGATTTTGCCAAGTTAATTTTTAAGTTGTGAGCTTGTAGCCATTCAATTATCTCATCAGTTGTATTATTTACGTCCAATTCGTGATTATATAGTGATATATTTAGTACATATATTAGAAAAACTGGAGTGGAGTATAAGCAATTACTGGACATGGCTCTGTTTACAGAAAATGTTCGAAAATAACAGTCTAGACTTCAAGTTTCAATTAGCTGTAGTTGGAACGCTATTGTACCTAACCATGAAATGTCGGAGATTGCTTTAGTAATTGCACGAAGCAAACCTTCCAGTAAATTAAACTAAGGCTTTGTGATTTTACTTAATGCAAAATGTTTCACTTGCTCTAGGAAAAATAAATATATTTTTGTTATATATCGCAGTCCAGTCA